>VXBH01003840.1:96325-169029 GCA_013400035.1 Rynchops niger | reverse complement strand
TGTCTGATAAAAAAAAAATAATGTTAAGTTTTACCACACCTGAACTGAAACCCAACAGCTCCCTTCAAGTCTCTATTACCCGCTCCTTGAGACAAATAATACAGTATATTGGATGCAACTGTGTTGAGTCCGGAAGCTCATCCTCCTGCCACATGAAACAATCTGAAACATTCTGTGCTTTTACTTTAGCACGTATTACACGTTTACAGGTCCTTTCTTTGTCACTGCTGAAGAGGCTTGTGTTAGAATTGGGGTGAAAAAAAAATTATAATAATTAAAAAAAAAAAAATCTATGTGCTTAGAAGGTTCCCATTCTATAGCAAGAAAGAGAAAAAACATGGTAAGCAAAAGTATTCATTGTGGAAACAAAAGAGAACATTTCACAAATATTTGTGAAAGTTCAGTTTGAGATCCTTTCCCCAGAACTGACAGCAGCCCTTCAACAGAACAAGGGACCTTGCAAAGATACTTGAGACACATAAGTTAACCAAACAAAGCCAAGATCGTTGTCAATACACAACGAAACATTCAACGCTTCAAGATTTATCATATTTAGCAGAAAGACTTAAGATCTGACTGTTAGGTGGGAAAGCTGGAAACATTTGACTGGAATAAGGTATAGACATGAAGAAGATAAAATAAAGTACTTAAAGAGCTTACTTAACGCTGTTGCGATTTTCTATAATTTAAAAACTTTTAATCACACTCAATCTCTTTTGAAAACTACTCCGTGTTACTCATGTGGTATTGCACATGATGCAAGAATGACTTGTACATTCTATGGATTCTATATTGCAAAAGGTCAAATTAGATGAAAGATTCTTTCTTTCTGTCATCACATCAGTAAATGAGATTAGATACATGAAAAACAATAAAACTTTCTTAGGAGTATAGAATTGCTACACCTGGGGCTGAGGCATGCAGAAAATTCAGATTCTCTATTTTGAAAGTAAATCTTAGAAGAGAGGTAGCCTAGTTCCTACTGAAACTATCACAGCTTTAATGAAGGGCATTAAAATTTCCTTTTTGCTCAGGAAATACCAATACTCCTCCTGCAAAGACTATAACAGTACTGTGATTCCAAGTAGATGACATAAGAAGGAATTATGGTGAATTCGGGGATAATTCTATAACAGAATGAGTTTCCTCAGACTCCTTGACTAAATTCAGTGTTAAGTAATGCTAAACTATATCAAATTGGGAGAGCTTTGTAGCGGACTGTGCTTATGGTGAAAAGGTTATATCCCGGAGACAAAGAATGTATTTTTCCCAATTACTGCCAGCGTGCAATTCAATTCTAGATAGCAGAGATAAGCCTTGTCTGCCTTCAACATGTGTCCCCTGATCCATACAGCTTTTCATATAGTCCTGTCCTTCCTCAGTAGGCAGTAGAAAATAAACAGAACACTCAATCGTCAGAGGCCATTTAGAAAATCAACTCTCAGAGCTTTGAATACATAATTTAATATTGGCATCGAGTGAACATCCCCCATTTTAAATCCTGGAAAAGAAATTACCGAAAAAGTATTACACTTAAGACTTCTCATAGTCAGATACGTAGAAATTTATACAAAGTGCATGTCCACTACAACATTTCAGTTCTCAAGAGCGTACGGGTTTGTGACTACAACAATAATCATAAAACTTTCCACAGGCTAAGTGATTGCTGCACACTCTGAATGGTCTAACCAAGAGGTAACAAAACCAATGTACCAAAATTCTCGGTCATCCCTAAAGTACCATATTCTTGACACAGGCAAACAAAAGCAAATGATTTGCAAGACTCAAAGTAGAGCAAAGGTATGCAACAGAGGTAAGGTTAAGTAGAAGGGAGGTGGTAGAAAACAATGTCAGAGCAAGCACAGAAGTGCTTATATTTAGAGTTTCAACCTCAAAATCTTGGAAAATACTGACAAATCACTATTCAGTGAGCAACCTGGGTCAGAAGACTACATAATACCATACTGCTGATTAAAAGGCAGTATGATACTATCAGCAGTGCTCACAAGGGTCAGCCAAAACCTCATAAAGCAGCAGCAGCAACAAAAGAAGCATTTGCCAGAATACGAAGGAAAGAAAAGAGAAAATTAAGGAAGAAATCCAAATCTCTCCCATTTTAATTTGTGTCTGTACCCTGCTGAGGGAACAAACAGTTTGTAAGTTGTAGTCTGTCATGTAATTCAGTATCAGCTGCAGGCTAATAAATAGGACAGTAAAGCATATGCAAAGACTGATTTATAGGATCCAAAGAAAGATAGCCTAAGTCTTGCAGCTATTTGCATCTCCCTCACATACAAACAAGCACTGATGGAAAGTTTCCTGCTGAGAAAGAGAGAGAGGCAAGAGATGCACTGGAGAGAAACCTGGTTAAAAAAAAGAAGAAAGAGGACTGGAATAACTTCTTCAGAGAGGGGCTTTTAGGTATTTGTGCAGCAAGCAGAGCACAATGCTGCAGTTATAATTATTCATAAAAAAAAGGAAAGTTAGAAAAAACAGCAACACTAAGAGAGGTCGATGTATAAGCCAAGCCAGGGTTTTAAAAGGTCCACCTTGAAGGTGTTATAGCACAGCTGTTCAGCAGCCAGTATGGACTGTAGAGAGCTAGGAAACATCACAGTATGTTTTTTCCATCTCAAATTCATAGGCTAATGATTAAAATAGTGGCAGGGCTTGCTGTAATCATCACCCTATTTAACTGCTGCTCAGCAGGTTTCTGCTTTTAGATCTACAGCATTCTTTAAAAGTCACAGCAGGACAGGGGTAACAGTGAGGACATGATGTGAACCAGTGTCCCAGCACCAGTAACAGAGGGGAACGAGTGGTGGTATTTAACATGGCAGAATATTAACACATCAGATCAGAGCTAAAAAAAAAACACAACAGATTTTAGGGTGGTGATTCTATGAGAAGTGTATTTCATCATCTTACAGCTAGAACGGATGCTGGGAAATTATTTCCTCAGAAAAGTGAAGCATTCTTCAATTGAGTAGAGATGGAGAACTGCAAAATCTCAATTCAAAACTGCAATTTTGGTTATTTTCTTGCCTCAAATAATCTCACAGTTCAGTGGGGAACTAACTTCAAAGTGATCATTCTTTCCTTAACACAGAAACATGCTCTCTATTCTCTTCATTCAGATAGGACAAATGCAAACATCACCAACCCCCAGCTTCTCACCGGAGTTCAGTTATACTGGCTTTGAAAGCAAAGCAGTTCAGCTCCACCATTCAGAGGTAAATGCTACGCAAACTTTAAAAATCCCATTCACCTGACTACCTAACACAAGCTTGCTGAATGGAGGCCATTCAGCACTGCTAACAGGCTTCAAAAGACTTTTGTCACCTCCTGCTTCTGAAGGTAAAAGATTCTGGAGCTGCCATAATGCTAATATCCTTAGCTCTGAACTCAACATTCAGCGTTTACAAAGATCCATGATTCTTTCCTCTGAAACTTGCCACCTTCTTTACTTTAGGATTAGAGCTTCACCTTGTAAATGCCAACCTCCAAACCCCACAGAGTAGTTTAACAAGTGCCCATACCAGCTGCAGCATATGTAGTGCTATGCTCAAAGAAAAGGAGGTAGGAGGCTGTGTATAACACACAGACCTGGAAGGCCGTAAGAAGGCCGCGTATGCACACGAAGAGAGATTGTTTAAGAAAGCTTTAGACCTCAAGACAATCAGAGGTGGTTCAGGATGTACAAAGGGAAAAAAGCTAAGTAAAATAAATCGAGGTGAGGTGGTCTTTAGCACAGATCACTGGGAACCAACATATTGCTTTCAACTGTTCTATCTCTTGTTTTGCAAATTTTTTTAAAACTATAGAAATAAATATAAAAGCTGGGCACACATTTCACACATCCTAAGAAACCCAAGTATGCAGCGAGCAGATTCACAGTACACTGCCAAGAAAGAGCAAAGCTTAAATCAAGGCAAAGATGGCTGGGGAATTTATTAGCACCTTGCTCAGGACAGAAACTGTCCCTTCCACAGGTGATTATCAACTTCATAGTTCAGTTGTCCTAAAACAAATACAATTTTGCAGAAAGCCAGTTAGCTGCAGTAACTACTGCATTGCTGAAAGAGATCAGTAACTACGCTTCTTTACACTGTGTCTAGCGCTGCAAAATTTTTAAGAGTTCCAATAATCACGTTGGTCTGAGGCATTTGCGTCTACAGAAACAGCCTGCTCCATCCATTGGAAATTCATTTGTTTCTCCTATACAGATGGGATCTATAGGTCTCACTGTATCATTAAACACACTCTTTGCTTTGCCAGTTTATTATTAAAAGCTACCCTATTAATGATCATCCTTAGAAATCTGATGTATCCAAGTGCTATTTTTTTAGGTTGCTTTTTTCCGCTGCAACAGATGTGAACGGGTTATCTTTCCTGCTGAGGTAACAGCTCATACCCAACAATTATATCTCACAAGCATTCAAGTATGTCTAAATCATACCAGACTCTTCACCAACAACAAAGTATGGTGACAGATGATACTTCAAGGGAATTCTCTCAAATTAAAAGCATTTAACAGGATTGTAACCACAGGGTGGGTAAATTAAGAACAACTTTAGATTATATTTTCCAGGAGAAGCCCATTAATAACTTCCCTACAATTAAACAGACAGAAGAAAGATGAGCAGAAGACTCGCCTTTTCTGCCAAACCTTTTAACTAAGGCATAAGCAAAAAAAAGTGTAATCTTGAATTGTAATACCACATGAGCATCATTAGCATTTAACTTGCATGAAAATTTGTATATTAAAAAAGAAACAAAGAACACTGAAAAGCTGCCAGACACATTTTACAATGGCACACATCTGGTGGGCTGAGCTACCAACCTATTCACTGCAGGAAAGTTTCCATTTAGCAAAGGCACTCAGGATACGTCCTCAGCATTTGATGCTCTTTTCTGAGCATCGACAGTCTGAACTAATTTTCTATACGGTTGCCATAAACCTTCTTGATAATTTTAACTAGAAATGGAAAAGTTATGACTACAAGACGTGAACCATAGGCATAACCTAGCAGGAACACATCCTACTAGAAACAGCAGCACAGGTTGGAGAAAAAGGGATATAGAGTGTTAATTTTGTATTTTGACTACACTTGGCAAGCATGCTAGAAAGATAATGGGGAGAAGTAATACTGGCCAAGTAACTGCTGCTACTGCCTCCCTTTTAAAAATAAATAAATGGAGAAGTGGTAGTTGCAAGACTCTGTAGACGGACACATGGATACTACAGCATAATGGAAGCGTCAACCATTGAAAACCCAAGAACTCTAGTTAACAGTTAACCACTCTTTACACCCAGCAGCAATATAATAGGAAGTCACATTACTATTACCTTTCTGCAAGACGTCGGGCAGCGTGAAACATGTGAAATTAACCTGTCCACATTTTTCAAACGTAAGTGTAATCCTAGGTAGGCTGAAACACATTCATTTGTGTTTTGCCAGCACCCCTGCTTCCACCAGCTGCACTGTTTGTTTGGGAGCTTTCTCTAAAATAGGAAACAAATAGGCAGGTATGGTTTACTGGAATACACACAAATAAAAAACATTCTATTTCCACTAATTTTTAGATCATATCTTTTATCTGAAGACCAAAATTTAATATAAATTATTGAAGCATTTTTAACATTTTAGGACTGAGGATGCTTTGACAAGACAGATTGTTTAGACTTTGATGTCCATTTTCTCCTTTATATTGTCTGACATGATAAAGCACATCAGAACTGCAGATGAGGGAAAAAGGCTTATCTTTTCTACAGAGTCTACCCTACAAGATCAATCCATGGAAAAGACGAGGAAAGCAGAGAGAATCTAGAGAAAGGAGAAGATCTACCACCCAGTGATGCTTTCCCTTTTGTTATTTTTGTTCTTTGGAGATTCCTTCTGTTCCCTTTGAATGGAGATGAGAAGGAACACGACATAGATAAAGTTCGAAAGACAGTTACTAACCAAAGCAGCAAGAAAGCTGCCTCCTCCCCACAGGGAATCTTGCAGTTATTCAGTTCAAGTAACTGCAATTAAAGATAAATAAAAAAACCCAAATCTTTTAACAAGTTAATCACCCCTTCATGTAAGGAAAAGCTATTTCTTAGTCTTGAGAGAGAGAAGGAAATAACCCTGAGATACTTCCTCACTCCTATGAGCTACTAGAGCTTTCTCTACAAGTAGTGAGGGCTCCTTCCCCCACGGCTTCCAGCCAGCAGAACCGCTGCTGACACGAGCTCTCTGCTCACCACATCAAAGCATCAACTGGGACCCAAGATGCATCGAGGAGGCTGGAGACAATTCCACAAACAAGGAAGGAAGAAACAGCTTTCCATAACACTCTTCATCCTTGGAAAATGGGAGGATATTTACTCGAGTCCCTTCTGTTTCAAAAAGATTGTTCCTTAATCTTTCTCTATTTATTATTGCATGTGTATCTTGTATTTAGTCAAGAACTTTATACATCATCAGTAACATCATACTTCGAAATCTATACATTAAAAACAAGACCAAGCAAATTCATCCCATGCCTACCTCTCTACCAGTATCAAGTAAAATTTCAGTCAGAATAAAGCCAGAACTCTTGGACTTACATTTGCCTCTGGAAGAAAAACAAACAAAAAAACCCAAAACAAACAAAACCCCACGAATGATGCAAACCATTCATCTTTCAAGAAATTCCTGAAACTCAACTCTGTGGCATGATAGGAAAGCCAGTATAATTTCTCAAGGGCCTACTATCAAGATTAAGACAGTACTCCCTGCTCATTTTACACGGAAACAGAAGGGCTACTGAAGAAAGAGATACAAAAAGTTGGGAAAAAAATAGATTGAATTGTCAATACACCATTAGTTTACAAACTTTCCTTGTACCCCAGCTGTACCTTTGTATTCTTCCTGGATATGATTATCCTAATTTATACCTTGTCAATTAATGTAAATATGAGAATCAAGGAATGCACGTGCTGGGACATGACTGCAACTCTGTGTGGTGCTCTGTGCAATTCTGGAAATTGGATCCTGTATATAAAGTATTAGCAGTTCTCAAGGAAATGGCTTTATTCCCCAGTTATTTTGGGGAGGTTAAACAGAAGGAGAAGGAAATGTTTCCTTTCGAAAGAACACATATTTTTCCTACTAGCTGTCGATTTCTGTGAAACAATGGCTTTGTCTTCTTATCTCCCCCATCCATTTCACAGAAAGATATTAAGTTGGACTATAAGAAGACAAAGTGGAGTTAAAGCTCTTGGTGAGAGTGAATGAGTGTTTGAAATTCTTTGCCTTCCCTTTTCTTACACACACCCATCTAACGATTAAAACCGAGTGCAAGCAACTGCTATTGGACTACACCGAACAAGATGATTAAACAGAGTAACGACAAGTTCAAGTAATTACCAGCCAGACGCGAACACCAAGGAAGGGAGTATTACATTCCCTACACCACTGTGACTGCAAAGAAATAAAGGAATGCAAGTGGCTTTTTCAGACACCCTACAATCACGAAGCCATGCTCCCTTGTTCAGTAATTTCAAAGGCAGCATAACCTTCAATATATGGTTCACATGCAGACACATGCAAAACTCATTCTGTGCTGGTGCAGTGTTCAAGAAAGCAACATCATTACATGCTTTATCAAATCTATACTGAACTTCCCATGGTACAGTACATGGACATTCTGCAGACTGAATCTATTTGTGTAAACTGGAAGAAAATAGAGAAAGAGATATCACGCGGCCTGAGAGGAACCCTCATTATCCCTGCTTTACTGATGCTGTTGGTAGCGCCAGCAAGAGACTTTCTCCTGTTCACAAGGCGATAACTTTGAGGACGCCTTGATTAATGTGCTTTAGTCAGGCAGATGAATTCAAATCTACCCAGCAACTTCTGTGATCTGGATGAGTCTGATAAAGTAGCTGGAAGACATGAAAATTCCTATCTGAACTTATTAATACATACTAGAAAAAACACTTTTTTAACAGCAAAATCTAAACCATACCAATACCACAGCTGAGCTTATCTCCAAGGGAGGGAACGGACTGGGTCTTCCAAGCCACCCTGATGGCAGAAGAGGACAGCGGCAGCACAGCATCTACTTTTCTTATCAACACCCACAAACTCCTGAGCGGGGGACTTGAGTACCCACCACAGAAACAGCAGTTATACCACCCATGATGGCAAGGATATTATGTTACTTTTAATGAGTACATTTGGCATCAATATCCTGGGGTATAGGACTTATCTGTGCATCAGGCATGAAAATAAGTTTAAAAAAAAATAAACAAACCAACAAACAAAACTTTAAAGAATATTTTTCATACCCACCACCTTTCTTAGTAATTACTTTATATGAAGTGAAAGACACTTGAGTTTGTGAACACCCTAAACAATTATGTTGAAGACAATTATATTTTCATTCCAGAAACAAACTCTAGAGTACACGTGTAACACCATACTATATACTTTCATACCTACGCTGCACTTATTTTATTCAAGGAAACCCATGGAGGGTCTGATGCAACATTTCTAGGGCCAGCTCCAGTGTCCAGGTATGAGGAAAAGACTCACGTCACTACAGCAGTATCCACTCCTGGGGAGTTAATAAAGAGATGGTGCAATTACAGTGACAAGCATCATACCAGAACAGACCTAGAGAAAAAAAATAGTAAGCAACCCTGAAAAAGAAACCACCTCTCCCTCTGGTGTCACTGAAGGCATCAGCTTCTCAAGTTTAAATACCTCAAAAAAAGAGTGACTGATAAAAGACGAGCTGTTACCAATATCACAAGGATGACAGAAAGCCACTCAGTGCAGAGACAAACTGTTTTTCATCCACGTTGACTAAGCCAGCACTTTGAAAATCAACAAAGACAAAACCGAAGAGAACTAGAACATACCCTTGGAGGTCTGTAAAGGGGGTCTGTTGAGTACTCCTACCCCTGTAGTAGCAGAACAGACCCAAAGAAAATGCCACAAACCTTAAAAGAATTTTCACCAGGTAGCAACAAAATAAATTTAAAGGGCTTCCTTGAGAGAGATAATGTCTAAAAAATTGGCTCATGAAAAATACATTATAGAAGCTGTAATATTCCCTCTTTATCAGCTCTCCACATATTCCCACTATGCATGGAGTAATTAATTTAGGCATCCAGAATATCTGAAAGGGATCAGGAAAAAAACCAATTGCAAACAAACCTCTGTACGCATAGACAGTTTAAAATGTTATTCACAACCTTACATAATGATAGGACAGGTGTCCTGGAAGGACACTATCATTAATACAGACCTTAAATGGTAAGATTCCAGCCAATTTCCACAGTATTTTAAACAATCTTTACACAAGCAAAACCCACATTTAGTTCAGAACATGAGTAACTGCCACACAGCTTTTACTTAAGAAGAAAATTACAGATGAGAAGCATTCCATTCATATGCGATCAGTACAGCAAGACGTAGAATCTGTTTTTTTGAAAACTGCCCTGTACAAAATTGTATTAAATTACTATACGTGCAACAGCGAGAGATAAGAAATAGAGAAGAGCTATTTCCACTGGAGCACCAAAGGATGGTAAAGTGTACAGATGGAAATGATAGGTTTCTCTGGCTTGACTATTATGATTCTAGAGTGCAAAGAGAAGAACAAATGTATCGTCATTTATACAAGCCTTGCAAGAGAGTCAGAAGCCAGAAAAGTATTAGCATATACAGCAAATCGCTGTCTACAGAAAAGCATTTTCACAGTACTACTAAGATATCTCTTGCCACCAAATATACTGTAATAATTTGAAACTAGTAAAGCTATGATCTTTTGTATAAGATTTGCAGTAATTACTTTACTCTTAGCAAAGTTGTGCACATAAGACAAACAAGGGGAGGACTTGGGTGGGGGCAGCAGAAGGTGGTGTGTGTTTAATTTTGCTGAAATAGGTATCTATTGTTCCAATTTAGGGTGTAGAAATATTACATGTATTTCACAGCAAAACCTCTCTTCCTGTATCTACCAAACACTATCATTCAATATTGAGAAATGTAAATTATTCTTTCTTTCTCAATACTACAATAATACATCTTACGCACAGGGAAACAAACAGATGTTTACATTAAAAAGATACACAGATAAGCTTTTAAACCTTAACCTTTGTTGAATAAATCCCCTATGATTTCGCATTCAACTGATCAAGAGAAAGCACGTGAGAAGCAGAGTATTAGCTTGGATTTAGTGGGTTTAGGGGCAGGACTGTCAATTGAGCAAAACTTCAATTACAGACTAATTTAATGTATACCCAAGTACATTATTGCAATTCAATAAACATCTCTTCAGAATTAAACAATTCCAATTTGCTTTCATTTCAGCCTGTGTGCATGCATTACAAATTTGCTATTATCCACACTAAAATTAGTCAGCCTGTTCGGAAGCACTCATCCGTGCAATTCCAGCGTGTCATAGTGCTGCATCAAACTAACCTCAAACAAACCACTTAACCTTGCCTGCTTACTAAACAGGAGCAAGGAGCAGAGGAGTGTACCTTCCCAGAACACCACTACTCTCCTAAAATGTTTTCTAGCTAGGTGTCTGTATCCAGCAATGAATCTATCAACATCTCTCCTGGTGGAAATCCAACCATTCATGTTTATAACTTATTCTTCTATTTTTTCCCCTTATATCAACGAATATGAAAGTGTCAGGCACCCAACTCAACTTTGCATGTTCTGATATTTGGTTGCTCTGGAAGATTGCCTTCCCTCTATTTAGCTACAACACAATACTAGATAATGCTACTTCTGGCAACTCAATTCCATTTTAATCATGAATTAATCCCTCCAGATGTGAACAAGATGCAAGATCACTGAGTGGGAATTAAAAGCACTTGGCATCTGACAGGAGCATTCTCTTTGTGATCTGTGTAGTTTGAATATCTGCACCACTCAGCACTCTGTATTTAAGGCATTGTAAAGGCACGAGTATACAGATCATCAAATGACAAAGTGAATTGGCAGAAAGTACTACACTGGACAAAAGTGATCTTGTTTCTACAACAGCTCTTCATTTTCACAGAAAAGTGAAACATTTAGATCAATAAAATTATCCTCGGTGAGCAGACCCATACTACTCCCATTTGATGTCACCCCCACCCAAACACAGAATGTCTCAGGAGCAACATAGCCACCTTCTGATCTCTCCACTAAGAGGCAGTGAGCATCCCTGTGCTGCAGCTCAGGGTAAATTACAAAAAGAAAAAAAAAGCAGCACAGTAAATAGCACGCATGTCTCATGGAGGCAAGATTAAGACACATCTTGCATGTGTCAGGCACAGCATCAGCTCTTGAATTGCAGTAAATAACAGGGATAAAACCCTAGCATCCTTCAAGAACTACTGACGTTTCCACTGTGTACTTCAGGACATCAGCAGAATCAATCCCGTCATTTACTCCCAGCAGCCTTGAGAAGGCTCCTCTGACATGCAATGCTCCATCACAAGATTACTGATGCCTGATAAAATACTGTAAAGGAAGGCAGAGGAAGCTGACTGACAGCCAAACTGTTCAGCTGACTACATTAAAAGTATCCATAGCTACCATGCATTACTACAAAAGCTTATGAAGAGGGCTGTGTCCTAAGTTCTGATTCAAATGTTTAAGTAAATGATTGAAATTCATGTCACTTTCACCCTTTTTTCCTACTTAAATTTAATATGAATGAAAGAAGGCAGGCCAATAGGATATCAATTTTTATACATAGATGCCATCTGGGAGGAAATACTCATCTTGCATAACACTGCTGTTTTAGTGCAACCTACCTTTCACTATTAATTCTGCGTAATTCGAAACTCCAGATCCACCATCTGAACGAATGACACATCGGTACTTGCTGATACTGCGTTGAGAGGTGTCGGCTACACTGACAGTAGCAGAAAAACGTCTATGGTTGACCACTCGAGTGACCATTAATGCTGTGTCCCTTCCATTCCACTGCTGTAAAGGCAGACAAGAATAATATAAGTTATGAAGACACACAGATTATGCAGTCATATGTAATTCATTCTTTGTCATGCTTCTCAATGTTGTTCAGACCTTCACGTTCACACCACTGGGTTACATTTTCTACAAGCACAATTTTTCATGAGAAGACTGCCCTTGAAAAATTCACACGGTTGTACGAACTAGGGCTAAATACATGTATTTAAGTTGTAATGACTATTTAATTTTTGAAACATCTTTGGGCATTTGATGTGTTATATTCATTGAAAAGGCCAGACAGTGACAGTTCAAGCCTATGCAATTGTACGCAGTATATATTTAGAGGCCTGGCTAAGATATGAAAATACTACAAATGAATGCATTTTGTACACCTGGGAAAATGCTATAAATGAACAGATTTTATAAATTTGGCATTTTATCATGTAAAACTTTGATTCAGGACCAATTTAAATAAATTGGTTGGATGAACAGACATCCTTATATGTCCAACATTCCTCAACAAACCTCTCTACCAACGTCAGAGTACACTTTCCCAACTGGAAAAGGGACAGATGAAGAATTAGCTAGAGAAAGAAGTTCTCCACAGCATAAACGCCTGAACTTGCTCAGTTGGTCTATTTTATTAGGAGATTCAATGGAAAACACACTGCTGTTTTGCCGATTTCCAGTAATCAGTTTTTGGGAGTGTTTCCAAGGCTATTTTCATTAAATGTTTCAATTTTAGAAAATGGAAAACAGGTTTCTACTAGCAACAATAACGATTGCCTCCCAAACCCCTGCTTCTCATAGGAAAAGGTTCATACTGCTTCAGGTCAGAAGTGTTTTTACACACATCTAGTCATAACTGTGGAAGGATTTCACTGAAAAAACTCAAAAAAGATAAAGAATAAGCCAAAAATACCTAGTAGTGGATGCTAAAAGTACACCATAGGTTAATAAATTTCAGATAAAAATCTAATGTGGAGAACAGCTGTGATGAGAGTACAGTTAAACTAACTGTTAAGTCATTTTAACACGATGCCGACTACATTTCTCACCATCTCAAGCCTTTATCCCAGTACTAATTTTCATTCTTATGATTAGGTAAACTGATTCCTGCCCTAGTATTTAAACTAGATTTGAAATTGTTATTTTCAAATTTTATTAAAATGTCTCAAGTTAGTAAAAAAGTCTGAGGAAAACCTATTCGTTATTTGACTATAAATGGCATAGCAACCATGACAAGGGCCATTCTTGTCTTCCTCAGATGTTGCTAATATGGGGTGGTCAGGCCCCCAGTCACATCAGTCCAAGCTAAAAATAAAACTTGTTGACTGGCTTAGGCATTCTGCAAGTTTATAGTGGCCATATGTACACGCACAGTACATATAGCAAGAGAATCCTCTTGACTTCTTTGGGAAATTAGGTGTTTAATGGCACAGAAGTTTAGCAGAAGCAAAGAGCTCAACTATTGTAAAAGCTTCTAGAAGAGCTCTATATATAGAAGAGCTCCACATATCTGAGCACTTCAAAGGGCAGAAGAAATAATTTTGTCCTTCACTGGGAAACAAGCACTCCCCACTGTCAGTTTGATATACGTTCCTTTTCTAACTCTAGAACTGAAAATGAGTTCTTAAGGTTGTTACTGTACCCACCTGAATAGGGTGACCCAGTCTTTAAGTCCAACCAGTAAGGTGAAAACATAGATGTTAAGAGAGGGAATGTTTTGGTGTTTTAGCAAGTGACTAAAAGGAACAATCTGCTATTAAAGCAGCCAAGGGAAACAGAGGAAAAAACACAGTGGGTACAATATGGTTTTGCCTGTTTTCACCATCCACATAGTGATCTCACACCTTACAGTCGCTTCCTTCTTAACATATAATCACTGACTCTGGGTTGAGGAGATTCTTGGAGGGTGAGAGGAAAGAAAACTGCATAATTAAGTGGAAGCAAAGAACTACTCCACTTGTTCTGTCTCTTCTGCTGTATGACCTAATGCTTACAGGTACACAGGCATTTGTTTGAAACCAAAATTTTGCTGTCACTGGCCATTTTTTCCATCTTCTGTGTCACAATTCTGTACTTTGTCACCCTAAACTCTCACCTAGAAACAACTTAAGGCAGTTCTCAAAGGATCTTGAAAAGATTTTGACCCACCAACCAGTCTTTATCTACTTATTTTACTAGAAGAAGAAAAACAAAGCAAAACAAAAAAACAACAAAAAAAAACACCAACAAAATAAGAAAGCCATCACCAAAAATAGCGCGTCACTTTACCTGGAGCCAGAGTTTGTCGTGCTGTGACCACTTTCCCCCAGCAATGCACTGGAACGTCGCATTCTGTCCCACATTAACCTCCACGTTCTGAAGTCGTAGGAAATGAGGTGCTTTTCCTAACAAAAGACACAAAGAATTGCAAGGGTAGAGCAAGGCAGTAATTGACCATTACACCAACACATATAAACACTCAGCAAAGCATTAGGGCCTATCCCTTACAAAGTGATTTAGCAAAATTAAGCTGTCCTTCAGTATTTAACTGTTCACTGCAGAGGGAGGTGGATGATCGATCGGACAGAGGATGGCCTAAGGGATCATACCGAGCTCCGGCACCTCTAGAAACACAGACTTACATCAGATCACAACACAAGTTCATGGTCATCAGCACAATTTCTTACTGTTTGCTACAAAGAGTACTTGAGTAATTTTTTTTTCTTTTAAAAATTGTGTTCCTAAAAGGGTCCAAAAAAAAAAAATCATATGCTTCTGAGCTTACCAAACATGACTGATGTAAACAAAATTTTCATAAGGGTCTTTTTACCTTTTTATTTTATTGACTATCAAATGTAACTTAGGGCTTTAAAATAATAATCTGACATTAATACAAAATCACTGATTTAAATGAAATATTCGTATAAATGACAGTATTGAATCTCTGCATTAGTTTAAGATCGTGGATATCAGTTTTGCTGACACTAAATTCAGTACTAATTAAATATTACATCACTGATATTAAAATGCAGAAATCACGTTTGTTATAGATCAGGGGATTATCTTTTTGACTAAATACCAGACTCATTTACCTCTGTAAGTTAACTTACAAGAAAACAAAAAGTGAATCTGACATTTTTAAATGAACTTAGTTCTTCCTGGTTCCAAAAAAAGGGTTTTGTACCATTTGAAAACTTCTAGTTGGACACACTGAACAGCTTTGTGAGACTTTAAAGGTCAGAGTCTTTCAACTTCATCTCTAGATTTTCTAGTATGATTAGACACCAATTAAATACATAATTTCAGTGGACATACCAACCCGTCTTTTTCTACTGGAATTACATTGCTTCAAAAGGATATGGTCATCTGTGTTTGATGTACAGGTAGTTGCCTACTATAGACACAGACAAATGCCTATATATACACTGTGCCAAGTGTTTTTATTTAGTTTCTGTATCCCATTCACCACATGCTCAGTTTGCTGACAACTCCTGAAATCTCATGATTCTATTACCATCATGCTTTCTGCAGATCAGTAATTTCCATCCAAGTTTACTGGAAAACTACCTCTGGTGACAGAACATACTACATGATATTTGCAGGCTAATATTAGTAATTTCTTCCTGCAGACTAAGGTGGGCAGAGACAAGCCAGCTCCAAAGCTGCGTACCCTGGGTGAGTGCAGCCACACCAATCCCAAACTCCTGGTGCTCAGGGACTGCCCAGCTTACAGGACATAGGGCTGTCCTACCATTGCAAGTGCTCAGGCCCACGCTGTCAGCCAGCTTTCAGCATCATGAAAATTGATACTCCAGTGCACAGGGGGGAAAAAATTAATCAAAAAAATAAATCAGCATTTTTCTGATACATAGGTTTGTCTGCTATACTGTCCTCTATGAAGGTAAAGCAGAAATGAAAAAAATAATACCAATAATTTCAGTAACCTCCAGGGTCATCAGAAGCTTCATGGTCCATGTGTTTTGAGTTATAGCAATTGTAAAACGAATATGAGGAACAAAGCCTGTACAAGTCAATGGAATATACTCTGGTGACATTTACCCTGGTGGCTGTCATTGCTGAACAGCAAAAGCAACAGTGGGAATCAGACAGGAGAAGCGTTTTACAAAGCCTGCAGAAAACTTGCATCTTGTAATAAGTTCTGTACACTTCAGGATGCAAACTGACTCAAAATGGAATAGTTAACTGTTTGAATCATTTTGGTTTTGAGTCACCAAGAATGCATTTAATTTTGAAAAGGTACCTGCATGTATATGGAGAAATGGATTTAAATCAGTTTAAATAGGGGAGTAACACAGCAACCTGTCTCTCTTTTTTTTAAATCACATAATTTTCTTGCCTAGGCTTCGCCCCATGCATTGTTCAGTGGCCTCTTCCCTAGTAAAGGGATCAGCCATCACCCAACATGCTGTGCAACGCGCACAGACCATTTGCAGGATTTGTCTGGATGCTGCCAGTTATCAGCAACATCTGGTTAATACAGATTGTAAGTATTTCTTAATGAAGTAAATGCACCCAAAGGCCTGAGCAATGAGCACATGGTAAATACAAATATAATTTAGTTAAACAGCAAATAACCATACTGCAGTTATCAGAGATGTCCTGTTAAACTTGAGCAGAACCATGTCTGTCACATTGAATGGCAGCTATCCTTTGAAATTCTGTATTGCAAGAAAACCAGTTGATTGCAGTCCATGAATACAATCCATGGCATTTTTATTTTTCTTTTAAAAGCAGCTGCCACTGACTTACTGAAACTATGAACCAGCTAGAGGGGCTGTTAAAAAAAAATAAAAATAAAAAAAACCCAAACAACAAACTCTTTACATGCACAATATAGACACACTAAAGACCCCAAGCCAAGCTGCACAGAGAACCCAGACAAGTTCAGACTCAAAGAATGAGGCTTAAGGCTTCTTTAAATAGAAAAAAACCCCAACAAACCAACAACCAAACCCTAAGCTTATTATTATGGCTGTGACAGAAGTGGGCACTAATATTTTTGAACGCTATAATGAACCTTCATTAGTCTCCACTCCCAAAGCGTATCGTCTGAATGAGATTTATTTTTCATACCTTTATGGAGGTGCTGAGTGTGTTTAACATTTGTTGTGAGAGGCCGACCTTTGGGATATGTCCTTTACCAAGGAAATAATGTTTGTTTCTTCTTTTCTTAAGATAATCACACAGGATATTATCAGAAGCTTTTTAAATTGTTTTCTACAGCAATATGATTCAGAAATACTAAAACAATCAGTTTTATGTTCTCATAGCAAGAGAGGGAGAGACTTCCACAGATGTCCTGGCCCTAGTTACAGACTGAGAGCGGTTCTGCCTTTTGCACAGCTTGCAAAGTTCTGTAATTATGCAAGGCTGATTGTCTTTAGGTGTCTCGGAGGGAGACAAGACAACATTTTAGTGCTACCAAATTGGGTAAATCAGTCCTTTAGACTGCAAAACCCAGTATAAAACACACTGATACAGTTAGAAAAACAAAGACCACTCACTGCATGGATGGGCGAGAACTCTGACTTCATCCACAGCTATGTACCCTGGATGTCCTTTCAAAGAGACAGATTCAAATATCACCTGAAATACAAAATAAGAAAAAGTTTTCTTAAAAAGAACAGATATACTAGTCATTTAGCCAGTCCCCACATTCTGCTCATTCCAATGTCTGAGTCATTCAAGGCATTTCACCACTAATAATGAAGGGATATCAATGCAATTCAGTATGTACGTGCATATCAAAGACTCAAAATTTGTTTGATACAGAAAACAGTCAGATCAACATTCATTAGGATTAGACAAAACCATGTGCTGCTTTCATTTGGAAAAGCAAAAAACCACACCTATATTCACTGTAAGCACCAGTCCAAGAACATTAAGTGGATAATCACTTGACATCTTGTTCTTAGTATGCCTCGAAAAGTTGGAGAACACTGTATATGAGATAAAATTATTTTATTGAATCAATAACCCTGCGAGGATTCTTTTGGAGAAAACCCTGATTTGGCATGTAGGCCCACTGCAGTATTAGAAAGCAAATTACGAGCAACAGATGATCCTGGATTCTAATTAGTGGACTGAAATAAGATTCTCCCAGACAGAATAAAGTTGTTTCTGCCTTTCCCTGATTTAACTAACATGGTCTGAGGATGAATATTCTTAAGAATCGCAGCGAGTATTTCTCTACATTAATGGTACACTAATTAGTACTTTCTATTTTATTTACGTATCTGGACAAGGAAAATATTCCACTAATTTGTGTCTGGATAGACACTTAGTTACACATGAATAAAAAAGCCATTCTTCCCTATGACTTTGTGATTTCACCTGGAAAACTGCCCTGACCTAGTGTATCCTGTTACTAAAAATATACAGGCTATCTAAAAATTGGCAGTGCAGGAAAAATAAAAATAATAAAAAACTGATAAAGAGATCGTTAAAACCAAGCTAACTACAGTCAAAGAAGCTAAATAAAAATACAGGAAAAATAACACCAAATATGGTGCAGTTTGGCCAACAACTAAAGATAGTAGGACATCCCGAACAGGAAATGTAGTAACATTAAGCTGCAATAGAAAAGAGAAAACAGCAGGCTGATTATTTAACATCTTGGAAATTCTACCTCTTGAGTTAGCAATTCAGTACCCAAAGAAATTAAGTGCTATGTTTACTATTAAAAAAAAATAAAAATGAATGGGTAGAGATGTAATGGATGTTGTCCTCTGCATTTGAAAGGGATGTCCCCAGTTTCATTCCCTCTAACTAAGACAATGTTGACACTGCACCAAGTTGCTCATTTTTGCATGAGTATACTGTAATGCTTTCAAGGACAGAGTTAATTAACATGTTCAGCGGGCACAGTTATTACTATTAGAGCAGTATTCCAAGTGCAGCTACTTGTTTCATAGGAGAAAGTATTTCAGTAATGTCTGACCTCTAAAATCCATTACTATAACACAAAGTTAATTACTTAAAGCCAGTTTTCAACACTTATTTCCAGTCTAAATAAAAGCTGATATTCCCAGTCTGTCACTGTTCAGCCTCTTCTTCATCTCCTCCATCAGAAGACTTAACACAGTAAAAGATTTAACTACCCAAATGCTGATCACTGAATACCCGGGCTACAAAGGAAGACCAGTGTGTACTTCATAAGGACAGAATTGCTGTTAATAATTTTGCTTTGCTTTTGGCCTTCCAAAACCTAGTTTGTACTTATGTTTCCATGATTTCCTAAGGTCTGCTTCCCCTATTCAAAATACATCCAAATGTGAAATCCCCTGAAACATGTCCACAAGAAAAAAGACATGGTAAAACCAGGTAGAACACAAAAAATTAACTGGCAAAGATATAAAGTAAGAAAACACTCAAACACTACCAATATGTAGAAACAGTTATACTCCAGAGGAGGGTGGACAAAAAATAGGCTGTCAAAGGAGCAACAGGAGGAAGCAAGTCTTTGGAAGACAAAATAATGCAAAAAACATCAACAAGATTTTTGTGTTATAAAGGTTCTTGACAGGCTTTTTAGGGACTGTATAAAATAAGAGTATAATTTAAGTCCTTAGTATGGAAATTACAATTTATTTTAGAAATGAAATGTCACTCATGATAAAAATTACACATACTGGGAAGGTCACGTAAGCAGCTACTGTGACTCCCCTTCAGACTTGAATTAAAGTGCAACATTGCAGCTACAAAATCTTATTTTAGTTTTGCCTTTGCAAGAAGATATAAGCCACAATAAACTAATACTCATTTTCCTGCAAGCCAGTAACTTGGAAAGAAAAGTTCCCCAAGGCACTGGCTTTAGCTATTAGTGCATGGCAAAAGCAAGCACTGACACATCCAGAATTGTCTTCTGTTAATGACTGACATGTACAGTGTCTTTAATATAGCACAATATAACTTAAGCCAGTAACAACCAAGCCAGCTCCTAAAAACCCCACACATTTGATGTTCACACTGGTGCAGAATCCACTGAAGAGAGTGAAGGATTCCTCCCAACTGACACAATATTGTTTTGACAGAGTATTTTATTATCTATTCCTCTTTGCACACAGATATTCTTATTACATCCCAGTTCAAACTTTCACATTGCTGTCTTTTTCTCTATGTTGCAACATCTCAGGCCTATCAAAGTGAGAAGCACAAAAGCACCTAGGTTTTCCTGAAAACAGGGAATTAAGACCCAACAGGAGGAAAAGGCAGGCATCCATTCTTATGGGGCCCCGTTCTGCAAATTTCACAGTGAATCTCTCTCTTGTCCTTTTAATTTCAGTCAGAAATGTAGAATAATTGTTGAAACACCAGCATTTAAACAATGCTTCACATCTAAGCAACTTCTCAGAAATTAACATTGATGAAAAAATCTTTACTCCTAAAAAACTTTCTTAACTCCTAAAAAACATTCTTAAACACTCCTGAGAACTGCAAATACTAAGTCATTTCATGTTTCCTTACCAATAAACAATCCTACATTTCACTCCTGCTATACACCAACAATGTCTGTGTTAGCAACGCAGCCTGGCTCATCTGTTGTGGTACAACGGTTTTCTTCAGGCATGGATCAATACCGTTCCTTGCTATACATCAAAAAACCTCTTCCTGGCAGACGCCAGTGCTTCCCTCGGTGCATTCTGGGACTAAATTCATCCTTATGGCAAGCAGTAATTCAAGATTACATGTATTACCTTTCTCCAAGAACTATCACAGCTTTTTTCTCGCTACACTAAAAACATTTGCAGCCTGGGAACCCAAGTATGAGTAACTCTAGGGTAGATACAAATCTCCACCATCCCCATGTTGATATCTTGGCAGAGCACTTTTGGATCCAGATGACTCATATGGCCCTTGCAGTGAACTGTCAGACCTAAGACACGACCTCTGGCAACTGGCTCGGTTACTAGTTTTCCACTAGTCACATCTCCAAAGCTCAAAGTACTTGTTAAAGCCTTAGACGTAGGGCAAATAGTTTTAGATTTCTTGCCTGACTGAATTTTCAACGCACACTGCAGTTGAAGATGGTGTGGTTTCTGTGCATTCAGCGAATAATCCACATTTTGCCTGACGCAGATTTCATTATTTAGGAAAAATGCTATTTTTTCTTGTGTTACCTGGTGCTTTTGAAATACAGAACATGCTTTCAGGACTCTTGTGTACAAAGCGTTCTCCAAGCATGCAATTTTGATTTAAAGCTGACAAATAACACTCCAATGGCACATCCTAGATTGTGAGTGTGCAATGAGACACTCCCTAGGCAACAGTACACCCAGGCTTTTGTCGTCTTCCACCTCTGGACTCCTTTAGCCAGAAGTGTCACTTTAGGCTGACAAATAACAATAATTTTCACAAAGTCCTTCATTGTGTTTTCCTCTTCACTTTTGCAAGCGTAAAGTTTTCTTTTTTCTAAACCTTGATTAAATGTAGAAACTCACAGGATTGCAGACCATCAACAGAAGATGGTTTATAAAATCAGGGACTGATGATAGATCAGTCTATTAGATCATCCATAATAGTGGCACAGATGTCAAATTTTAAAAGCCACACTTAAGCAATAAGAACACAAACATAAGCAGAAGGAAACATCACCCCGTTCACCAAAAAGTAAAAAGGAAAACCCTTGCATTTTCTGTGAAGGAACTAGTACTAGGCAGTTACTGCTGGCTTCCAATCTGTTCATTTTTGCACTGCCGTGAAAAATTCTTGTTTGATTTAAAGGATTTTTTGCTCAGGAAAAGCAAACTTGACCTGCAAAAGGACTTGTAAAAGAAGTAAGGCAGGCTCAGGAAGTCTACCACTGGTATATCTAAGAGTAGGATCTCTCTTCGTGTGAGATCAGACTGTCTTTTCCAGGTTTTTCAAGCACTGATTATCTGGGTGAAGGATCATTTCTGTTATCTCTGTGGAGCACCTACTATGAAGCAAATTCTGGCTCATGACCAGGTTCACGTTAATATGAATGGAGTATGAGCACGTTAACATGAATGGTGTAGAAGCACTTTAATACGACTTCAGAACAAGTGACAAGTTGTGCACAGCCCTTAAAACACCACTTTCAACGCATTTGCATCTCTCTATCCCTTCCTCTCACCCTGCATAGTGTGCTCCATGTATTCTGCTGTATTCTCTTTTTCAGAGGCAGAACATTTTTCAGAGGCAGAACTGGCACTCTACTTCAGCTCAGATTTTATAAACCTCCTACCTACTTATTAGAAGCCAAAAAAGAAAAAAAAATAATCCCAGGCTTTTCTACCTGCTGTTTTCTATCCACACGCTGTCTACTTCCTTTTCATTATTATCATACGTACATCAGCTTTTCCTGAAAGATTTAGGGTGCTATTACCTCCCAGGCTTTTTCTTTTTCAGTCTTTCATATGAACCAAGACCAAAAAAAAAACGCATTCAGCACCTAACAAGAAGTCAGTCCATTGTGTGCAATCTTATCTAATTAACTAAAACAATGACTGTAAAGCTGCCACGTGAAGTTTGAAGTGGACAACTAACAAGTAGCTGTAAAATTAATATAACCTAAAAACAACTTGCCTACTACATTCTTCAACTTTGTGCTTGTTTTAAAAAAAATTATCTCCTAACAGAACAAGTAAAACTATGTTACAAACAGTGTTAAAACAAACAGAATCTGGTGAAGAGTATACTCGTGTTGATAACATGGTACAATATTTATTAGTAGCTTATGTTCTTACACCCTTCGTATGGCCACAGGAAAAGTCCAGATGCAAAACTCAGTGAACAGATGTTCCTTCTTATGGCACCAACCAGGGGCCAAATATAGTTTAGGCAAATTTATGCAGAGGTACAGTTACACATCTAGACACTCAGTTGTATTTACATTTACAGAGTGCCGTGGGAAGTGCCAATACAAGTCTGTTTATGTGCCAATTTCATGATCAACAAGTGGGTCTTAACTTGCCAATAATTTTACTCTATCACTCTGTGACCTGACAACTGCTGAAGAAAAAGGGTGAAGCAGGAAGAAATACGTCAAGATGCCTATATAACCCTTTTGTTGTTAAATTGCTACATAAAAATTCGTTCTGATAGGAAAAATTCAGGATACCCATTGCTAACAATAGCTTAGCTCATACCTAACCAAATGTTCAAAGGAAAAAAAGAGAGGAAAATATTACAAATTCATACCTGATAAAAATGTGGCCAGAATGTACTGATGGCAAGTTCTGCTTTCACCCATCCTTCTGTAACAACCCCTGAGACATTCCATATGGGATTGCCCTGTGGTCCTCCGTTCACCTTCACGTAGACATTCAGAGAGCCAGGACTCGACCGGTCTCTGCTGGATAAGTAATAGTGGAAGTCGATGCAATGTGTGTCATTTTCCTTCAGCGTAGGCAACAGCAAGTGAGCTTTCTGCCCAGATGCCCGCCCAGAGCTGTTCACCATCATGAAGGAGCCTATAGAGGAAAGCAAAAAGAGAAGAATGAGGGGGGTTTGGTTGGTTGGTTTTGGTTTTTTTTTTTTTTTTTCAGTAAAACCAGTTCCATTAGAAAAGTCCGTGACATCCTTAGAAGACAGAAAACAAAACATTCATCTGAAGAATTCAAACTAGTTATTTTATGCTATCTGTTAGGTAATCAAAATTAAAGATATTAAAATTGCAGGGTATATACACAAATAGATTCTGGACCAACTAGAACCACTTTAATTAGATAACTTAAAAGTCAAAATAAAAATACTGTTTTGCTTTTATTATTTTATAACCTTGTGATAAAACAGTCACTATAAACAAAACATATTCAAGCAGCAATGAGGCTCTCCTACTGCGCACAGTCCCCCAAAGGCACATTTCAATACAAAAACTACAACAATGGACCAAATTCTCAGCTGATATTTGCCTACATGGCCCCTACCCACTTTGTGCCAATCTACAACTGTGAACCCTGCATCTGGGCGCTATAAACTTCTGAAGGTTGTAATGTGTTAAGAAAACACCAATTTTCAGAGCCCAAATGCATTAGGCTTGTAAGCAGAACAGCAACATCTGGACTAGAAATAACAGAGCAAGGACAATTATTCTTCTAGAAGGGAAGGACAGGCTGAATTTAGGGAGGGAAATACATAGGCAATTTATGAGTTTGTTAACCTGGAAGCTTGCATCATATTAACCGTGGCACTTGATGTTGAACTCACATTTTGATTCATCAAGCAGTTATTTTACAGCACATTGTGTCTCGACTCATCTCTTCGCAGATGCATCAAGGTGACAAATGTTAGCAATAAGAAAAAACATTATGAGAGTTATTTGATTCAATTCTGTTTAAAGCATCTCCTTTATGTGTGTACAGACACTCACACTCAGAAAAAGCTGAAGAAAACACCAAGACTGCGGGGGGAAATCTGTGTGTCAGAAGCCAGGCATGATAATTTTTAATCAAATGCAGCCCTCTTGACACTCTCAGATCTGATGCTGCTGCCAAGACACGCTACAAATGTATTTCTCTGCTGGCCTCTTGCAGTTCACAGAAGATTGATTTTGAAAAGCCCTGCCTCACTTCTAACCTATTGACTTTCCCTATCCCATGCCATAGCAGGGTGACACTCGGATGAGCCAGATAAACATTTTGATCAATACTGTGCAATGAACAACCACATACTCTAAATTTATATCAACAGATACCAGCAACTTTCTTCCACAAAAATGTTTTTTTCCCCTGTGTTTATATGATATATATATGCATGTTGTAAAGGACTGAAAAGCATGGATGCAGAAGAAAGTCAATCTTTCAAAAAAATCACACACTCTAGAGACCTTGGCAAATTCAAGCACAATGCGAGCGCAGCTGGGGAAAAGGCTGCGCTATGAAATATGAAAATTTATAAGCAAGATGCTGTCCGGCAACCCTATCTTTCATTTTGATATGCTGAAAATCAAAATGGCCTCAAATCAAGAAATTCCAGATTCACAGTAAGGACTTTGAGAAACAAAAGAGCTGAATCCAAACTTTTCATTTTCTCTCTAATAATCAAAGTCTGTAAGATGGGATCCTGACAAATATTCACTGTTGGTCTAAATCTGCTCCCAGTTGACCACAAAATCCCCTTCTTCAGCAAGTACAGTATAGATATTATTCTTAGAAATCTACCCAAATAAACTAAAGTTTTGAGAAACAGATTTGGATTCTGTTTCTATGATGTAAGATAATTTATTATCAGAAGGCACAATTGCCAAGAGGCTTGAAGAGGCAGCACAGCCTCGTAGTTAAGGCAGCAGGCTGGAAACCTGACAGCCTGATTTCCAAGACTAATTATGACACTCACTTCCATGATCTCTGTCAGTACACACAGCCTGCCTTATCTTCCCTTAAAAATAAAGCAAGAATAGTTGTAAGACCCACTCTTCGACTGAGAATCTGGGAGGAAAAGCACTGTAAAACTGCTGAGTAACAGCAGTATAGCATAGAGGAGTAGAGCAGCTGCTGCGGAATGCGCTGCCTGCAGCACTTTAATGCCAGTTTGAGAACCAGTACAAGAAACAATGAAGACAAGTTCTACATTTGCCAGATCTCACACTGGAGGATGATGGTACAGTCAATTAAAACACTCAGTACGGAAAAGCAGAGTTCCTGTACATTCACAAGGTTTTTGACCAAGTGCCTGCTACACTGGGTATGAACCCAGCAAAACCGGTTTTTGTACCACCATTGACTGGATCATAGGGCAGATCACCTCACTTCTGGGCACCTTTCGACATTTTTCTTTGTTTGTTTTAAATTTAGATAATAAATGGATTCCTATCCTAAAGAACTGCTCTGAAGCTGCACTGTGTCGACCACAATACAGTCTTGAACTACACTGAGCAAAGGTAAGTGTTTCAATGATAGAAAAAGTGAGTATTTCAGTTTCACAGATTCACGTATAAAAATAACAACTTTCCTCTGAGAGAAAAAACATCAGCTTTTATAAAAAGTTCAAAGCAATAATTACAATTTTATTTTTTGCCACCCACAAAAAAAATGAATCACGAGCTATTCGCAGTATGACAATGGCCTTTTGTGCAACTGCTGACAATTCTAGAGAAAGTAGGGAGCCTGAATCCAGCGATTGACAACATGAGCAAGTAAAATATCCATCCACGAAAAAGTACTTAGCAAAATAATTAGTTACTAAAAGAATAGCCCTTAAAATTGTCATGTGTAAATTATTCACAGCTTCTTATTTATAGCTCATGAGTTGTTTGTAATAGAGTATGCCTAGAAATACAGGAGAAAATACTATAAAAACGTAACTGTCTCCAGTGGAGTCCTGATAAGAGGTATTATTTTATATGACAGTGGAAAAGATGAAAAATTCCCACTTACAGTGCTATCTCTGTTAGAGAAAAATACTCACACCTTATTTAATCAGTTTGTCACCTACTAACTATACAACATTCCTTACTTCTGCAGGGACTTGGTTTGGCAGCTTCCACCGCAAAGCCTTGCCCTGGCTGCTCAAGCCACAGTGCCCAACACCTCAAGCCCAGCCATCATAGGGGCTGTAAACTTAAAGTTTCATCAAGACTATAACTGACATCAGATACAAGAATATGCCAACCTACAAAATCCAGTTGTGAATAAATCACACCCTGTATTCTATGAACTGCCCTCCAAACATACACATCTGTACACACCTTCATTTTTCTTTTCGCAGTTCAAACTTGAATGGGTATCCTCTCCCCTGTCTTCTAGGACCTTCAAAAGGTTGCTCTGCGTGCTCCAAGACGAGCAGCTGAGATCCACTCTCCTATTATAAATGTCCATGCCCAGTGAAGCTTGTCTGGGCAGGATACATCATCACTTACAGGTAGGTGAGAGATCTTGAAAATTGCTCCCAGCAGAAAAAGAAAAATTAAATTCAAAAGAGCCTTTTAAGGGCAAGTGTGGTCTTCCTTACTATCCTTAATAAAAATTGACATATTGTGATTCAGAGTCTGACAGCCTTCTTTAGACTGAACACAGAATTGAAGCTGATGGGACTTATTCTCAATTTATAGGCCGATATGTGCAAATAAGAGAGATACAATCTGGTCTGGCACCAACAAACCACTTGTCACTTTTTCCACTCATATAAAGAACTGGGGAATGAATTAACATGTTACAAATGGAAATTATTGATCAAAGGATGACTGAAATGTCTCCAGGCAAGAACCTGAATAAAACAAAAGGTATCTTTGAGAAACTCTTATTTACACCATTGCATATCCAATTTTGAAAAATAATAACAGGAGGAAAAAAAAAATAATCATTTAGCCTTGTTGTTTTGTTTACCTCCATCCAGAAAGGTCAAATGTCATAAAGTCAACAATGAACTGAAAAAATGAGTTTGGGAGGAAAAATGACCTATGCTTTGTAAAAGTTCTTTTTTATATTTATTGGACACAGAAGTATATGCTCATTAAAGCAGACTGAATATCAGGTCAATTAAATTTAGTGCTCTTGGATCAACAGGTTAGATTAATTAATATCTTGCTGGTTTTGTCCTGAATAACCAAAACCAAATGTGTTCTGTTCGGATCAATTAGAAGCAAGGAGGATGGGAAGACGGTAAATAAATTCATTTTTTAAAATCCATTCAAACGACAGGAACATAAAACGGCACTCTCTCATAGTTATTAAACATACCACTGAAAATTGTGGAATTAAACCATGAAGTGCTCTCTAGCTGGCCATAAATTTCAATTTTTCCTCTGCTTGGTGCATAATGATGCCTTGATAAGCGTCCTATTATTGATGCATCTGCAACATATATCCTCTTTTTGGAGCTGAAATGCTACTCTGTAGCAGATGGTGGCTATTGTGTTTACACATCAGCACTTTATGATTGCATTTTCTCACGTCTGCAGTAAAAAGAAAGCCGTAATTGAGTTTTTAATGGCTTTGCACATTGTTCATTAAGATTACATAAGTGTATTCTGACAAATGTCAGCTGAAGAAATGAGCCACTGAGAACCCCTCGTGATCACCAGACAGACCTCAGTTGATGCTGTTTCACTGTTGGCTTTGAAGAACCGTGCTGTTTAAAAGTGAAATTATAGCAACCATTAAAGACTGAATGTAAACTTGAAAAGAAAGCTGTCAAAATGCTCAACTGCAAAACAAGACTTCTAAAACCTTGAAAACCAGAATCAGGTACAGAATGTTCTTTTACAGAGCAAACTGCTTTCCAAAATAAAGGAATGGTTTCTCCAGCAGCTCCAATCAGGTGCACGAGCATGTTTTAGACACAGATTTGCTTATTTCCAAACAACTCTATCTCCGAGAAAGTAAGTCTGGCGTCTGTCCTTGTTAAGGTAGAACAAAGCAACATGGAATAATCAGGGTTGGAAGGGGCCTCAGGCCAAGCCCCTGCTCAAAGCAGGGTCAGCTATGAGGCCAGATCAGGTTTCTGGGAGCTTTTACCTACTGAGTCTTACACACCTCCCAGGAGGGCTGCCCACCCCCTCTGGGAAACCTGCTCCATTGTTTGACTGCCCTCATAGGTTTTTTTTTTTTATTATATTCAGTCCAAAACCTCTCATTTCAACTTATACCCTTTGTCTCTCATCCTCCCAGACACTTGCTGCAGTAAAGATCCTAACCTGGTACCCCTGATAACCATCTTTGTAGGTACTTGGGGGCCACTGCTAGGTCCCCCCAAAGCCTTCCCTGCCCCAGGCAGAACAATCCCTGGTAACCTCTCAGACACTTCCCATAGGGCAAGTGTTTCAGCCCCACAGACTTGGTGGCCTTTGTTGAACTTGCTCCAGTTCATCATTACGACACACAAAATTGGGCACAGTATGACCAATGCAATCAAATGAGTGGCAATGAAAGGGGGACCTCTTCCATTTGCCTACTAGCCATGAGCCTGTCTAAACAATCCCAGGTGCCATTAGCCTCCTTTGCTTCCAGAGCACACCACCACTGCCTCATGTTCAGCTTGCCGTCTGCCTAGATCCTCAGGTCCTACTTGGCAGAGCGGTTCCCCAGCCAGTTAAGCCCCAAGCTGTCTCCCCAGGTATCGCTGTATTGGTCCATATCATATTTCAGAATGTTCCTATCGGCCCATTCCTCCAGCCTGCGTCCATCCCTCTAAATGGTGGCCTTACCCCCAGTTGGATCAACTGTTCCCCCCCGTTTGATGCCATCCACAAACAAAAGCTTCCATCAACAGCTGCCATCCAAGCAGCTTTGACACATCTAACTGCCACCACCCATCCAGACCATATCACCCTAGTTTGGAAGTGTGTGAAGCTCTGTCCTGCATCTGATACCAGTTGCAGAGGACTTATTATTCTGCAGTTCAACTACAGTACCAAGAGAACTCTGATAACTTTATATTTAATCAAAAATATGAGGGAAATTAAGCTGTTCTAATTGGATAGAAAACCAAAATGTTCTAAGAAGGATGCTTATTAGAATAGTAAAAAACAGTATTTACCACAGTCATTTTAACTTATATATGTAAGTGAATGAGTACACATCTTTGCAGTTTTAAATGATACACATGAAGAAAAGTCTACTACTATGAATACCCAATGCACAAGAAAAAACTGCCATACAGACTGCGTGGATGGATATCAAAAGGAAGGACAGCTCATGGTCAAGGAGAACAAAGTTATTTAGAACAACGTGACTTACATTGGCAGCTTTATAGGTATGACTTCTCACTATACTTTTCACCACCCTTTCAAGGTGTTACAAAGCAGAGACCCCAGCACAGGCCCCGGGTGGACACACCTCTGCTAACTTCCCCTCCTGAGAGTTTACTGCTGCTCTTTGCCTCTTATTTGTTTACCATTTGAGCAGCTTCTCTCTTCTACTACAGCTTCACTTCTTTTTAAGGAAGAGATCTCTTATTAAACGTCTTCTGGAAATCCATCACATTGTTTTTGAAAGTCATTTTAATAACAAAATCCAATATACTTGCCTTTAAAAAAAAAAACCAAAGTATTCCAATAGATTTGTGAGGTGTGACTTTCCTTTGCAAGAGCGCTTTGGATTTTTCCCAGGATTTCATTCCCAGTGGACTAGGACTAGGGTCAGAGCCAGTTCACTAGGTCATATATTGACCTAGAAGTCCTTTATCACAGGTGTTTTTGCAGAAGTACAGATCCAGCAAGAGGCACCCCTGCCAGCCAGCTAAGCAAGCTCATGCCTTTCCTAGTAAGGTTTCCACATACCATGTTTTTGCATACCTTTTGGTAAAGCACATATTTATAATACGTTCAAGTCAATCTGAATGTCATAGAACAGATATTGAAAAGCATCTACACCAAGTGTGAAAAAACATGTTTACGGACAACATAAAAAAGTCCATCTACGTCAACACTTGGTTACAAGCAGTGACAAAGTGGCCACTTTAAGCAGAACATAAGAATCAGGGTACTGTGAAGTAGAATTTACCATTTCAAGCTTCTAACAGTCAGCTATATCAAGATTTTTGAATTCAAAAGCCGCATCTACCCCTTTCATTGATTAGCCACAGATTGATCTTCCTCCCATAATTTTTGTTGAGTCAGTCAGGAATAAGACTCTGTCAACAAGCTCTATAGTTTAATTATACATTGTGCTGGGGACAATAAATAAATATTTCCATGCATTTTTGAAGCTACTGCCACTTCATTTGTAGTTCCTATTTCATGAACAGTTATGATCACCTACCTGTTTCACACTTCCCACATTTTTATATCCCGACTCTTCATACTTGTGTATAAGAGCTGAACAAGGCTCAGAAATCTCTTCCCCCTGACTGATGCACTACACACAACAGCGTTTGTACTAACTCAAAATTAAATGAGGTGTATCTCCTAGCTGCTATCCGTTTTTCAAGTATCAGGACCAAATCAGACCCATGGGGTTTATTTTTGAAATGCAGGTCATACTGAATTAATCTACCAGTGAAATAAAAGGAGTTTTATTCACAGATAAATATGAATAGAAACAATTGAGCTCAGTATAATTAATGAGAACAATTAATTCACTCAGGAAATTGTCAGATAATAGGAAAGTATTTTTTTAAAGAGACAGTCTACTGTTTGTAAAGAGCTTTGCTTCTGGAAATTAATGTCATTAAAAGAATTATGTTGTTGGGGTGTTTTTTGTAAGAAAAATCTTCTCTGGAAACGAGACTGATCCCATATTACTTCAGTGACCAAAAATACTTGCTGTAATTATTAAAAGAAAGTGGAGATTGTGGCATAAATGCTTTACCTAGTCTTTCAGGGAAGATTAGCCTGTAACAAAAGCGTGCCTGGTTTACCCATTTCCAAATGTCCTTGGGAGGGGAGAAGTTTGCAATACTTTTGCTTTATATAAACCCAAAAAAATTATAGGACAATACTTCGATCTAGGGAATCCAGGTTTCCCACAGTTTCGTAATTGCCAACTGCCGACTTTTTCCATCGATTCCACTGACTGAGCTATAAACGACTGCTGGCATTTTCAGTGGCATCCAGACACTGTTACCAGTCAATCACAGGCGTTACCAAACTATACTCCTTTTACAAATGTTTTCCAAGGTCTGCATAATGGTGACCCGCAGACACTGAAAGATGCTAACAACCCAGGAATGGCCTCCAGCCAAGTGACAGCTTCCCTTTAGTCACTCCTGAAGGAAATGCTGAAGTAAGCGACATCTACCGCAGAGGCTTTACAATCCAAAATGGGAAGCATTGAACTACCCCTGACAGAAGAAACAAGACAAAAATATATCAAAGAAAAAAAAAAACCCACAACATTTTAATGGCTTGCCTCTTTACATGCTGGTGGATCAGCGTCAGCAAGCCCTCTTCAACTACAAAATACAGATGGGAAGAGATCAAATGACTGAGCAAGCCAACAAGTGCTTATTTAGCAGAGGGCTTTTAAGGTGGATAATGGAATTTTTGCAAGAGGCTGTGAAGCAACGACTTGGGCATTAAATATTTTGTGAAAAAATTCAGAACGCCAGTTCTCCTAATAACAGAGAGGTGGTCTCATTAAGAGATGGGATTCAGAGTCCAGAAGCTTTTGGTCCACTCTGGATTATAGCTGTCCCAGCAACATGTATTGTGATCCACCCAAAATTTGTTTTCCCATTTTCATTACTTCTATATGCTGCTTTTTTCACTTCATGCATAAGGAAGGACACTATTCAGTAAAGGGATGCTATTTTAACCTTACGAGAATACTTAAAACATCAAGTGAAAATAGATTCTTCCCTGTTATATTGTTAAAAGCATTCTTCTTAAAATGTAACATATATGTATAAGTCTTGGTCATATAATTCTGTGGCATTTAGCAAGGACAGCCAATGACAGAGACTGACCTATTTGCAATATAAAGTTAACATGCAGGATTCAAATTCTGACTTCAAAATTTCCTGTGAGAAATGGGGATTTTTTTTTCATTGGCCCAAAGAAAATTAAGCTGAAACATGAAGGCAGAACTCTTATAAAAATAACAATGAAAAGAAGCACTTGGGAGAGTGATAGTATCCAACGTAGTAGAGGCAAGAGGAATTTTTTAAGCACAGGACGGACGACTTCTTGTCTCAATTCTTGCAAAGGCATGATCACTGAGCACTGCAAGACAACTGACTGCAACGCTACAGAAGTGACAAGGCAGGAAAAAAAAAAAAAAAGAGAAAAAAAGAGAAGGGGGAGGGGGGAAGCCTTTTCTCTATTGCTAGTTTTCGGCCTCAGCTACAGGCCAGAGTGGTCTCTAGGAGCCTGTGTTCAATATGGGAACCTCTTAGATTCAATGTGGGAAAATCAGCACATAGAGGTTAATTCTATTGTCACAGCAGTGACTACACTTCAAGACTACAGTAACTATACTTCAAGATGCCCCAAAAGCTTGTTCTAAACATTGGATCAGACAGTTCCCGAAAGCATTGACATTTAACAATTCTAGTCGATAACAGGGACTGCACAGTAGTACATCACCAAGTTTCATGACAAAATTTCTCACTTCAGTGGTGCAAGGTGTGTCCAGTGTTGTTTCCACCTGCATCCCTAGAGCACAGTCCTTCCCTCCTTACAAATCAGGTGAACGACATCTGCAATTAATGTTTGCTGGAATAGCACCAGTGGTCAAATCACCTTTCCCTCTTTACCAAACTCACAATTTGCATCTCCAAAGCATAAATCATTGTTCATCAAATTTCAGAAGAGAGCCACTAATCTAAAGTTACAGCCATCTGTCAATGTTCTGCATATCTCAAGCTTATCTCTAGGCACATTTATTTCTAGAATTTTCTTCCCACATTTTATAAACATTTCTTTAATAAAAGATCATTCACCACCATTGTCAGCCTAGGTTCACCGAGAAACAAAAAATAGTGTGTGCTGTAGAATCAGAAAAAATTCTATAAATCTTAACAGTGGAAAACATTTTAATAGATTCATTGCCAGCATTCCATGTTGCTAAGGTCACTGCTGTAGTATACTTTGAGAGTGTCCTTATTCCGTTATTTATAAATATGCTATAAAATGTTTGGCAGTGCTATAAAAAAAAGGTCCAGTAGCAATGGAGCTATACCAGTCTATCAGGTAAAGGAATCTGGTAATAATAAACATATAATTCTCTGTAAACAACAGACAAGAGTTCTCTACAACTTTAATTATACTTTCTTTGTTATATCATCATCTTTTAAAACTGGTGAAATGTAGACTAAAATCTAAAAACTGAACCGGTTTTGTTGCTTTTTAATTCCAACAGACTGACAACTATTTATCCTATCAATAACTACGTTAACACTTTGGTAAAATGTAGGCAACTGATTTAAATACTTAATAAAGTTTATATTATTAAATGGGCAAATCAAGAAAATAGGGGGAATGGCCATAATTCAATATAATATCTTCATTTAAAGACATTGTAAATCTTGTTCTTAGCACCCAAGAGCTTTATTACAGATAAGCCTTGAGTGGGAAGTCCCAGAGAAATGAGTTGTAGGGACATTAGCAAGCCTCTGCTCAAAGCCTCTCGCAAGCGCCATTCAAGAAGGCTCAGGATTCAGCAGAACACTCAATATCTTCCTCAACCGACATAACCTGTGACAAACTGCTGCCAAATGCCCCTCTCTCTCATGGAAATGTCAGTATTTCAGTAAGCAGCCTCTGTAGACACCCTCTGGAAAAAAACCTCATCAACTTTTTAATTTCAAGATATACAACTACTTGTGTAATAGCATAATTTATAATTAGATGCTAAAGAACTCTCTTAGGATGAAATACCAACAATAAAGAAGTTCAGAGGTAGCAGTCAGTAAAGACTTCTCTGAAAAAGTAATTGCTACTTATTATGCATGCCTCAGCTTTGCTTTCAAGTATGGTACTTATTTTAAAAACAAAACTCTGTGTGTTGTTACAACCCAATGGTTAAAAAAAAAAATATCTCCAATGAGGTAGATACAGATTGAAGGAAAGTATGGTTTAGGATGGTGACTACAATTAAATAATTAAATCACATCTCAGCTGCTGCAACATCAGCTCTCCTTGGAGGGGGCAGCGAGACCAAGTCAAAATTCTGCTGCCTTTCATTATCAAAACTGTCAACGGAAACATGATTATGCCTAAATGTACATAACATGCACAAAATTACAATTATAATTTCTGTTTTCAAAAGCTACCTTTCCCATGAATGTCTTATATATGTAATGGCCAACAGACACAAAGAAAACCCCTAATAAAACATTATTATCCCCATAGACTATCTATTCTGCATTATCCAGATACAATGGTTGATCAATTTAAGACATTAAACAATGGTCCTTTTCCAGGGTACTCTTTGCTCTCTACTTTTACTTGTGTCAATCCTGTTTTCCAATTCTGGTTTGTCTCTGAACACATTTTTGCACTTTTGCCTACTTCTCTCCTTTAACAGCATTTTAAAAGACGAAGGATACAGACTACAAAGTGCATTACGCCTCCTTCTCCCATTCCAAGGATGCAACAGATATCTGTTGGATGCAGCCTCATCCATGAGAGGTGTGTGGATGGATGGCTCAAGGTTCATAATAAAGTTCAATTTAGTTTGCTTTGATCTGACTACTGTAAAGCCACTGAGATGGAATGCTATCAGGTGGTTACCCTGGTATCACTCAAGGTTCTCAGGCACTAGTTTACCGTGTCTTACAGTCTGCATCAGACAAAGATGACTGTGTGTCTCCAATGCCTCATGAGATCATCAGTTGAGACAGCTCTGTCTATAGCTTCCTTTTTTTGATAAGTTAATAAGCCATGCTTATCTTCTTTATATTGTGCTTAATTAAAACTGACATAAAATCTAAATTTCTGGGCTAGTTGGACCCTAAAGGTTCAACCAGTGAGGACTTTCTGTAAGACACTCTAGAATCACCTTTGGCATCAGCAAGACAGCTGCCAGAAGAATTTTGGTGAAAATATTACTTTACTAGGAAGTACTGAATTCCATGTACTTCAAGCACATACTTATTTTCAATATATTGGACTCTTTGGTTAAAGACAAACAGCTGAATATTTTTTCATTACATAATTCTAGAGTATTAGAAATGGTTTACATGTCAGCCAGAATTAAATCTCTCATTAGTAGGCATGCAGCTATATTACTAGCCAACATGTATGATCTCTGCAACTTGTGTAAAACTGCCATATGTTTTGTATATGTAACATTTTCCAGGAAACTGTAGAAGGATTATTACCTTTTACATTTGTGACAGAAAACACATATTAAACATAACGCCAAAAGGCAACTATAGCAAATGATGTCTGAAGAGGAATTGTTTTTCAACAGTTTGTTTTTACATAACTTGTTCTAACCATATGGTCACTTCTTTGCACATTTAAGAAATCAACAGTACAGCTCTAAACTGAGAACATGTTAAAGGTTATATGCTGAGCTATTTTGGCATCAAATTTTCAACCTTGATGAGCTGTTTCAAGAAAGTGCTGGGTGCTGTTGAAGTCAGTGATGCTATTTCTGGGTGTACTGCAGGATAGCCAAGGATGGAATTGGGCACAGAGAATTCAGAAAATAATTAAGACCATCTTACGAGCCACCACAAGAATTCCTCAAAAGGAGCAGCTCAAAACAGCAAAAGCAGAAGCTGATGCAGACCACCGTGGAGGCGTATCGGCACAGGAGAAAGGAGCCTCAGTCATCTCAACCCACATCTTTACCAGCTGCGATCACTATCGTTTGTTCATTCCCACGGGAACTAAATTAGACCAGATTTTTCTTTAAATGGCCAATATTTGTTTGCCTTACCACCTGTTAAAATTTCAGCAACCTAAACAGGGGTGTTACTATCAGCATCCTCTTTTTCATGGGTACTGTACTCTTCAGGTGGAAAACTTCTAGCTGAACATTACTGATGTATTTCAAGAAAAGGAAAGGAAATACCACCTTGAAGCAGCCCAGTTGCCAACAGCGGCCAGTACTAGCATCCCGAGAAGATGCCTAAATCTCCATGATAAAATACTAATTTAATCCAAATAGAAGACATTTCTCCATAATATGATTAATTTGGTGACTGGCTCATGACACAAGACAGTATTGGTGCTTAAAAAAAATCCCAAGCCGTGGAGTTGCAATTCAAGATTATTAAACTACATACATCATTACACAGAAGTCTAATCGTTATTTAGGTAAACATCTGATAGTTACTGAAACTTGACAAATATTTTTACTCAAATAACTGACAATTGTGTTCAGTAACAAAGCATTTCTTTGAGTCGCTTGAAATATGTTGCCTTTCAGCCACTGTATAAGTCCCCATGTTTTAATCAACCAAATATGCTCAACACACTTAATGTACACAAATTTGTAATATTTTATCATGACTCACTTCTTGGGGTTTTTTGATATTAGGCAGCAACAGGATTACCAGTATCTACAAAGGCTATTATTCCTGTGCGCTTTTTTGAGCCCAGCTGGATGCCTGTGTAAATATTTCTTACTAAATTGTCCAAAAGTACATAGAGATTTATTTCCTGTGGACTGCAGTTCATTTAGAACCTAACCGTGTTAAACGCATGATGCTAAATTTTTATTAGAAATTAATGGTAACTACTGAATCACATTTTCTGGTCAAGATCTTCCTGATGAAAACCAACAGGGCTGTGTACTACAACAGCTGTTCTGACCTCTGCAGGTGATGGCAGACTTGATACCATTGCCTGATGGAAACTTCAAATATTATACCTGGTGAGTTCCTTGATCCATCTTTTTTCCCCACTAGGTAACTTTTATGCCACACCCAAACGACTGGTTTATATGGTCATGAATGCATTGAACTGACTAGAAGGATTTAATGNACACAAGTCACTCTCAGCACCCAGTGAACTGGCACAGTCCCAAGCAGAGATAACCGATTCCCCCCCAGCCAACCCCCTATTTCTATACTGAGCATGACATGTATGGTATGGAATATTCATTCCAGTGGCCGTTCTATCGCTCTGTTTAGGCTTCTTCTCAGCTTCTATGGGAGGCTGAAAAGACTCCTTGAAAGCACCACTTAGCAACAACTAAAACATTACATATTCTTGACATTGCTTTCATACCGAATCTGAAACACAACAACCACTAGAAAGAAAATTGACACTGTCCCAGATGAAAGCAGGACAAGAGTAAACAGAGTTCATAATGCTAACCAGAAATCATACGTTACATGTGAGACACAGCCCCTAACCTGTCCCAAGTATGTCAGCCGTCAGATTGCCTCAAGTTCTTCACAGCTCTCAACAAACTTCTCTGTCAGTGCTGCACCACTTACTTAATTGCTCATTTCCTCTTAAAGAATGCAATTTAATATATTATTAGGAAAGACATTTGGGCCATCAGTTGTTAACCTTCTGCCACATTTGACTATTTTCTGTCTCCACTAGTCTTCAAATCCCACATAGAATTTTGTTCCTCCTGAGGATTATTTTACATAATAAACTCTCAGGAGGTATTTCAAAAGCTTTAAAATCCCTGGTAAATCCAGTTTTAATCCATTATTACACTGGCATAGTAGTGATTTCTGTACAGTAGAAAGTCATAGTTTTCCTCTGCAAACGCTCGGCTGGTTAGTCTTCCATGCTGGATGCACCCTAAGTGGATTCATCTATTTGTTATTGTTTCAATCATTTTACCTCCAAGCTTTCTCGTATCATCCCTTTTTCTTTTCTTTAAAGAAAACTCCCTCCTCTTCTTTTTAGTGGACAATTGAACAGCTATAAAAAAACCCCAACACTTTAGCAAAACGGACACTTCACTTGAAAAGTTCCTCAAATTATCAAAAAGACTTGCTGTTCCTTACCAAAATCATGACTGGTCGTTTGCCCAACAGTACCTTAGTCTGACATCCATGCAGAAAGGTCCAAAAAAAGACATGATAATTTCTAGAATTAAGACTATTGCAAAGTAATCATTTCGACCATTTGAAGCATACATTTTTCACCGAATGATGAAGCTAATTACTGATATTCTAGCTGACTCACCAGTTCTCGCTTCCTGCATCTAGGAGATTTATTTAAATCTACTATCTCCCATTATCCTTATTATGAAGTTATCCCTTCACCCCAATTTCAAGTGTCTACATTACAGTTTGAAATCATTCTTAGTAGCCTCCTTTTTCTTTTTCTTTTTTTTAAGTAGAATGACATTTTTACCCTCAAAGTTTACACTTATTTGCTAGTCATCAGAGTCCCAGCAGTCTCTCTCAGCTGGTCCTTTCAGTCTTCAAAGATGTCACCAAATGTAGCAATGGTTGAATGACTTGCTCCAATATATAAGCTACACTTCTTGATCTAAAGTACAAATGGCAGTATACTTTCCTGCACACAGCTACAATCTTAATTCTTCCACTGAAATCAATGCCAAGATATGCATCTATTTCAGTAAAATGTTCAGCTCTCACACACTTTCAATTCACTAATTCTGTTTATTAAAATTGTTGTCATTTAAGCAGGTATGAAACATCTTTTGGGGATTACACATTTTAGTCATTACCAGACAATGAATACTGGGAGATGTTCCCGGCATACATAAGAGTAAAAATTAAAATTCTAAATTAAGTATTTTGGAACAATATAAAGGAATGAGTCTTGATTGGAGTGTTAGGCAATTAGAGCATTTCAGACGGCCAAGAGGTAAAATGAAAACTTCAATAACGTTTTCAGAACCTGAATGAAGTTTTCAGTACTGGCATGACTTCATCAAAAGGGAACAGAGTATTTTTTCCATAGGCAACGCTTATCCCAACTATTTCAAAAGTCTGCAGTTGAAACAGGTTCTAAATACCTTGGGTAGAAGGAACTCAAATTAAAATACACTTGAGCAGTTTTCTCAGGTTCTGATCCTATTCTAAATGAACCAGACAAATGAACCTCTCCCCTGAACCCAGCTTGATCAGGATCAGTGCCAAGTTATTAACAAGCATTTTCTCAGTAGGATTATCTATCTTTGAAAAATAATTGCTCCTTACAGCCTCACAAAAAAACAAGCCATTTATGTAGGATTTACATTAAGTTAACTAGAATTTTCACAAATTCATGCAAACAGACTAACCTTTCAAGCATGTGGATGCAATTAAACTCCCAGTTTTCCCATTACTCTGTTACAAAAAATCTAGTCCAGGATCATATTTCTATTCTTCCTAGTTTAATATATCAAATTATACTCTTACTGCAAGAGTTATTCATGCAAAAGTCAACATTGTTCTGATATAGATTTTGGGATAGAAATTTCCCTAGCATCCACATCCTGTTCATTTTTAGAACCCAGTTTAAGTGGTCAGGTGAGTTTCTGGCAAACTGGGATAATTTTCATTTGACTTTTCACTTGTGGATTCCAACCAAGAGTTGAAGGAAGAGAATGTGGATCCCATCCGCCACATGCAAAAGCACACTCCCCAGGTTCCTGTCATGCCACAGCAATTTTTAATCCACTAATAATAATATGACAATTCAAGGTGCATATTAGTTTTGTCAAAATCATAGGTTGTGTGACAGACACTCATTGTTCTTCTACTGCCACCAGAAATACTGCTTGGTGTCACTTATTCCCTTACTCCTTCAGCTGTCTACACAATAGCAAACTAAGAAAGTAAATCAGTATAGTCTTTTGAAAAACATGTGTGTGTGTGCATGTCATACATTTACAAGTTGCTGCTATTTCCCAAAGTGATTAAAGCTTTTAGATGTCTTCATGCAAGAAAACTTAATCTTTTGCAAATACATCCCCCAGATGTCTTCATGCAAGAAAACTAGCCTGAAAACTTCATCTTTTGCAGATACATCCCACAAATCTTTAAAGCTTTTGTCAAATAACTGTTCAGGACTATTTTCTGATCTGGACAGAAGACAGATAGCACAAGAATCAGCAGGATACTTTAACCTAAACCATTTTTGCTTAACAAGGGAACTCAAAAGGAAAACTGAGTGCCACTTTTGTGCATTCATCCAGACAGCTTTGGAGACAAAAATGACAGAAGAAATAAGAAAATGTCTCAAAATGCATATGTAAGTAAGATTTCTTCCTCCAGCACTTATATGCAACATAAAATGTATCATTAGAGACTCTTATTTATTAACATTACTTAAGCTTGCAACATGGTCCAAAAAACAGGCAGTTACTTAAACACGTAGCAGTGTTAACAGTAAAAGCATCTGATGGATCTTATACAACTTCTCCCCTACAACTACTACTACTGTTAGCTCCATGTGCACTGGAGCAGTGTCAGCAAACATACTCCATCCACAGGTACTAAATGGCACTCCACTCACAGGTGAAGACTAGTAAAGAATAAATTGGAAAGTTTATACCTCTGAAAAACAACTGTTGAAATAATCTCCACTTTTACTGCAGGTAGGCAACAGCATTTTTAACTTTGGATATTCTACTGGCACTAAAACAGAATAATCTGCATAACTTGCTCATGACTTTGCCATGCACCCAGAATACTATGATATTAAGCTCATTGTGAAGAGTAATCTCATGAAACCCATAATATTTTCCTTTAAATGAGAGTGTATGTACAGGTAGCCTACTGTATTGCCAGGACAATTAACCCATCAGGAACAATGGGTTACTCAAACAAACAAATACTCAAGCTACCAAAAATTCTCAAAAAAATAAAGGATAAAATGGCCTTCTCTAGCTACTTGATAAAGCATTGAGACACACTAGAACACAGAACCTGAATACTGTGTGTCACTAACCTTTCAAATTCAGCATCTTATTTGTGTCAGTGATCTGCGACAACTCAGAGGATAGCAGTACTGTAACCAAACATGAAGAGGCCAGTGCTGTTCCGCACACAGAACTACTCCCTTCCCAGCTCTGGACTGTAAGGTACACAGAAGAATACACTACATTAAAACAAACACTTTGTCTAAAAGAACAGTAAAAATGTTAATAGCTTCAAACATAGTCCCTTGCTAATGCTCTGCTCAGAACAGCTCAATAAACATACTATTTTCAGTGGCTGAGTGAAAAAACTGCCTGAGATGGACCATTGCTGATTGTGATACAAATGTACTACATTTTAAAAAAAAAGTTCTTTTCCATTTGTTTATCCCTCTCTGTTACTTTTGGTATATGAAGCACCATGATGTGAGCCACCAGAGGAATGGAGGCTGAGCAGTCCTCCCACCTGACGAGTTCCTTTGCAGGTTCACCTCGTTATACTGTAAGGAAGAATCCAATTTCCAAACCTACAGGCAGTCCATTTAAAACACATCTTTCCATTTTGAACACATACCACTTGTAGTTTGAGGAGATGCAATTACGTTTCACTCTTGTAAGGCAAAGGCTCAGCATATTCCACTAAAAACTAGTAATATGCCCTAGGTTTACATTTGCAACATGGATACCTTTATGAAATTTTGATTTCACAGTGCTGTAGACACCACTTGCTAAGTGTGACCCTTCCTCCAAAAAAAGAAAAAATATCTTTAAGGATCCTATTTTTCTTTGGATGCACTATTAGACCATTTTCATTTTAAACAGTTCAAGATTTCTTTAGTCAGTGTATTCATGACAACGCATAAACAAATCAACAAGAATTAAGACAATTTGCCCCATTTGGATCAGTTTCTATTTTGTATTCACAAAGCCTCTATCAAGGGGACTAATTTGGAAGAACAGCAGAGTGTAATTTCTTCCTGTTCACAGAATTGGTTAGACTCAGCATGCAACCATTTCCCTATCAGTTTTCTAAGAGCTGTGTTTCCAAAAAGTATATCCTTAATCTTCCTGGAATTCTCCGGGTCATTAACATAATTATTTTCTCCCTAATATATTTCCATTACGCATCAGTGTAATTTAACCACTTGCTACTTCGGAAACTGGCAAACAAGCTTATTTTATATGCAATGCTGGAAATCAAACATCAAGCAGCACCTAAAATTCCACCTAGCACCAAGTTGTGAAATATTTTGTTGCTTTGCAGAATAATGTGCAGATAAACTGCCACATTAACAGCAGCACAGCATGTTTCCAAGTATTTTGACCAAGGCTGTGACAGTACTGAAAACCGGCTCAGGATGCTGACCACAAGCCGCAGCAATGTAGATGAAAGCAAAACACTAACTCTTTTTTAATACAGCATCCACACTCCCTACAGCCCCAGTCATCTTTAAACTACCTTTCATACTACAGGTACAATTTTCAAGCGCCTGTTGCTTGTCCGTTTCTGCATTCTGAAGCATGCACACTTGCTGCATGGCAGGATTTCCCATAGTCAACCACACAATTTTACAGCAAAAGTCTCAAAGCATGCTTACAGTATGCATCAAAACGTGAAGCACTACATATTTGTAACTTTGAAATAACTGTGAATTTTAATTACTCTTCAAGCTTTTGAAGATGTTGTTATTAGTGTTTTGACATCTAAGATGTTCTACAGATAAGTCAAGCTACAATCTCCAGTGTTCCTTCCTCAACACGGTGCAATCAAGCTCACATGCAGTATGACATGGGAATATCACAGAATCATAGAATTGTCTAGGTTGGAAGGGACCTTTCAGATCACCGAGTCCAACCACCAACCTAACACTGACAAAACCATCACTAAACCATGTCACTAAGCAATACCCAGACAAGGAAAGGCAGGGCTGGACACCAAGTTACCACGGGAGCTGCTGGGCAGTTAGGGAATACCCCACTCACTCATCTGTCCCACACCAAACACCCTCCATAAAAACAGTCTTCACATTTAAACAACATGTTTTACACTGAATTTGTCTGTTCTCAGCTATTACTGGTCAGACTATGCCCAGCACCTTGTTAAAACTCACAGCTTTCAGCATGTGAAGCCACAGTGAAAGCAGAGATGAGGCCCCCTGTGCCGAGGTGGTGGCAGTGGCAGGGCAGGGTTTCTAGGGATCGTTCCTCACACCACGGCTATTTAGTTGTCACAGCCAGCAAGAACACTGAAGTGACACTTACTTTGCTCAGGCTGACAAAACACAGCTGAGGTGGCCACAGAAGAAACCACAAACTGGTTTTGGCCTCAAGCCTAAGTCCACAACCAGGAGCGACTCCAAAGGCTAATGCAGGAGTGAAGCCACCTCCCTCAAGCAAATCTCCCACCAGCTCCTTAAAAATGAACACTTTCCTAACAAACATAAATACTGAGAGAAGAGTTCTTCCTTCAAAGCAAAGATAGAGCGAACATCAAGCTCAACATGAAATTAGTCCTACTACTTTATATATTTCATCAGTCTGAGACTGTGTTTTCACTTCAGATAAAGAATATAGACATTGATATCCACACTGATAAGCAATTAATTAGTCTGGTATTTTCTCTTTAGAACCAGCTATTCTGTAATGCTTTCAAAGAAAGTAGTAGAAGAAATCTTCTAGTAAACAGTTGCAGAATAACACCTTTTACAGAAATTCTTCTAAGGCTGGGTAATTAGTTCTCAACCTTAAAACCTTCAAACTTAAGATGTTTGAGAAAAATAAATTCTATTCAGCTACTGAGAATCACATTTGCTACTTCTTGAAGATATGCTACCAGAAAATTTGTTGCTAAGACAAGTTTTAAATAAGCTAAGGATCTGAAGGCCACCTCCAACACCATAAAATTCAGAATTTCCTGTCTTTCACAAACAAGTAGAGACAATTTCCTAATGTTTTATTGTCCTGATACCTCAGCTTCACCAGGGACTTGCCCCTTCCTGCCCTGTCACATAATTGTCCCTAAATTGAAAGCAGAATCAAAAGATGCGCAAGGAAAACACGTCCTTCCTCACAGTGTCCAACCAGTGCTGTTTCCCTGACTAAAGGCAAATGCAACAGACCTAGTTAATGGAAAGGCATGTCCTTAGTGTTCTAAAGTTAGAATTGCTCAAATATATACACACCACACAGCATAGCAGCATAATTTAGTCCTTTATGACAGCCTTAGGGAAGAGTACATAGTTTTATAGTACTTCTTGAAGTATGTGCTGATGCATATGTTTGCAAAGAAACAGGGATTTATCTTGTTCTGTCCATATAGATTTTCTTCTATTTAATGAATAAGTCATTGGGATAATAATAGCCAAGTCCTATGACTTACATTCTCAGCGAGGTCTTTCAAGGCTGATATTGTCTGATCTCAACATCTTAATTCTTAAGTTTTATTTGGGATTTTCTTTGACACTTTTGCCTCACAAGGTATCCAGATGCTACAAACAATACCTTGTTAATGCATGCAGCATATACAAATACATTGATTTTCTATGTTGAATAATAAAACAGAAAAGAAAAAAAAAAACAGAATGTCTTTACATCTCACTTGAATATTCATTCGAAGTGGCCACCGGTATTATTTACAGCAGCTGTCTGACCTTTCTAATTTGCGCTTGCTGGAAGAGTGTCTCAGAGATTCCTTCAGAAATTAGGGGATGCAGAGTGACCACTATGCTTCAAATTCTGTGTTTACATGCCTCTTCCCTATTTACTGATATGTTCTATCAGAACCATTCACAGAGTTCAAAAAGGACTTAAAACACACTCATATCTGTTAAAAATCCAATTACTAGCTTATTCCCCAGTACCAACACGCTACCAGAGGATGCAGAGGATTTCAAAACCAAGGGTCAGACTTAGAGCTTCACTTATTAAAATGCCAGCTAGTTTCAGGAGCTGGGCAAAACATTTCAGTGAATATTGTGTCAACCAGTTCAAAGAACCAAGTCTTTTTAATGAACTCTAATACAATAATGAAAAAGGAGGTGATAATACATTAGAAATGAGTCAGACATCTGAGCGGTTCAGCTGCTTCTGCCATTCGTATGCCGGCTGCCTCCCCAGCCCCTTAAGGCCAGAGTCTTTCTACTTATTGCTGCAACATCAAAAAACAAACAAACATGAAACTGTAAATCCCTGGAAGATTTAATCTCAGAGCAAGAGTAATCCTATGTTGAGCAAAATTAATAAATCACTGATATTCTTACCCTTTCCTGGTGTGAAATATCTCTCAGAGAGGAAAAAAATCCATAGAAAAATGTATAAGCATTAGAAACACCCAGCCCTTCACATCAGCATTCCATGAGGATGAGCTTTCCATGCCATATTGCTCTACAAACCCTTGTAACAAATGTGACAACAAATGCTTTGCATTACTCTTTCTGCTCATATGGACGCAGGATCTTGGGGAAGTAATGCAAGTGGCTATCCTGGCATTAACTGCATTCTTTTTACCCTGCTAGGCCAGCTGTTGAAGAGAAGATCACAGAGGTCCAACACCTCAGTTCCTTGTGAAATTCTGGCAGCGGGGTTTGGATGCCAGTTGAATTCCTGACGCAGCTATTCAGTAAAAGGAAACAAAAAGGTTGTTGTGGGGCATGGGGAGGAATTTACACAAGCTTGTAAATCACCACCATGAGAAGGGGCTGAGCAAAACCTTGTATGAGTGGTTTACCCAGTAACATGGACACTTTTCTTATTCATGAATTATTCACCAACTTAGCTTGACACCTATGAATTTGTTTGGGCTCGCTAATAGTCTGAATCCTGTATGTGGCATTTTTCAGCTGATGGGTTACTCACTGTTCATTTCTGCTCATTACAACATGTGCCTCTAAGCAACAAAAGCACTGTTTCTATTTCTGGATTGCATCACTGAGCCTTTTACAAGCAAGGAACAACTGCTTCCCCAACAAATAGCAAATATCAGACAGATTTTTCAGGCAGGCTCTGGAATTCTCAATAACGGCCATTTGCCCAAATTTCTAAGCTTCCCACCACCTAAAAACACAAATCCACTCACATTGTGACTAATTTCCCAATATTTCTCTTGCTCTCTCCAATGTGGTTTTTATTTGGCCTTGATCAAGAAAATACCAGCAACAGCCTTAGAAATGCGTGAGAATCATCAGTCCAGGCAGGGTCTGACAGGGCCTGACAGAGAGAGCACACTTGCAGAAAAGATCTGTTTTTCCAACTCCTGAACGTATCTTTTCCTTAAAGTGGCAGAAACAAACACCAATTTTGTCTTAGTGATCGAATTAATCTGGAAAAAACAATATAACCACTGACGCACAGGCAAGACAGACACTGCAACCATATTTCCAACATACTTTGTTAACAGCACTGCCTTTGAAGAATTTTGATTTTATTGCCATGTTTTTTTTAATTAATGCTTTATTTTGTTTTTAAATGTTTTGCATTTGGAAGATACATTATCAATCACCTTAAAAGTATTTGCATTTTAACAGATTTTGGGTCTGAAACATTGATAGCAAATCTTTAATTTAGTGTTCAATGCCAAACTTATTTTAAGGAACATTTTAGCTCAAAAATAGTAGTTCAAGTATATTACTGAGCACACTGCTTGTCTCTAGTACTTCTTCAGCCTTTCATTCTATTCCTATCCTTTTGCACCAATGTGTTATCACTCAAAGGCGTACAAGTGTCCTTGCACAAGACCCTCCATACTTTTCCCCCTCAGAAGACATGTTCTTGCCGCTTCCTGGAATACGAACAGAAAATAAAGTTGCCCAATATCATTGCAATAACACAGAATAGCTTATGACTTAAACTAAGATCCTGCAAATACACTCGCAAGTCATCAAAACAGGTAACTGTATTCCTAACAGATCTAACGGAGACCATCAGAGGTAGCTGTGCCTTGCCACCCTTGGGGATTCTGGACAACAGCAAGTCTACATTGCACATGTCACCACCATCACCAGTTCACACCTGCTTGGAAAACATTTATGTTGTCAGCTCACAAAAGAGCAAACAAGCATGGCAACACTTACAGAAGTTTTCTGTAATAGCTATTTGAACACAAGTGCCAGGACATACTGCAGATGCTGGTTTTAAAACAAACATAAATTTCTCAAAATTTTTTTTTTAATTCTAATACACTTCTAAATAGCTGTTTAAATCTTACGGACTGTGATGTAGCCTGTGCCTTGACAGAGAACACAGCTAAAGAACAGTAGAAAGACTAGGCTATTAGTTACCTATGTCACTCATCCAAGGTGATTTCTTTCTAAAATATCACCTATCCTGTCTATGCTTCCAGACAAAAAACAGTTCTGGGCTTGTCTACATCTTTAAATCTCACATTATACTGTGTCATTTTTTAGGTTTTTTATATGCTCTAGAGAATTCAACTTCAGCTATAGTCACAAACAATGCCTCTGGCAACTTAAGTCCTATTTCTGTAAAACATATAGGGATAGTTGCCTCCTGTAACATTTTGTTCTTCAGCAGTTTTGTTTTTCACTCAATTTTAATTTTGCTTTTTAACAGCTGTGTTTTGGATACCCAGTAAAGTGAGACCAAACGGCTGCTACCCCCACAACAGCAACAGAGTTCAATTAAATCTACAGAAGTCCAGTTTGACAAGACATATTGCACTTGCATGTGATAAATTGTGACCCTCTAAAGAGTCCTAATTCCTGCTGCTGTAAGGGAAATTCAGCCTCTGACGGTCTGCTTCAATGGGCTGAAGTCAAAGACTCAGGTGATTAAGACAAACTATGCAGAGTATTTATGCCTTTTGTGCAAAACTGAACAAGTGAACATTACTCAGACCAGAGTGGCAGAAAAAGTCACAAGTTAAATGAAAGCATTTTCACTCCAATGTGAAAATCCCATACAACTCCCTACCATTATCTTTTCTCCATGACGTGCTGCATCTGACAGCACACGAGATCATAAAGGCCCGAAAAGTGCACTATTTTTCTGCTGAACACATGAAACTAGATAGGCCAAGCAGCACAGTAAAATAAGCATTAATTTCTCAACTAGATGTGCAAAGTAAGTTGCAAATAATGAAGAAAGAGTAAGTTGCAAGCAGAGAAGAACTGGCCTCTTAGAAGTTTCTCATTTACCTCCCCAAGTAGTTTCAATGCCATTCCAGAACGCTTGAGCTACTTTTTTTATTTTCTGAGGTATGGGCAAGTGTTCAAAACAATCTCCTTGCCAACTGTGAAAAGGCATTCAGCTATTTGCCAAGGCAGATTGGGGAAGCACAACTGCATCCTTAAGGGTGTTACCGTAGATTTTGGCGACCCAATTACACCAGTTCAGTCGAGGAAAGATAAGAGTCAGACATTCCCACAGGAAGAGTCAACAGTCAAACTGGAATTCAGAACAACCTACATGGAAATTCATTAAGTCCCCTGTTCCTGCCTGTTCCATCCCTCCTCAGCAGAAAATGCCTCTATACATAGTAATAGTACACTCATGTATAATGGAGTACTTTAACAACTGGAAATGACCACAATGAAAAGGAAAAAAAAAAATCTACAAAATACCATTAAGTACTGAGTAACACTCTGACCTGCGTGCTCTTGAAAAATAATTTGTGTTTACACAGGGTTTTCTGGGGATATGAACCCTTCTAAGGAAAGGGTTATTAAACATTGGAACAGGCTGCCCTGGGAAGTAGCTGAATCACCATCCCTAAAGGTATTTAAAAGATGGGAGATGTGGTGCTGAGGGACATGGTTTAGTGGTGGTTTGGGCAGTGTTACGTTGATGGTTGGACCTGATGAACTTAAAGGTCCCTCCCAATCTAGACAATTCTATGATTCTATAGAAAGGAAATGCTCCTTCCTTCTCTAGTTGTCTACAGCCCTCCTCTGACCACAAGCAAGTTTAACCTGGCTTGTCTTCTGGCTGTTAATAAATAAAGACAATTACTTTTAAATTGCAAATATCCATCTCTGTCATTACTTAAAATTACCTCAAATATGAACAGTTGAACAGTTGTTAATTTAAAAAAAAAAAAAGTACTTTATAAACAGGCAGAAGACATACAATTAAATAAACATGGAGCATGGACTTAACACAAACTAGTAATTTCTCCTGGGCATTTTGAGCATATTTTATACAAAAATTTAGAAAGGGTTTATTGATTTATCTTACTGTTCCACTAATTACACATTTTTAATTTTTCCCCACCTAACTTACTTTCTGCCTAGACTCCGTCATGCAGTTTGCTTTCAGCTCTCAGTATCTGTAGCGCAGTTCAGTGATGATAAATACCATATGCTGAAGTAGAAGTTATTCAAATCCTTTGCAACATTTCGAATGTGCTAAGATATTATGACCTTTGAAAAGCACCATGAATGAGCAAATCAGGTTGCAGAATGGGAAAAATGACTGGTTTTTTCCTTGGGAAAACAACTGCAGTTGATAGAGGCATGCCCTTCAAGAAAAAAAATTAAATCCTTTACTGCTGCAAACTGGCCAGGCTCCAAGAAAGCCAAAAGAGATAAGAGAGAGATTGAAACCACCATTGTGAGAATCTATCCTGCTGGTTAAGACATAAATTTAAAAATGAGCAAGAAAAAAAAAAAAAAAAAAAAAAAAAAAAAAAAAACAAAAAAACCCACCATAAAACAAAACCCCCATACAACCAGAAAAGCCCACAAAGCTTCATTTAGTTTCAAGTTTAGCATAAGGATACAATGCTGCCTTTGTTATTTGCAAAGATCATAAAGTAAGCACAAATCATCAACATTTCTCAAGTGCAGTTCTTTCCTTGCTAATGGGATTTATGACCTCATCCTAGGTGGTGGACCTCGAGCGACAAACAGATACAACAAAGACTGTGATAAGATTGCCCAATGACAGCAAACAGCCCATCTCTTCCCTAAAAATTATTCTGAAGACTCACACAGATTTCACCAAAAGCCCGCCAAAGGCAGTACTTTACCAAACTAAACGTTTATGAATTCTACCTTTCCTAACAGCACTTCCTACTGGGAGAAGAAACAGACCACAATAACTAGCCCTCCATGGGGCCAGTCTGCAAATTACTCTTCACAACACACTTCTGGACCTGAAATGAAAACACACTGAAAGATTAAGAGGCATTCCAAACCTGGGGGGCTTCCCAAAAATAAAACTGGTGTGGAAGAGCTTTTTTACCACAGACAGGGCAATAGCGAGCATACAAATTCCGTCTGGAAGGGATACGTTTCCTATTACTGTTATTGTACTGGTGAACAGCACAGTCCTTCATCCTGGGGTTGAGGTGCAGCAGTACAACTACGTGCCATAGAACTACTTTATGTTAACGACACAGCTCTAGATAATGGTAGCCATCCCTCACATTTGTCAACATTATTAAGTAAAAAAAAAAAAAAAATCACCTGACAGGATATTTAGAATTTCTTCCTACAGTAGAACAATCTTCCATTGGAGATACAACTAATCAAAGAAACATTTATGTTGGATATAGCACAGTATTTTCTCAAAGCGAAGTCAACTTAATCTGTGAGAGTCACCTGTGAGAAATGATGGAATACTTGCCACTAGAGTCATTTCAAGGGAATTGCTAAAATATGCAAACATACAACGGGTGAGTCAGGACAAACAGATGGAAAAGGAGGGACACTCCCACCACTAGTGTCAACAAAGAACAGTCAGACAGTATTGTTTTTTCTCTGCTTTCAAATATTACCAGACAATTTTACAGTGTAGTAATTGCATTCTTGTGTACAGATGTCAAAAACAACCTGGGAATCTAAAGTACACGTTCTGGGAAAACTGACAGTTTCATAAGCAGAAATAATGCTTAAATATCTTACTTTTTGCCTGCAAGAATTAGTTTGGGAACATGTTAAAAAAATAAAGTTTTTTTAAAATAAAAGAATCAATATTTATGACTGTGTTCTATTTACTATCTATCAAGATACGTATATTAATTCCTATCCACCAAGAAAAACAACTATCACTCCTTCAGGACAAAGCGATATCTTCACAGCCTGAAAAACATCATCTGTACAAGTGACGTGTTGAAAAATTTGACATATAAACAATAAGCATCTAGACAAGCTAATGAGCAGAATGTCTCTTAGTCAAACTAGCACCAAAAATCCACAAAATACTCCTCCGCTTCAGAAGAACGCTGGCCAAATGTAATGTTTAGGATATACAGAATGTACCAAAAGCATTGTTTGGACTATGACTGCAGTCTAAATGGTTGCTTAATACATAATTAAAGCAGCCAGTTAAAAAGGTAACAGAGAATAGAAAAACACAATAGTACCATATCCAATACCATGTTTACTGAAGTAAACCCATACAAAAAGGAAACTTGGTTTCAGTTCTTTGCCTTCAGCCCTACTCTATATTATTTTTGTCACTAGTACGGTGTTGCACAGCATATTTCCTTAATAAAGAAACATAAGCAACAAACTAAGTTCTGCAGTCAGGAAAGGCTGAGTAAAACAACAGGACTAAAGCACATACTGGAGCACTGTCACTGCTAAGCGAAACCATAATCACTGAAGAGCTGGGTCTGATGAGTAGTACAGCTGGAAATTAACTTCAGGCAATAAAGTTTCAGTTTTAATTTTGTTCATCTTAAATTAAATGGAGTACATGTCTCTAGAAACTTTTATTCTACCAGAGAATGAATCCTTCTGTAGCCTTTTCAGGAAGACTACATTCAGTTGTTACAAAAGTCCACTGTTTAGCACTGCAGATGCTGCACAAGGCTCAAACATCTGGAGTGTTTATAAAAGTAAATTTGCAGAAGAGCCTTTTTGACTGGGATGCCTGTGTCTTCAGAAAAGTTTCTACTAAGAAAATGTAAAGAATGCTACACCTCTAGAACTACTACACAGAAACTTTTGGGGAAAGGTCCAGTTTAACAACAACATTAAAGCAATGCTCATTTTTCAGCATAACTTCAGTCTTCCTCCCCTCTTCAGCCTGGCTTTTCATTAATGATCCAAGTAGCCACATGAGTCTTAAAATCTCCACTCTCCAACACTATTCCAATTGAGAAGACTTTAGATGTATAAAACACTTTTGCAAAGGAAGTCTGGGAAATTTTTATGGAATAAAAGGCTGGTGGAAAGCCACTTCTCTCTACCTCCCCACACTGAGTTACAGCTTAGCTAATGTTTTAAAAGTACTCAGAGCATTTACCCTACTCTTCTCCCTGAAAGTCTCTATTTGATGTATTTCTCTTTATTCCAAGGAACTGTGATTAATGTGCAGAACCCCCTCTCACTTCTAGTTCACAATGCCTTGATCTTAAATGTATCACCAGCTCAGATATTCCTGTAGCATCTGCCCATTTTATTCCCAGCAGAACATCTTTATAATTCAATGAGGCCCCCTGTTAATCGCTTTTCCCACCTCTATTTTCTACAGGTTATTAAACCTATATTTTTCCAACCTCCCTTAATACTTTTAGATCCTCAGCACCCCAGACCATGCCAGTATGACCTTTGCTGCATCCTCATCTCTTTTCTAACAGCCTTTCTATAATAGGGTGAGTTCCGCTCAATGCAGTCACCCAGCAGCCCTGAAGAGACAGACAGAATTTTCACTCATCCTGCTCATTCATTCCAGAATTTGTTTGCTTTTTATTGTGCTTTTAATGCTGCCGAGCAATGCATTAAAGCATCGGCTTTATCCTTTATAACCTTTTTTTCTATTACTGCCTCTTTTTTTTTTTTTAAACTGCATGATTACTTACATTCCCCTTATTTTCAGCTTTTATAGCTTCATTGCCTTATATTTGTCTAGAACTCCCAAATCATATATTGTCCTAACCTCTAGGCTGGAACAAGTTCTAATATCTTGTATTCCTTTGATTATAAATAACCTTTACACAAAACCTTAACTCTATTTTCAGCATCTTGCTACAGACTTCCCAGTCACATTCCACAGGCCAATTCTAGGAGCTACGATTTTGACAATTTGCTATATAGCAAAGAGATAAAACACATGCTTAAGCCCAGCTCACACACCCATTTCAGATCTTCAATGGATTCCTCCTCCATAAATATTTCTAATTAGTTTCTTTGATGTATACAAATATCAGCCTTCATTCCAGAGGATGATGCAATTCCTTCCCCTACTTCAGATTACGCTCGTTGTTCTTTTATCACCACTTTTACACAAGAACTACTCCACTTCTTATCTCTATTGCCTACTCAATCCAACTAGATTCAAGAATAACTTCAACAGCTTATTCCCTCTTGCATTTAGTATCTTACTCTACATCTGGATAAGGGGAGAATCTAGAAGAGTACAACCTTTTCACACCTTCCAATCTCCTGCTTTAGAATTTCGATCTGCATCTTTGAACGTCTCCATCCTGTTATCACATCGCTGGTTGTGATATAGAAAACCTGTCAGTGGCTTCTTACAATTATATATAGGAATTACATTAGAAATATTCAGGATCTTATCGCACATACTTAAAATAGTCTATGACTACAAATAAATACTGTATATGTAACATTCTCCAAAGTACCTAAGAAAGACAAAGAAAGCATACCAATAGGACTTAAATTTCAAAACAGAGTCATCTGTGAAAATGGGATTTAAGTACCTGAATCCCTTGAGGACTTGCTGAAAGTTCTCTATAAATTTCTATTATTATATTTTTAAATTGATAAAGAAACAATTCTCATAACTGCCTCAAAATATTAAATAAACCTGTTGATTATATTCAGCATATTCAGCACTAGAATGCAAGATTTTAAAAAAATCAAATGTTTATCATCAGCCTTTTGATAATTTCTGATATACAAGATGGAACAAAATTTCTTTTCAGCTGATGTGGAAGTCCATCTTATTTATCATCTCCTGTTCCTCACCATAGGTCTAAGCAAATGCTAAATCTATCATTAAAAGAAATAATTAAGGGTGGAAGATAGAAACCGAATGCTTTTATTCAAGATTTCTCTTATTCAAGATTTCTTTTGCAAACTTATAAATAACAATCAAGTGAACTTTCATAGATAAAGAAGAAATATGTTTGATCTCTCTGATAGATGACAGGTATCTCAGAGATAGTAAGATTTCTCTGGAGTGATAGCTACAAAAATTTGGGGTTGATGCCCAGGTTACTTCAACAAACGAGAGTTTTGCTAGTTCCTCAAAAGAAACAAGATTGGATAAACTATGCAGGCAAGTTCTCCTATTTCAGGAGCTACATTTTTCTCTTCCTTTTTTTTGCTTGACAGTCTGTCTTCTAGCAACACACTGAAAGGAAGCTGAGAATTGCTCATCACACCTTGAATAATAAGTGGCAATGCTTGTTTTAAACGTGGGTCCCAAAATTTTCAGAGATTATTTCCTTGAGTAGAAAAAGAAACTCAATACAGTTACCCCTAGCAATCAATGCAAATAGTGGAAGCTTTTCTTAGAAAGATAAGATACTTTCTCAGACATTTTCAGAATAACAATCACCTGATATCACCTTGCTCTTCAAATATCTTCTCAGGAGTTGTGCCGGGACATGAAAAGTGAGTGTACAAACCAGAACATACGTAGTGAGTTTTACAAACTGGAAAAATCATCCTGAAGGCATTGCAATTAATCAGTCACGATCACTTATTTTTCACTTTGTAGTCCAAACCTCAAACTGATCACAGAGCAACTATGAAAGGCAGAATGATTCTGTGGAGGCAGCAACTTTCTTCCATGTTTTCCTGATCCAGCTGGCTGACTTTGTTATGGAGAAATTGTACAAGAATCCCTAAGATTTTGTATTTCAGAAATCAGTATTCACATTTCAAAAAATACACATTACCCTCCTCATTGATCAAAAAACAATTTTGTACAAAATAAAAATAAAATTGTTCTGCATCTTCCAATTTACTAGAAGAACAGTAGCCCCTGTCTGAAGGGGGGAGAGAGATTAAAGTGTCTAACTTGTACCTCTAAATACAATTTTTAAAAAAAGCTCCAAATCCAGAGAAATATAGTAAATACGGCATTTAAAGGGAAATAATGTAGATTGTCTGAATGGGAAAACACGTCATATAGTCTCCTGTAATGTACTGGACCATTAATGCCCCATAAAGACAAGCAGCAAGCCAGGTCCCTCCTGCACATCTGTGCCACTGTGCTGTCCCCAGAAGGATTCCATTGCCTTTCCAATATACAAGAAACAGTACATGACTTTAGCAACCAGTTAAAAAGCAAACAAATCTTTAACTGTCAAACCACAGTAATCACAAATGCTTGGGGGGGGGAAAAAAAAAAAAAAAAAACGAAAAAACTCCAAAAACTGGGGAGTATTGCAAATGAGAGACTAATTCAGGATAATTGCCATCTGGTTTAACATTTGAAAGCTGTGCCTCCTGCATCCAAGACTCATGTTATTTTCAGGGGAGACATCTCATTTGGGCAGGAAAGAAAAACAACTGGGTGACAGTCACAACAGTTAACTCAACTGGGCTCAGGGGCTTGAAACGCTAGTAACAACTCCTGAGATTAAAAAGAGGAAGCGCTGGATTTAGAGTTTAGTGGGTGACCTACGTAGTTTCAGATTTCTGACGCCACTTAAGGGAGAAGAAGCCTCTGCAGGAAGCAGTACTACTTCCATTTCACTCTCTCCTGCCCCACTTTTTCCTCAAGAAGACTAGCAGATGAACTAAGGGAAAATGAAGCAAATTTACAACAGAGACAGCTTGCAAAGTACTGCAGGATCATTTCAAAATCATCAGAGAAATGTCGAATCATATGACGTACAACAGCAAGAGAGGTAGACCTGGCACACAGTTATCAAGGGAACTTCCTTTAACATCTTGTTCCTTCTAGGTTCATCTGCTCTTTTGTGTTGATTTAACTTCAAAAAAAGTATTTCAGCGAAAAACCCCAGAACTGTCCACTTGTTTTTACTAGAGAAGCAACCAGTCTTGTAGTACAAAATATTTACTTAGTCGTTCTCAAATAGAATTGGTTCCAGGGAAATGATTTAAGCCTCAGTGAACCAGCAAGCATTATTTATGATCTTTTTCCATACTCTGTCTAATCCTTTATTGTTTATTCAGCTTGTGATACTTTCTGCTTATCTACTGATACATTTAGAGGCTCCTGTTGTGGTTTGTTAAACACCCTGTAACTGGGTTACTGCTGGCATCAGCAGGGCTCTGCCTTACTAAATCCACAGGCTCACGTATCCAAGTCTGCCTATTCACGTGGGTCACAAAGTTGACACCTATTTGTATGTGAAACTTAGAAATGCCTAAAGGAACCCACACATCAGACACTTGTTCGAGCCTTCACTTCCATGATTCAATCTCCATTCAATATGTTTTTCTACGGAATTCAACAAAATCAAACAGACCTCATTGTACATATTAGCAAATTATCCACACGCCACCAGTGAGGATATACCAGAGTGCAGAGAAGGAAAACTGCAGAAACTACTGCCCTGATTCAGCCCCTGCTCACACGGTGTGGTTACAGTCACACTCATCGTCCTCTCCCCACTCCCAGCTCAGGCGCATGGGGCTCTGGAATAAAACCCATCATTACAGAGACACTAATTTCCCTTGTACATACAGAGGATTAGATTCTTGTCACACTTTATGTATTTCCTTTTTTCTTTAATACTTGTTTATACCTTACAAATGGTATACTGATATTATAGGCTAATAGCCCATGCAACTCAATAATACACCTGTAAAGTCCAAGAAAGGAAAAAAAAAAAAGCTCAGCCTTTTTAGATTTTGCTCTCAGGATATTAGGAGGAAACCTTTTGTGCTTAAGGCTCAGCAGAAGTAGGTTCTGACCCCAACTCTTAAACAATTTTTTGACAGGGATGCTGACAACTTGCAAAAGGCAAGTTACTTTCTTACCTCAGTTACCAGCTACAAAGGAATGATGCATATTTCTCATTTGCTTGCTTTTAATTGGCCTATATTAGTAATGAGATCTTAAACAGGAAACTGATTCCTGTCTCTCAAAAACTTCATTTCAATAAACTAAAAAAAAAAAATCATCCTAACCTTTTATTCCCTCTTAATTATTAAGGGTGAAGCATTAGGAGGCCCTTGTACTATGTCAAAACCCTCAAAAGTTGCTTCTCTTTAGTTCACATGAGTTCGCCTTTAGAATGCCTGAGTCAAGGGCTCCCCAGTTCTGTTCAGCAACAGAGGATCTGCTGAAAACCCCAGCTTCCTTTTGGTCTGGTTTCCCTCCCCCAGAAATAAACAAATTGGTGGGACTGCCCAGTCTCATCTTGATGTATAGAACTGGGATACACAGAGACTCTGAACCACACTGCGTAGACACAGTTTGTGTTTGATGGTACATCTTCTGTAATACAGATGCTGTGATTAAAACTCTTGGGCTCTTTATCTATGTAGGTGGTATGCTAGACATACTGAGCCGTACTACAGGTACTTTCCTATACATATCAAATGCATAGCATTTAAATCTAAAGAGTAATAACTGTGACAAGTACAAATATATTTTGCATCAAAACTCAAATAGCTTTAAAAAAAATTCCTGAATCACCTGTATCAGATTTGTTCTCAGATTCCAAAGATTTTTTTTTCTCCAATTTGTCTTGTGAAACACTAATCAGGTTCCTAGCTTTGAACTGGAGTCGGGGAGAACCAGCTGCATTTGCTGCTGAAAGGAGTGTCTCCCTTAAATGCTCAGCACTATAAACCTTAATTTCAAGGTAAAAATCTTCATAATCTTAGACTACACACCTGCGAAGAGATCATATGCTGTCTCCAGGACAGGTCATTATACAATAAAATTTCATGGCAGTAAAGAAGGGAATCAGGAGTCATCCCAGTAGGTGATCTGCTGCCCTACTAGGTAGCAGGCAGGTGAATGAGACAACTAAGTCTGATTCTGTTCATTTAGTTTGTGTGAGACTGAGTTTTGATAAGGCAGCAATATGGGGACACGTGCAGAATCTGCAGCAGCCCATAGTCCTTTTGTTCAACTGATTTAAATCACTCCTTTTTAGTATTTCCTGGTGCTGAAACCGTGAGAGCACAGGTGCCAATGGGGCTCTGTTCGACTGCACCCAGCAAGAGAGGATTGCTCCCAAATACATTCTGCTCTGCCAAAATCTCACTTAAGGTCTTCAGAACATATTTTTTATCTAAAGCACAGAGCTCACAGGGTAAATGGTCTACAAAGCTACAAAGGCTACAAAGCACAGGAGAAAAATCTTGTTCCCCATGGAAGAAACCAACAAATTTACAACTGAACAATTACTTGTAGTATATTTCTCCTAATCTCTCAACACACAAATGTTTTCAGTGACTTGAGGCAGATTGTTACACTGGTAAGAGATACAAACTGTCAGGAAACTAAAAAAGGCAATTAGTAAATCACTATCTCTTTTGTAATCACTGATGAAATTTCCATTTTTTTATCCCCTACTGCTCATTCCCCCAAACAAGCAAGACATCACCTTGAAAATGAATGCAATTAATTATATTAGCAGAAGCTTTTAAAACAGAATGGTTTCTCATTTACATTCCTGGCAGAAATTCAATAAGATCGCGCTACTCTAATGTTGATTGACTGCTGTTGCAGTTATACCAGTATCTTGGAAAAAAAATAAAAAAATAAAAATTTATGTTCTTTATGGGATTTATAGAGCTAAGTACTCTGAACTATTAAATATTCTGAAGTAAAGCTGCAGTGAAAAGACTATGGAAAAGATAGTTTACTGTGTGTTTACTGAAGCTGGAATAATTTCCTTCACTTCTGCAAACTCTCCATTTACTTTTAGCTAATCAAAAATTAGCTTACATGCCTGTACTAATTACTAAAGATGTCTACCAAACCTACAGTTTTCACCCATGCACCTGAACTTACCATTTGTAAAAACATTATTATTTCCAGTGATGTGAATAGCAAGGAAAAAACATAGATTGATGTTTGAATCTCATGTTGCAGGATGAGGTAATGGCAGAAAAAAAACAATTGCAAATTGCGTACACATTCTACAGCCCTACAGATCATTCTACCGCAGAATTATACCATAGATGCACAAGAAGTCTCAGCTATGGTCCAAGCATGCCCGGTGGACACAGGCACAAAAGGGAAGAGCTACTATCCCTTAAGTCAAACAAGGAGCCACTTACACAGTCAGCATATTTCCAGTAGTAAATGTATCTGAACTGAACGAAAAGACTTAAGTCCATGCCTAATAACACCTACTAAAGTATGGAATAGACTCTAAGGTTGATAGGGTTTTATCACTTTCTGTAAGTTAAAGCAGATATATGGGAGTACATGCATAAAATACACAGCATATATCTGTGCTTGTAGCAAATTTGCCATAGCCCACTGAATTCTCTATAGGTTATTAAGTTACACATTTATGACCCTGACACATGCTTCTCAGATTTTGTATCTGAACTTAATTTAAAAAAAACTTTAAATATATTTATCATCAAGTGAGATGATACTGACTTTACTTTTGGAATAATGAAAAAGTATTCAGGAAATGCAGGTGAGAGGATTAAGGCAGCTATCTGAAGAGAAAAAAAAAAAAAAGCTAAGCGTAGAGAGCTGTAGGGTGACTAGTATTGGTCATGTTCCTCTTAATTAAAAGTAATAGGGGAAAATCCTTCGATTGATTTCAATTTGAGCAAAAAGTTAATTTCGGCTAGAAGTGACAGTGGCTTCTCTTTTTCCACAAAAAATGGAGACTAAGTGGAGTCCTTATGAAGGACTTTGCTTTTAATATGGAAGTTATGAACTTTTCATTTCAAAGCAAGGATGTTGATGATTCGTCTATTTCTTAAGTTCTCAGACAGAGAGAAATATAAATGTAAAGAAACAGCTGATAGAATAAAAAACCAAAATAATTCTCAGTATTGCCTGTATCAGAAAGACTCTCACAGAGCAGTATGTCTCCATCCAAACAAGAATTTCTGAGCAGTTCACATATGTCTTTGAGCCAATACCAAGATTTTAGCTAAATATTTTGATCTCTTTGCTTAGAAAGATTTCTAAGGGGGATAAATATAACCTAGACACTCATGTGATGTATGAAGCTTAGCATTGGGACAGACTAGATGTGAAGCTATAGTCTGGACCTGTGCTTGCCAGGATCTCAAAACAGGTGATGAGAAAGTTATCCGATTTAAACCACACGTATGAAATCATAACATCTTTAGGATTAGATAATAAAGTCAAGCTTTTTGTCCTAACAGACTGCAAATTTGCAAAAATAGCTGTGAAGACAGAAGGATGTCTGGAATGCAGGCAGTGAGACAGACTAAAGTTACCAACTCCATACGTTCGTAACCTCCCAACATGGGTAAGCAGTTTTAATGTACTGTCCACTATGACCCCCACTCAGTATTATCTCATAGGTTATTGGTTCTCACCTGTGTCTTATTCAGATGGCAGTGCAGGGCAGCAATGAAGTCTCTCAAGCACTGTAACACTGACTGTTCTCTTGGAACAGTCTTGGACTTCTGCTGTACATCTAAGAATGTAAGACAGAATTCCTGTATCTTAACCCCTGGTTAGTTTTATTTTTCTAAAAATAGGCGTATGTCTGCCAAGCAGCCTGGACTACTGCACGTAAGATCAAGAAATATAAAGAGCCATGGCAAGCTACTTATTCCACAGCTTAGCTTAGCTCGATGAGCTCCATCAGCAAGCTAAGATGGTAATCACTACAAAGCTCCAAGTTTTTCGAAAATACATATGACTTTTATAATTATTGTACATGGCTAAATAACATGTCTACCAACACTATGCACCTTGTAGTACATCTCTACATATTTCATGGGATGCCAGATCTCACACTGGGGATGCACAGGAGGGATGGAAGCGGAGATGGCAAACTCCAGTTAAGGGAAGGTTTGGAGGGTCTGAGGCACTGCCTGCAGGACAAAAGTGGAAGACTGCTGTAAGTGTGATAGACATGAAACCACATCTTAACATACTGGCAAACTTACACCACCTGGAAAATGCAGATTTAAGAATACAACAAATCCACCTCAGAGGAATATTAGTTTAAGAGCCCAGAGGCTATAAATTGTATTGGATTTGGTTTTCAAGGGAGTTTGTCACAGTCTAGAGGTAAATTTAGTATGACCACCGAAGCTCCAGAGATGCTTCCTTATCTTATCTGTTAGAAATTCAAATATTTGGGGAGAAAAAGGCTTCCTCTTCAAACACAGGACTGGAGCATGCACTTTTTCCTCTTCTAACAAATGAACAGCTTGAATAGAAGAGATTATGCTTAAAGTTTTAAAAAAAAAATTTTAAAAGAAAAAAATCAACATAGACGTCAGTACTATGATTTCACAAATCAGGCCGAATACGCCTCCTCACAGTTCACCCTGCCCAAATACTAAAGCATCAGAGACAGAGAAAGCCCTATGTGTAAGAGCTGTCACTTATTTTACAGTGAGCTACAGCTCATTTGGAGCAGCACACTAATTTATACAATCAGAGGCAAAAGTTTCAGAAATCTCCCAACAGCACACATTAGCATATACTGCCAAGAGACTTGATAAAGTTCAAAGCTTATCTTGTAGCCTGCACGCTCCATGTTTGCTCAGAGCAGCAGCTGGCCAAGTGATCTCCCTTCTTCTCAAAAAGCAAAATTAAATTAGATTAGATCATCTTCTTTCCCTTGTAGAATTAAGATTGTGCTATGAAAACAAGCAAATTAGCTTTTGAAATCCTGTTTCTTACTTAAAGGCTACAAGGCTGAGGAATACTTTCTCTACTAATTCAGCAGAGCTGCAACAGCGTATACAAGTCCTGTTTTTCCAGCAGCCTGAAGGGAACAGTTCTACAGATCTGTGCCTCACTGGACTTGAAGCTGTGACTGACAGAGAATCCTGAGGCCAAAGAAGAAGGGAACAAAGGAGAAAAGGAAATGGACACAAGGTCTTGAGAAAAGACACATGAAAATAGTGTGGCAAGAGCTGCAGGAGCTAACAGTTTTGAGAGCTTCTTAGTCTGTTGCTATGTAAAAATACTTCTGAGTAAAAGAGGAAAGCTTAGTTCCTAGGCAAAATAAGATAAGGAACACAAATGTTATATGAGAATAAAAGCTCATAACAAAGAAAAATGGTAAAAAAGTAGGGAACAGGATTGTTTGGACTTGAAAGCTGGAGTGAAGATCAACAAACATTTATGGATAGCAAATGGGATGGAGGGTGAAGAGTTTTAGTTCAGACATCACAGTGATGCCAGATGCCATATAAAAATCAAACAAATACGTAACAGTGAATGAAGTTCAAAGGCGGGGCCACACAAACGAAATCCTATATTTAAACTCTAGTTTCTAGAGCTGAATCGCTACACACCAAGCTGCGAGGTCAGTTGGCACAGATGCACTTAAACAAGCTTATAAAAATGTGTCCCCATTAAATTACCATGCTGCAGCAATTAGACACACTCCAGAAGACCATCCTATGCAATCTGTTCTAGATGAACAGCTAATGAGAACTAAGCTAAAACACTTTTTTCTGGTTATGATTCCTCCTTTGAATATTCCCATAACTATGCTGCTAAACAACTTAAACCCATAAAACTGAAAAGGGGAAAGACATTTATCTGCTATGGACAGATGGAGTAATAAAACTGGCCATGAGAATGCACAGCAATACCCATGGCACATCTCTCAGTCACCCTAGACTGCATTAATTTAGCAAGAAGTTAATTTAGTTTACAGTTTGGGGTTGGGTTTTTTGGTTGTTTTTGTTGGGGGCAGGAGGGGGGTGGAGATTTGGTTGGGGTTTTTTTATTTGTTTGGTTTGTTTTTTTTTAAATACCTTCATTATACCCTACTTAGGCTGGAGGTGAAGGAGAAGGTGATTTGGGTTTTATTGACAAGATTCTTCACAGCTCAATCTTCACTATTATAACTGGAGCAGATTATAAAATGAAGATGGTATTGTGGGAAAAAGGAAATACAAAAAAGTCTCATACAAGAAAAACAAGAAAACAAGAAAGGGACTGAGTGAAAGGGAACTTTTGAAGGGTTTATATTTTCATGTGGTATCTGAATGGCGAGTAGCTAAGCCTGAGTTTATGGAGCAGACTGACTCAAGAGAAGGTGTCAGTAACAATTATCCTGTAAAAATGTTAATCACAGTGCTTAAAGAGTTACTAACTTGGGCATTAAAGATGTGTGCTATAGAAGTAAATTAAAAAATGGAAACGCTGCATAAACTTTCAATACATAAAACTTTTGTTTTAAAGCATCTTAAAATTAATCAGAGAACCAGCTCTGCTACTTTGTGGGTTTGAAGATGGCAGGGCACTTACTGCCTCTAAGTTTGTTCTTTCAGTGTGCGTCCACACAGCTTATGCTGCTGGGTGCACCACAGGCACAGTGGGAAGGATGGATAAAACACCCATTGAGATTGCAGCCTCACTCAGCCAACATCCATGCCAGACAATAAATGGTATTTTCAAACATCAAAGGGAAGTGGTCAGATCTTTAGTGTTAAGTACAGTCTTGTTTTAAAAGAATTAGATGAAGCAAGAAGGCTCTTAAGACACCTGAGCTGTGTCGTAGGCTTCCTATTCCGCTTTCCTTAAAATAACCTTCTGATCAACACTGACATTTCCTTCCTATTGCCCTCATCCTTGCACTGTAAATGAATCCGAACTAGTATACCAGAAGAAAAAAACTGTTTCCACAATTAGAAATATAAACCCTCTCTATGGTGACAGTGAAGCGTCTCTGTTCTGTTTCCACGAGGCCTACCCAAAGCATGAAATGCAAGTGCTGCAAACAAGGGCTTGACAACTCTCTGTATTTATAGACATTATACTAATAAAAAGTCAAGTATTTTTCAAGGTAAATGAGGGCCCAAAAGGGCTTGTGTTACAGCCTGAAATGTCTCAATTTCCTGTGAATTCCCTGTGACTTGGCTAGTGCCATTTTTACTGCAGCTGTTCATTCAATTGAGAGTTCACATCGTGAAACATGACAGTAAGAAAAAGAGCCCATGAGAATTCAGTGAATACAGCTTTTCATTTGAAAAGATCCTCAAACACATACAATTGCTTTATTTTCCTTAATTTTCAACATTCAAGCATAATTGCATTTATTTTTCCAGTCAATACTGAAAACAAATGATAATTTGTAATATTACAACTTTCAGCTCAAAGGAATACAACCACAACAGTTTCCACTGCCATCTAAAAGAGGTGAATGATCCGGAGGAGGTTGGATTGCCTAGGCAGGAGATGCATACATTATTTTTCCCCATAAGAATATCTGAATATTGTTGCTATCAACTTACTTTCGTACATGTATAAATGACTTTCAGAAAACAGACTTATTTAAGGCAAGTGTTTTTCATGTCCCAAACTACACGTACAAAATATCTAACACTGGAAATAGGAAATGCTAACATTTCCTAAGCATAAAAAATGAACTCTTCTTTTCCCCCCACAAATTCCCAATAGCAACAATTCTCAGTGGAACCAGTGAACAGGGGTTGTTATTACCATTCCATCCAAACAATATGTATCCCGCTAACTAAATAGTGAAGTATTTGAAAATCTAGACCACATACACTGCTCATTATGAATCTCCATTCTGTTTATTTTGAAGCTGGTGGAAAGACTTTTATAGTGAAAGATTTTCACTATACACTGAATCAGGCCTACGGTAAAGAAACAGCATTAGCTAAATAATTCGTAACGCTGGAATCTTAGATACTGTACAATAGCTTTGTACTCAAATGCTAAGAGTCTGTTAAGTGGTGTGATGGTTTTGTGATAGAAGTAAAAAAAGAAAAAAGCAAGAAAGGAGAAAGACAAGAGTTCACTGGGAAAATCAAGACAAATGGGAAAAAAAGTAGCACATTAGCCAGACAATCCACTGCAGCATACAGTCTCTGTAAGAGATTACACCCAGTTTCCACTGAATTTAAGGGACTTCAGGAGAATTCTACTATGTTAAGCAACTGCAAAAAGCTGAAAATTCATACAGACAGACTTAGCAAGGCTCTGCTATTAAAGCACGAGGGACTGAGCCTTAACTACACTGTTTGCCTTTTCTGTACTCTGCCCAGCCTCTAGTCTGAATGCCTGTTTAATGCCTCAGTTACTTTCTTGGATAAATTCTGAAGAGTAATTTGCCTACAACTTTCTCAGCATTTCCTTTTGTAAATCCTTATCTGTCAGCATTTGTCTGTTCATTCATAACTTTCTCCTTCCTTCCTCGTTTCAAACCTGGTCTGTCTTGACTTTGTCCATCTGCCCCATGAGGATTTCTCTGGTGAGTCTTCTCGTGGAACTTCTGTCAGGTTGGACTTTTCCATCTCTAGCATGCTAACCAACCTTCCAGGATAAAGAAGAAATACCCAACGGAGAGAAGGTTCTGTGACAAATGCCTTAAGCTCTCACTAGACATACAATATTCCCTAATCCTGTCAATTCCTTCAATATCATTCAAATTTACCTATTCTTCCTGAAACATTTTTTCCCTACTTCAGTCACTGCTTTTCCTCTGTTCCTTAATATCCACTAGTTTCACATGTATCATTTTTAGTATTCCATCTTTGCCAAAAAGACCTTCTCCATCCCTCATTCTACCTATGCACCTTGTTTACTCCTGTTCTTCCTTAAGCATGCTTCTCTTCTTGCTCTGGATTTTCTAATATGAGCGAAGGGGCATTAAATGATCAGTCTGCCCCTTACTACAAAAAGAATTTCCACAGAAATAAGTATTTAAAACAAAAGATTTTAATCAAAGCTTGTTTTGTATTCTACTCTCGCTTCAGTACAACCATATTGATTTCAACAGAATTTAAACTAGATTTCATCTATTGTAAGAAACCTCTCTTCCTTCTATTCCCCAACTCCAGAAGCTTTCAAAGTTTTTATTGAGAAAAGTTTTTCCATTGGTGTGGCTATACAATTCCCTAACTTGGCTCTCAAACAAAAAACAGTTTCAACTCACGCTTGGCATCTGGACAGCTTGTCCTAATAGAGCTCAAAATAATAGATTACAAAAAATGCAGACTGTGCTAGGATGCTGAAAGGCATCAGTTCCTCCTAGAGCTAACAGGTGCTCAGAAAAATTAATATGCTTCAGTACTGAAACCACGGAGGAAAAACCATGTACGACAATGAATGGCTTTCTTGTCCTTCCTCCTAGAGTGATGCTGAATGATGTTATGGCAGTGCTTTAAAGGTGTCATAGTCTCACTAATGGTGATAATGGAAAGGTCTCGACATTCACAAACAGCTCTGTTTCTGACAGCTTGCACAGAAGAGGATCAGAAATAGACTGACAACAGTTCAAATGTACCATTTTAACACATCAAGGTGCAGTAGCTACATGTATTCCCTACAGACAGCAATCCCTTCAGGGTCATTAAAAGGCTTTCCTAAAAGTCATTCTTTCGGATTCCTTTGATAACATTTCTTTATACCATTCATGTTCAGAGAAGGCTACACATCCTTGCTGAGCTTGATTTCAGTACCAAAGTACCATCTACATCTAAGTGGAAGTATGCTTCTGCTAACCTCTCTGAGTGGCATATAAGGAGAAATTCTATCTCACATTTACAATATGAATGACAAAGTATTAAGAACGGAGATGCAGCTTCCCTTCAGCAGAAGGCCTCTAGAGGGGTAAATATTCTTAATTAAATCAACTCTTGCATCTTACATCACGGAATAGCTATCTAACTACTTAGCTTTTAAGTGTGATCTTAATTTACAGGTCCGAAATTTCACACATAGTTAGGTCAAATCCTCCCTCACTGTTTCTGTTCCCTCCAGAACTAGTATGCCTAATCACAAAAGGAAGGTTCTACTTGGTGTTAGAACACAGCAACATAAGATAGAAAGCAAATATTTGGCAAGAGTCACTCAAACCTAATTCCTTTAAGTTGTTACCTTACTGAAATCAGTTCTGTCCAAAAGCAGCAATTGCTTGTGGTCTTCATTGCTGGCTTTCCCTGCCTGGAGATGCAAAATTGCATGCTAATGCAGGTATAATTTAGTTACCGACAACCCAGGCTTTGTATTTGATAGTCAACAAATATTAGTGACAATACATTCCTCTGAGGGACATCTAAATCCTAATGCTGGGCTTTGAGCAGGCATTACAGTCAGTTCTAGTAATGGTTTTTGGGGGCTTTACTGGATAGAGTCAGATAGAGCAAATAAAGGCCATAGTGCAGAAAAAGTTCCCTCTGGTTGCTTGGAAGGTTACATTCCTGCTAAGGCTATATTCGTGCATAGGCAAAAATAGTACACTTTCCCTATAGTCTCAACATTCTCATGCATACCCACTAAAATAAATCCAGGAAACTAAGCAATCAACCCCCAAAACTCAGGTTTATGTAAAATAGGGATGAAGTTCTGGAAATGGGGAGGAACAATTTACAACTGCAGCTATAAAAAAGAACCCCAAAAGAGAGACATGAAGCTGTATAGTAAACAGCAAAATAAAAATGCTCTGGGGAAAGTTTCCAGAGATCCCTTTCTGCTTAGACATTAAAAGCTAAGAAATGACTTTGAGTTCATTACTTATCCCCAGACTAATGTATTTACTTGTGTGGAAGTGAAAGAGTGAGGAGAAGCATATTTGAGTCATTCTTAGTAATTTCCCCTGCAAAAAATATTTTTTGGAGAAAAATGATATACAGACATCTGAGCCAAATTTCTTTCTCCCCTCTCAGACAAAACTCGATCATGATTCATCATGTACACAGTTGAATTTTAATTTATTCCTTTAACAAGTCTGTTTGTATATTTTCTTGTAAGCAAGAATTAATACACTCACAGAAAAATTTTATCGCATCATCTTTCAAATTTATAAATGTCGAGTCCAACTCCTGTTGGCATTCATTCTAGCCTGAAGGAAAAAAGACAAATGTCTGACCTATGCACAGAGGTTCTCTCTTCTTTTAGAGGTTAACACTTCAAATCAGTAATCTCCTGAACAAAATTAAAGGATCCTGCCCGTCTTCAATGAGGGCATAGATAGACAGTTATCACCTTCCTCAAGGAAAGGTAGTTCATAATTATTCAATTCATGCTGTAACTCCATAGTCCTACTCAACAAAAAGAGGAAGGTGACATAGGAAAGCATTTGGCCTATTAGACTGACTTCACTCAGCTCAGTGGAGTCCAAGAAGAATTTAGCCATCTGGTACTCATATATACATCATGTCGATGATGCTCATCCGCTAAATGAGTAGTTCACGAAGCAACACTAATGATGATAACCCTTCTGTTCTTCCAGTGAGAAGCTCAGAGAGCCCTCCAGTTACTGGAACAAAAGAACACACCCAATTACACGTGGGAGGAGACACAAAGGAGACATCCTTTATGCCTGCTGCAAGAGAAAAGAAAAATTCTGCTACAAGTTCTCAGTGAGGTGGTGCAGCGCATTCAAGGGAAGTAGTGAGTTGCACACACTAAAGAGCTCTTGAGCTGCATTCACTTTATTGGGCCATGCAGACTGACATAAGAAAGCACTCAGAACCCATTTGTGCCTTAACCTTGCTAATTATTATCTCAAAATGTCCACCATTAAGAGGATTCAGTACAAACTCCTCCTCCAAGTTCATGAGAGAAGATTATAGAGCAACTACATCTCTGAAGGGAGTACCAGACTTGACAGCGCTGCAACTGCCATCAACACTAGTGGTGTAGTTAGCAGCCATTTGGTACTAACCCTGCCATAGTCTACCGAAGCACCATGAAACAGTTCAAATCCTTCAGCTCAATTGTAAACAGCAGAAGCACAAAGAAACTACGTGCAACTAGTGCAACACTAGTTGTCTGCTACATCCTAAGCTTTATAGTAATACACACACAAAATCCATAAAACTACATAACAGTGGCTTTTTCCACAACTGTTTTGCATCTTCCAAATCATGAGTTAGACATCAAAAACAAGATGGGCTCTTAGAAAAACGTATCTATTTCTACCACAAAAACACCTTTGGTGGATAACAGGTCCTGCTTCTCTTGCAGAAAATTTGTGGATTCCGTGGAATAAGGGAGGCAATTTGCACTTGCTGTGTAACATACAAGCATTGTAAATTCAACTCTATAGATCTAAATAGTGTAATTTGTTACAAGCATTTTGCTCATCCCTAAATTCATAGTATCTAAATTTCTGTTTCCTAGGCAAACAGGATGTCTTCTTAGAAAGCAATTCAGCAAGAAACAGCAGTGATATGGAGCATGCATACAGATACATATCTATGCATATATACACACACATACAGAAAGTAAAGTAGCACTTACACTAAGTGCCAATTTACATACATGACGAGAAGTGAGCAGTCAGGCAGATGGGGCCAGATCTTCAGCCTCTTTGCTAACTGCTCATCTGCTAACTTGGAAGAGGGGAAACTTCAGAAAAGCAAATTTGAGATTAACAGTAAATCTAACACCAAGGAATGTTGCTGTAGAAAGGCACATGGCATGATGGCTTTGCATTCAGAGTAGAATCATATTTAATACAATTAAAGTAATTACTTCAGTCTAGTCAGCCCTGGTTAAGTCTCCATTGGAGTTAATTAGCAAATGATGGTAAAATACTCTGAACATGTAAGTGTTAAACACTTTCATTATTAATTTATCTTAGCAACTGATGCAAGAGCAGGCAGGTCTATGGTCCTTGGAATGCTGCAATGTTGTAACATGAAAAATAAGGCCAGTACTTCTGTCTGGATAGTTTAGGCACAACACATTTCCTTGTTGTACTAACCAAGTATCTGCCTCAAAACCACAGAAAAGTTCAGGCCCTGCTTTACCCCCAAGGAAATAACTTCTGTGATCCAACACAAAATAAAGGGCCATGTCCATCTCACATCATCTAATACCGGCACACAACAACTGAATATTTACAGAAAAAGAGGAAAGAAAAATACAAGATGGAAATAAAGAGGAGCAGGAGCAATCTACTTGCTGTACTTAGGACTTGTATAACAGAATTAAAGTCTTGTGCCCCTCCAGCACTGTCACGCAGAATACTGAATCCCTGCTTGGTAACACAGCTTTAGGCAAATACCCGAAAAAGATAAGAAAGCAATGATTGAAGGCATAGGGCAGAGGGAAGGAAATGAGACAGTGAATTAAGGAAAGTTAAAAGGATTAGGTCATGTTTAGTCCTGCAAAAAAAAGACTTAACTGCATGCAACTATATAGAAGAGGTTATAAAAGAGAGCAACAACTGATTATTGTCCCTAGTCAAAGATGGAACAAAAAATAATGAAGCCATAAAAAGGAAAATGAAGGACTGAGAATCTTTCTAACTCAGAGTGGAACAAGCAGCCCAAAGGCTGCAGAATGCTCATCACTGAGGGTATTCAGGCTTAAGTAAACACCCATCTGTTAAAGAATATTTTCTTATAATCACTCCTGCTATTATGCAACGTGGCAGAATGAGAGTCCCACCAAAGTCTGGGAATTGGATACCTACAATTCATTTCTTTCGTGTTTTTGAAACGTTTATTCAGAGCAACAAACATCTGGTTCTTAATCCCCCAATTAACATTGTTTCCAGCCCTAAGGAATTAATCATAGAATTCATGGAAAACAGTTTATTTTTATTTGATGGAGTAAAACAAATTGCCTACAAACTTCTACATTGCTAACAATTGTGGCCCCGCCCCCCCTTTTTATTCTTTTTTTGGACATTTTAATTTGAAAAATAAAGACTAGAAAGTTGTCCCTGGGCAGAGACCTTTGCAGCAGTGTGTCAGCAGAGAATTACACAGCACTACAGACTCAGGCCCTCGCTCATGGTACTGACCTCCTTTGAAGAGCACTCTGAGATCTAACAATGAAAAATACTGCAAAAAGTGCTAGATATTATCATTAGTATTCAGGAGGGCAGAATTCTGTGGCTTGGTTGAATTCAAAGGGCCCTGCTGCTACTTATGAAAGCCAATACATTTTACAGAAGAAAATAGCTCTGACGGCAATGTTAATGTAGGCTGGCTGGCCAGGGTTGGGGGCAGGCCATGCTTTCTGCCAATGCCTCCCAGCAGGCTGCGCTGCAGATTTACTTAGTATCACTGGACCAACCTAATACCTGCTAGCTTTTTGTTTTTACCATTTCCACAATACAGTATTTTAATCTATTTCCAGCTACAAAAATAAGGTAGTGTCTAAAATATCGTCCTGATAAAGAAAATTTGCATTATTGCTTGCATTCTCAGAACCCTATGCATTCTGGCACTCTTGTCGTCACTCTTGGTGCTACGGAGCTTTTCGAGCCACAGCTGGCCACCAGAAGATGCTTATTCCACAAACACCTCTTTGTTACCACCTCTCACACGCAGCAGCTCAGTGGATTTACACCCTGCTGCTTTCAGCTGCTGCAGAGAAATTATATGGAATAGAAAGTCAATCACCATCACCAATGTTCTAGTACTCTGGTTTTAAAGATGTCCCTGCTTGTAGGAGTGGAACTTGCTGTTCATCAGTTTATTCACCTGGCTTTGCCACTAGATGAATTTTAAGTAAACATCTATTCTCATAAAACAGATTTTCAATGAGTAACCAATACAAACAACATGCATTACGATTCTACCCAGCAATACAGACTATCAATAATAGCTCTAACGTCTCTGCTAGCTTGGGGCAGTCTCATTGACCACTGTAATTTACTTCCAAGGTTAGCATTATTTGGACAGCTCTTGAAAACATGTTTTTGTTACTAGAGCCTTCTGTACACATTTGCTGTGGTCAATCTTTTTCTACCTACTGATTTTGCCTATTGTTCTGTGTGAGTAGTCCTAAGACATCAATTAGTAACATGAGGAACTGAGTCATTTCCCCTTATGCTCCTTAAAGTCTCTTTAGATAATATTTCTTTACCAGTACCTTCCAAGTTGATGGCTGCTTTACCTTTGCATCTTTCTACAATAAAGCTTTCTACGTTTCTTATTTGATGTCTAACCCTTTATTAAATTTGCAGCTGCTCTAACATCTTTATATATTTATTAATGCTACTAGATATCATGGAATGACATACTAAGGGAGAAAACATACACCTATCTGTATTTATTTAGTTTCAGAAAAGATAATTCTGAAAGCCTTGTTAAAAATTACATTGTAGTTTGGGGGTTTGTTTGTTTATTTGCTTTACCATGCCATTCCAGACTGTTGTTTGTCTATGGATTTCTCCACGGCTGCAGTGTACACCAGATGACAACACACCTTCATATGGAGGCCAGGAAGATATTGACAAAGTATTGAACTCATCCAGTCCAAGCCCCGTAAGCCCTCCCATTTATTCCTTACTTTCCAAATTGCATCAAAACTGTGTATATTCCTATTCCTTCAGATCACACTGGGATCAGTTAATTCAAAGATCTGTCATGTCTCTCTCTTACTAGGTCTTTACCAGGGACAGGGAATAGGACACAACAGGGTAGAAGCAGAGGAACCATAGAGATAAAATTGCCATCGCTAAAAACAACAACATCCAGAATGATGTAATACATTCTCACAGACAAGACCAGAAAACTGCAACTTTCACAATTAACTACTTTGGGGACGTCATAGCCAAATCCCATTCCTAACAAATTCCTATATAAGTTGTAAATAAAATAAAATTAAAAAA
>VXBH01003840.1:182-88275 GCA_013400035.1 Rynchops niger | reverse complement strand
TGGCCCCCCCCCCCCCCCCCCCCAGTCAGGTTAATCCTTGAAAAAACTGAGTGCAGCTTAGAAAAGTTCTTCATTTCAACTGGAAACTGTAATGGTCCCAAAGTAGGTTCAGGATTTTTTTGTATCACAGTGATTTCAAGTGCTATCAGCCTATTAAGGAATACTATCGTACTCTAGGTATACATTTTGTAAAAGTCTTTTCCAAATCTGTATGCCGCATCAAATTGCTATCTTTGCAGGTTGAACATTCCCCATCTGGTTCCACACAGTTTGAAGCAGCTGATGAGCACAGTTTCCATGCGTGCACACACACAACACATGCATGAATACAATCAATGGTTGCATATTCATTGCACAGAAACCTTGCTATAATCAAAATCTTGCTGACTCTGTATAAATAATCATATGATGGATGCCACCAATAATATAGCTAGCTTCATGTTTTGAAAGGGACAGATCGAATAGGTCTAGCATTGTCTAGTGAAACATCTAAAGACAAAGTATCCTCCCAGTAATAAAAAGTTTTTCTTCTACCACTTCTCTGCATGGAGTAGAGTCTGACAAAGCTTATCAATTATCATCTTAATCCCGTGGAACCACTCTGCTGCAAAACAAGGATTATGGCTAGGATCCTGATATATACAGAACAAGTATTTAAGCCGTATCTCCTGAACTTGTCAGGTTAAGCTAAGGTTTCATTCTTAAACTCATTATTATAGGTTTCTCTTTGCAAAAGCTTGCCTACAAGCCTCGTAATTTGAGCCCTAGACCAGCTCACACATTCATTACTAATTCTGTACTTCATAATCCACCAAGGATAAGTGAAATCGCTTTGAAGTATCCTAGAAGTAAAACTAACACTAAATGTCATTTGTTTAAATTTATATGTCCAAATCTAAGACTTGACAGAATGTATGTCCTTTATTTAATACTAAGAATATCTTTTTGCTTCTGACAGCTTAGATGTCACTATTTCAGTAGCTCAATATACTTAAATAAAGCTATAAAATGTTAATAAGTACATACATATCTATAATCTCATTAGATTATTATTTTTTTTTTTACACTATGGAACAGTCAGTTAACACACTGCACTTTTTCAAAGAACCCTAACTTCAGTTAGTTTCAAAGAACCCTAACTTCAGTTTAGTTTCAGTCTGCTGAAACATGCCGAAATTTACATGATGAGTTTTCAGAGTGACTATCTCAATGTAATGAAACTTGTAAAATTAACAAAGTTTTTTAAAACCACAGAATATTCTTAAAGAGACATTCCCCATCACCTTTTCTTATGATTCTAGGTAATAATCTTTTTAATTCAATAGTTGAGCAGCTTTCCACCCTTGAAGCAGGCTCCTGCTTTATTCATAATATGATGAAATGAAAATTCCTTCTTAAAAATGCAATTTTGTAGCACTTACTTGCTTTTATTCTTGTAGTCTAAATAAATATAAGCCGTACTTTGCTTCAATTTGCTTCTTAAGTTACAGGACCAAACGTTTTCCTAAAATAGCGTCACACTGTATTCCAAAAATCCATCTTAAATGGTGAGCCTTGTTTGTTGACGATATGCTTAACTATATTTATCAGTAAAAACTATTTGTGGGTATTCATTGTTTCTGGGGAAAAAAAAAAATTGCTTTTCTTTCCTTCCAGCACCTGAAAATTTTGGGGTCTAATTATTCAGTGTACCATAATGATTATCTAACATCATATTTATGGTGCATTTTCACTAAATTCTACAACTATTGCACTGGAGTCTCTATCAGTCAGAACTCTCTATTGACTTGCTTCATTTCAGTATTTTGTAGTATCACATGGAATACTTATTTCAAGCAGAGCAGTCGTTTAAATTATGTACTTATTTTACTTTTACCATCCACCAAGGCAGCAAAAAACTGTCTGGAGATAACTGTTTCTCACTTATTTTATATTCCATTAGTAAGCCTATCTTTCTCAATAAGCTTTTATACAAACTTCAAATTAATGTGTTTGAACCTAAAGCAAGAAGCAGTCGTTGACTGACTCATATTATCCTTGGTGATGAATAAAATATTGTGTCTTAAAAGATACAGTTTCAGGAATTCCAATGCAAGTCTTCTAATCATTCTCATTTCCCTGTACTACTGTTCTTTTAGTGCTGCTGCAGCTCCTGTTTTGGAGAAAGATCTCGTAGCTAAGATGTTTTCTTTGAAGTTTACGGTCAGAAAACATAAAGACAGTAGCTTAACTAACGGTAGGAAGTCTGGTTTATTGCCACACCACTGAACACAGCGTAAAATTAAACACAATCTAGTTGCAATCAAATGTAAGTAGATCAGACTATTATTATTTTTAAAGAAATTAAGTGCTTATTGGGTTGGTATTTTCATAATCATTCCATTGGTTCAACAGTCTTCCCAAATGAAGCCAAAAGAAAATAAATTAAATCAACGCTGAACTTCAGAAAGTCCCCTGTTCTCTTTGGAAGTCCCCACCATTACAGCCTGCAAAGGCATCCATGAAGCTGTTTGCAGCTGGCATTCTCTGAAGCTTCACCACCATGTGAGCAAAACTACCCCCCCACTAACACCTCCCATGGTCTAGGGACCACATCTTACCTCTGCACTCACAGAAAACCACCCACAGTATGCATAAAGACAAAAAGCTATGTGTGTATACACACACATCCCATCAGTATTCTAAGTGGTTCCAAAAAGAAATACCAGAAGTTTAAGCGTGTTCTTGTAGAAGACTAAGACAGTGGGCTGATTCTTTGTGAACAATACTGGTATTTTGCTTAAATTGTTTCTGAAGACGACATGCAATTAAAGCTCCAGCATTGTGCAGGTCTCCAAAGACTGCTCCTTGATATTTGAGCTAGCATACTGAACATGTACGAGCTCAACTCTATGCTGGTTGAATGTCAGAAATTTATCTAAAAAGATAGATATCATCTGTTACTGAGTATCAACAAATAAAATCTAATTGGCTAATACAATGGTAATAACTTGCAATGAGTGTTGCAATTGGTATATCTTGTTAAGTTTAATAGTGTGACTATTGGAAGCTGCTCCCTGGGAGCGGCTATATAAATAACTTTTATCGAGGTCTAACAATTCTCATGGCTACAAGTTCATACATTTCTCAGATCAAGGTTATCTCGTACAAAATATCCTTTTACTCGTTGCTGACAGTTACTGTTTCAAACTACATATAAAGTGCAACCTCAAGGATATTTGGAGATACGTATTTTAAATTGTTTTCAGTTAAACCATGATCTTCATTCAATGTGTCAGGAGCAAGTCAACCCCAGAAGTGACAGCGGTTAGCCAGCTGCTCTGCTCTCAGGTGCCCTGGAGTCAGACTGGGGATAGGAGGTCAAATGCTGGACTATGCAAAAGACCTTGCAAAGTTTGATCAGCGGACTGATGGTTGAGGCACTAACAATCAGCTAGATTGTTACCTGATCTTAATTTTAATTAGATTTTAATAATCTGTCACCTGATCTTTTAGGTTTTTTGTTTTTTTTTTTAGTTCATTTATTCTCTCTCTCTGTTTTTTGTACATATTTTCCCCCTTGATGTTCCTGGGTGTACCACTTGCATTGCAATATCCAGGATGCTTTTCAGAATCGCCGTAAAGTGGGGCAAACATGGAGCACTGGAAGCCCTGCTGTCGTCTGCAGCACATTGTAAACATGGGAATGATGGGAAGATTTGCTTGCTTTTAGCCTCCAGACTCCTCTGTGTAAATTCTTTGCCCAAAGAGCAAAACATAGAGTAAATACGTGCCAGGAATAAATAGATCTCTGCCTAAGAGCACATATGAGTTCTTGAAAATATATAGAGCTCCTTTTCTGTTTAAGCAAATTTCTTACTACAGTATGTAATCGTACGTGCAGAAGTGCCTCTAATTACAGCTATGAATCTTCCACTTAAAATATCTGACCCAGAACATGCATTTAGCAGAGCTGCAGCTGCACTATTCTAAACTCTGTATTAAAGAAGGACAGCAGGGGAAAGCAGAAAAAATTTAAGGCAACATTAATGCAAATGCAATTATCACTAAAGACAGTTCAGATTTTGTTAAAAAGGAGGCCATCACAGCACATCTCACCACTCAATGTGTTATTCTGACACATCCTTAGCCACCTGCAGTCAGGGACAAATCACAGGTAATCTCAAAAAATTACTATCGGCCACATTTCGCTGACGCAGTCCCATTAGGTAGTCCCGTGAGGCAGCTTGCCTCCATCCTCTGATGAAGGGAAATTATTTGCTAATAACAGGCTGTGAACAGTTTAGTATCTACTGAGGCTCTTGATTTTAGAGGAATTCCAAATTGTAAAATGGACTAATTTTCAGCATTTTACGTTCACTGAACGCTTCATTTTGAAACGGTTTCAGGCTGTGCTATCCTTCTTACACAAAACTTGCTTGGTAACAAACAGAGAAAAAGATTCCTGTTCTATCATCCAAGGCCTTTTTCCTGTCTCCGGGATAGATGATCTCCACCTTTGAGACTGAAACTTAGAATAATACATTTCCAACAGAAAATAATTTTAAAGACAGATTTTTTTATTTTTTTTTTTTTAGTTCACCAATTCTTATTCCTTCAAAATAGCATCAAGCCTGAGCTTTGCCAGGAAGCATTAAATACTTAAAGCGTTTCTTTCTAAGACTTGAAAGGCACAAGGTAATGGAATCTAAGTGCAATCACTTTTAAAGGATATTGAATGACCACATTCTAATAAGAAATCCTTTTCTGTCATAAGCCATGGTTTCAGTCATCGTCTAATCCTTGGTTCAGTGAGACACGTGAACTAGGTACTCTGAGCTCTTTATCCCCCAGCACACCTGCCCCTCATGTACAAATGGCCCAGTGAAGGACAGATTCTAAAAATCTAAATTTGAAACATGTTTTGAAATAGTTTAACAGACAGTACATCAATATTTCCTTTTAGTAACTTAAGAGGATTTTGTTAACACCTTCTACGTAAGCATAAAACAAGACACTCTGGAAGTCCTGTAGACAAACTTTCTGTTGGCTGTTCCTACATTGAAATAGTCTAAGCTTATAAGTGCAATTCAGATGCACAAAAAGGTCATTTACTGGACATTTACTTCTTGAAATAAGATCTTACCAGCAATTTACGAAGATAATTGTCTTTGCTTAAAAGATTTATTTTTACACTAGAAATTGAATGACACTGCCTACATAAATTAGACAAATACCTTCTGCATGATACTGCTTTATCCGCACCCTCATCAAGCCCTATAAAATACCTTTCCACTTGATTTTGGTAGATGGAAGGGCATTTGTGAGTGTAGCTGCATACAGCATTTAACAGCACAGGAAACTTCATTAAAATGTAGTGCATTCCCAGAGCTCCCAGGTGAAAGCGCAGATACTTGGAAGCAAAGATTTTTTTAAAAAGTATCCTCCTAAAGATTTCAGCTATGCAGTTCAACTGGCTGTAAAGTTTCTAATAAATTAATCGTTCATTTTTATACAAGGCATTGTAATTTTAAGATAAGCCTGCAATAATCCGATTCATTAAATATATGATGCTTCAAAAGATTATTGTTATGATATTAAGTAATTCAGAAATTAGATTAAGTTTCTGATCAACTGAATTGGTATCAAATATACTTACCCAATTAGAACCATACTGCAATTATATTGATACTTCAGTTAACTACACATTAGGCACTGCAGCCAAAAACGTAAGAGAGAGAGAGTGGCAGCAGTGTTTTCTTGGTGTTTGCCCTATGGTCCTTCTCTTTAACCGAGGTAATCTAAAATCTTTAACCCTTAAGGTACAAGCCCGAGCACACTGCATAAAGGTAAAAACAATAAGCTAATCAGGCATTTGGCTATCTACACACTTTGTAGCCTATTAGAACTATTATGGCATCAGACCATCTTTTTTACCCCGGAGTCCTCTCAGCATCACCTGAGCAGCACGCAGCTGGGGTTGGCAAAGGAAAAGACAACAGAGCATCTCACAGCCAGCTTAAAAACAAAGAGTGGCTGAAGCATGTCACATATCTGCTAGACGTTACTTAGAAAAGATGGAAGACCAGGACAAGCACAGATTGAATCTTCCCTGAAGCATCTTCCCAGCCTCAAGCAAGCCTCGCTGATACCAATTGCCCTTTTTCAATGAATCTGCCAAACCATTTTCAGAATTTACATGCACTTCTGGAATCCATAAACTCCCGTGATGACTTCTCCATCTTAGCCATACTCTGATAGCTTCTGGGTATTACCTTCGTGGAGATAGCTAGAAACAGAGTGGGCGGGGGTATTTTTGTCCTTATGCAAGGCCATACAAACACGGGACAGTGGCACTATGTTTGCAGAGCATTTCCCACATGGGCTGAACTGGTACTCCCGTGATGAGAAAGGGATTGCAGTGTATTGTTTTTCTATGGAAGTGACTGCGCCTGTCAGGCTGCACCCAGGAGGCATAACTGCTTTAACTCACATCCTGCACTTGGGGACAGGACAGACTTCTCACTAGGCTATCAACCTACAGGATTATTTTCTTTTCTCTTCTGAGGTACTGTCTGACAGGGAGGGAAAAAATTGCGATACTTGACTGTATAGCAGTATTTCTAGCAGTTTAAGACTATTTTAAGACTAGATAATGAATAGAAACTTGATTATGAGGTCCCAGCTAGAATAAAGATGTTATTTAACCGCATCTGAAAAAACTCATCTGTGGCGAAAACTAATAGAATTTCCCAGAAGAGAGACTACAATTAATATGGACTTTAAAAGAGAATATTTAACCAGCAGTTATAATTTTGTTAGCATAAAGACTAAAAAGAATCAAGGTGAGTAGAGTTGGTTTCAAATATAAAGATTACACCAGAGTTGCATAGGTCAAGTTTTGTTTTAATGACAACTTTCCCTTTTCTTCCCCAGCCTTTCCTCAGAGAAAGAGTTTATACAACCATAAGTCACCTGCATTCAGCAGCAGGACAGGTGCGAGCATTGACTTACTGCACACATTTGACCTGACTTTTAGTTATACTACTAGCTTTTAAAACAGTTACATTTCAGTGATCCTACTCCTCACAAAAATCACCAACGCTCAGCGCAATCTTCGCAGTGAGATCTCTCACGTATGCGGAGCTAATTACCACAACTGTTCTTTAATGGGGTATTATCACAAACATGGAATTTGATCACATTCAACTCTGAAAACAAGAAAATGAAAACATGAGCTGTTAAAAAGCGACCTTCTCTTTCCTTAGAGTTGACAGCAACCACTGGGAACGCTACTCATGATGACAGCATGAGCTATATGCCTGAAGTAAAAATTACAGCATTTATTAACAGATAATCAGCTAAATGATCTGATTTTTTTTTTTTAACCTACACGGAATGATGAAGAAGAAAACTAGGCGTAGTCAAGAGAGCTACTACCAATGACATGGCATCCCTTGATAATATGCCATTTTCTTGCTGATGTCACCAGGGATCATCTTACCCTTGCTTTCTTGGGACGGCTAGAAGACACCATGGTGAGGAGCGAATACTATAAAAGTGAAACAGTATTTATTGCTGTTTAGGAAAAGACAATTCTTCGACTCTGAAGGAGTTTGTGCAAACCAGTTTCACTTGAGCAAAAGATTTACTGTCCCAGAGTGAGGTTCCCACACCAAAGGAAAATCTCCTCTAAAACACACGGTTGTGAGGATGGTCCTTAAACCTGCAACAGACTGTGCTCTGCTGAATGCGACAGCTGGGGATGCAAGAATGAAGTTTACATATATCTAACTCAATAAAAGAAATTAAAATACCAAGTTGTCTCAGCCAATGGAAAGTACCAAGACAAGTAAACTATTGTCTCTTGTTCCTGGGCACCTCTTATTTATTCTTCTGAAACTAGAAGTCCTACGATGACATTTCTGGATCTTCACAGTCAGTGAAGGGCTGGCCAATTCATTCTTTTTCTGACCTGACGTGGTTGGAGCATTCTGTGCTTTCTTTCCTTATCCCTATGGATGGCCATAAGGAGCACCTCCTAGCCTCTGTTTTGCTGGATTAAGCAAGTCACACACGCGCAATCTCCTCAAAGGAAAAGTTCTCAATTTTGCCAATAATCTTTATAGCCCTTCTTTGCATCTGTGATGTGCTGAATTAATCTTTCTTCTGAAGGAGTACCTGTGTTGTACAGAGTATTCCAGATGAAAACATTTTTACAGAGTACTCCAGACAAAGTAAGTTTTGATCTATATAATAGTATTCTTATTTCACCATCTCAGGTTACAGAAACACATTCTCTTTTCAGGAGCAAATCTCAGAGACTCAATCTCCTAGTATTAATGCTCCAACAGCTTCTTGTCACTTCCAACTGATTTCTAATCTTAAAGCAAAAAACTAATTAGTCCTGAGATGCATGACCTTGCACTCTGTAATGCTAAATTACATCTTTTTTTTTTTATTTTGTCGCGTTTCAAAGTCCTAATTCCTCCAGTATGATAATTTTATCCTTCTCCAACTGCGTGTGACTGACTACCTATATTAGCAATTACTTGTTCTTAATGTTGGGAACATCAGTGAAAAAAAAAATGGTATCAAGAATTATCCTCTACCTTTCGTTAACCCGCCTCCAGTCTGATACAGTAGAAAGATATTTAAAAAGCTAACAACGCCCAGGTTAGTCCTAGACTCACCCATTTAACACGTTTCTTCTATAGTAATATTATAAAACCTGAGATAGATCTACTACACTGCTTTTTCCAAGGCAGTCCATCCCTAGCACAGCATCTCAAACCCACAAGTAATTTTTCAGTAACATCCATACAGTATATCCATATGCCGGTTCCCCTGTAAAGTCTACCTTTTAGGATCTACCTGAGCGCATTTCCAAAAAGCTAGACTTTCAGTTAAACCTCTAGCTTTTTTTGTACCTGCTTCGACTAATCTTCTATCTGTCCAGTTCCATACTTACGATATTAAAAGTGTTGACTACATGATTTAATATCTTCGATAAAGTCAGTGGACTAGCATGCTGGTACTGATTAAATCGGGCAATTATTAAATAGAATTCGATTTCCAGGACTGTCAAATTGATACAGTAACAGATAGGAAAGTGACGATGAGGAACATAAGAACAAGTGTACTTGCTTTAAAACCCTTCATTTCGCAAGCTTCCATTTGACTTTCCCAAGTTTGAAGTTGCTGTTTTGACACAAAGCATCAATAATCTGGAATCAGTTACTCGTAAGTACCTTTATTAGTTACTACAACCTTAGATTTTTTTCCCCCTCTTTTACTCTTGAGAGAATTTCACAATATTGCCAATGCACACTATTTGTAGGAAGCATGCTGGTTCTTACCCTGGCTTTGAAAGTTTACTTTTTTATATACATATTAAAATAAGCATATTCATACACATAGCTAGAAGAGATCCTATCCTCTTTCTGCTACTGTAATATTCAGGGAGTTGATCTACACTGCACCTGGACTGGTAGTAGCTGTTGCTTTTCCTTCACAGTGTGGAATAACACGTATACAATAGCAGTCACTGCTCTGTTTTTCATGCAAGGCAGGCAATGGATAACCTAATGAAGGCAGCGGGTGAGTGCTCGGTTATGAAGCAAGCCACAGAAACTTGAAAACATTATGTATATACCTTGCTTTATAGGGCAATAATGTGGTACTATACGATCTTTGGGATACACCGTAACAGAACTGGTAACCACAGAAAAATACCTGAAGTCCTTTTTAAGGTTATTTTGCTAAACACCAGTAGACCACACTATCCTAATATTATTTTTTTTTCCTATAACCTCTCACTACAGATCCACACAAGTTAAAGGCTTATACTCAAATTCTTGAGACAGAAGACTAAGAACACTCATCGTTGGAGAACTGTGTTATGGAAATGAAGCCTTCCACTCAAAAGTTCCATCTTCTCCTCGTTATGACTAAAACATTGCAGGTTTCTTCATATGATTTACTTACAGTAACATAAGCAAGATGTCAAATACGCATTATTAATTGAACAGTCATGTGTCAATGAGAAGTATAAATCATGCATGATGATTGTTTCCCTCTACCGGTCCACACTGCACTTACATTTGAGTGGGAGAGCTGTTGTGCCAGATAGCAAACTTAAAACCTCCTGTAAGACTCCTCAGGGAAAAAAAAACAACCACGCAACAAACCACATAATTTTGAACTACCATTAGTCATTTACGATTTTTGCAAAAGGAAGAGATTTCAATAAATGAAAACAAGTGTGTCTACCAGGGAATTTAGTTTGTTTATTTAATATATTGTACGATTTTTCAGTTATCTTAGCATATTTCTAGGCTACTACAAAGGTCATATAATTCTATCCATTAACACGTGATTTTCTACAACAGACCAAAAAGCCTTCACTTGTTTTTAATGAGCTTTGTGGCCTTTGTAAACTCTTAAGCTATTGTACGTGCTAACCACTGTCTCACATGGGATATGTTGAAAAGGTTGCCAGGAAATACACAAAACAGTTTACTGACCTACCCATTCTTTACCTTTTCTATTATTATTAAGATTTTTTTTTAAGTTATATTCCTTTTCTTAAATAAGTGTGATCTGCTTGAAACTCCCACCACCACAGGCATGTAAAGAGACATCATTAGATTATAAGTTACTATATTCTTATTTTAATCTTTTAATTATTAAAATTGCTGCCTTCCAGCACCAGCATTTTTGCACAAATATAAAGTGTTTTCCAAGAGTCTAAAATGTTTTTCGCTAACATATCAATCACAGGTCTTTTCCAAAAATGTCTCCTGGAATGGATAGTCATCCTTTTGCTTTTTGGCAGAGATGAAAACTATACCCAGCTGAATATACAACTTGTATTACCATAAGACCCCAGAGACCTAAATGATAGCCAGAATCGGAACAAATCCATGTTATTGTACTAAACCTCTTCATTTCTTTGGAATTTATATTACACTGTACACTATAAAGTCTACAGTGAGAATCATGAATGGATTCCCTAGATGAATGGGGTTCTGGCTGTGCCCTGGGAGGCTGAGAGTTTAGGATTAATACTAGGAGACCACATATTAGTCTAAGAATTGTTGCTAGCATAACACTAATTCACCTGCTAAAACCTGTGCCTGACCAGAGGCCCGCTGCAGGGAGCCTTCACGAGAAGGGTACACTTTGGAGGCAAAAGTTGAAAATTTTGGTATAATTTGGTTTCTAAAACATGGTTTAGAAGCTGCACTCGCCAAAAATGATGCCCATGTCATTTGAACATGTCTTTGATTTCCCTTTTAGGTTACATTCCTATCCTGGCACTACAGGCAGCAGAAGGGCACCACAGGACAAGAGATCTTGTTACCAGTCAGGCATTACATGCAAATGCTAGAGCATCTCTTCTCTGCAGGTACATCGCAACATGTAACCCCAACGTGGAACATTTAGGTGGGTGGAATACATTCAGAGGGGTAATGCATACTATAGTTTTAACAACAATGTCCCTGACTGGTATCGTAATTCCCCATTTTAGAATGCTGGCCCACTAAATTTATACCTTCTACTTCCTAGACAAGTGAGAAAGCAGTTACTATTGATTCACTCAATTTAAATTTGCCCGCCCAACAGCAAGCCAGTCGCATTCATGACGGTGTCACTGTTTTTTAAATACAAGGCTCCAAGTGTTTGCTTTGATTACTTCTGACTTGACTACTTCATGGCACAGGGAAGCAGACTGTAGAGGCTGACAACTCCAGATTAGGGGGAAAAAAGGTCTTCAAGTCTTCAGACTTGTTTATCTGCTTTCCCCACATAGAACTCTGAAGACTTTACTTAATTTAGGTCATTAGTTATTTTAATTCCTCTTCAAAACAGTCATGGTATTGTTCGCACCTACGTAACACACTTGCTCTACCTGTAAGATGCAAAAGCCTCAGCAAAAGCTTGACTGACGAAGTCCATACCACCACCTTTACCCCTCCATTTATAGAGAGAGACAAGTTATAGAAGTGATGTTCCACTTTCTGTGCTGCTGCTCCTGGAAAACTAGAAAGTAATGGATACACTAATTTCCCTCAAGATCTCAAATATTCACCATACAACAGCAAACAGGAATTTTCAAGACAAATACTGCTTTTGAGGAAAGAGTTATTGTTTCTTATTTTTTCCCTAAGGTATGAAACACTGAGTTCAAATAAATCAAATGCTATGATCCTGTATCATTCATTCATTTTTCCGTCAGCCAGGTTCATTTGCAGCAAGAAAGCAAGCATAGGTTTCCATCTGCAAGCATTCCCTTGTCCATTTCTGGGGTTTTGCAAACTCAAAAGCTTCCTAGCATTTAATGCACCAAACTGGTTTCGTTATCCTCTTGCTCTACAGCTCAGCAGCGAGGAGACTATAAGCCTTCAGTTTGGTAGAACCCGCAGCTCTGCTCACACAATATACAGAGTACAACTGCAGAACCTGGCAGTTGATTTTCTGATACGAGATTATATTCACATGCACACTCTGCTGTCGTGTCTGCATTCATGAGTGAGCAAGCTTTTAGCACCTGTGACTATAAAGCTTTCATTTAAAAATTTGGTTTAAAATTCCCTGAAAGGCAAACAATGTTGGAAACACTTTAATAACGTGGAATCCTGGGACAGACACGTCTACAGACTACTCAAATGCATCCTTTTGACTACATTAAAATCTGTGATAAGATCTATCAATTAGCAGGTCAGTCATTTCCCCTTCAAATTCTATCTTAGAAAAGAAGCCTAAATAGAAGAATAAAACAGATTTCCCTTCCAGAGGAAAAAGCAGTATTTCTGAAAAAGGCAATTTTTTTGGTTAGTATTTGCCATCAGTTTAGATTATGTGAAAAAGTCTTCTAAGTATTACTTCTTAGACCTTTTTTCCTAGAATTATCTGGCATTAAGGGTAATGTTACGATAAAAGCAGCGCTATTCACTTAACTCTGAAAAACTTAAATACTGATAGCCATTTAATTTGAGTTTGTTTGCAGCCCTCCCTAGCACTCCATACCAGGAAGAGTTAACTAGGCAAATAAGTGAGTAAAAGTAGCCGAGGATACTAAGAGCAGGACATACCCATGGAGAGACGTGTATTATGAAAACGTGGTTTAGCTTCAGAAGTGGCCTCTGATACTGGATTGTCTGAAGAATGATTTTAATACAACTTTATAAAACTGAGTTGAATTAATACTGCTTAAAGGGATTATCTACCACTGAAACAACCGCATTGTCTCTCCTTTCCTTCTCTGTTATACTAAACCGACCACAACCTATATCATCTCCCCTCCATTCACCTGTCACCAGCTGTGACAGCTCCAGGTTTCACCTTCCAGACTCTTCCATAATGTTTTTTCTAATACTAACAGCATCACAGAGAATTCCAATCAAGGAACAGTAGCAGAAAGCAGTGTTTGTCCTTTTCCCTCTGACTTCCCTTTTTAAGTGANAAAAAAAAAAAATCACTGCTTAAATTTAATTTATGGAGCTGAATATTTCAGTTAAAAAGTCACCTATAGAATCAGGAATGGAGAAAAACTAGATTGAAATAAGTTTGCAGCTAGTGGTATTGCTACCGCTGTAAATGAACAAATGTTCTCACTGTACACCTTAGTGAAAGCAAAGATCTAATTGCATTTTTTCTGCAATACAAGTGGACATAGTAAAACTCTGCATGGGGAGAGAGAGGAGTTAATTTGATAAATCTTTTAGGGCTGCGGAAAGGACAACTGGTATTTAAAAAGCAAAGTACACCCTACAGTGTGAGCTTTCCCGCTTCCTCCCTTCCTACTTACTCGTATCAAAGCATCCCATAGCTCTTACCAGCTTTAACACCCTTCCCACCTCCGCTGCTGTTCCACTCGAGCCTTCACGTGGGCTTGTACATGGACCCAAAAGCTAACCTTGCTGCTCTTTCCTGTGCAGATCCTTCCCCTTCTATTGCTTCTTTGATGAGAAAAACTCTGATCTTCCTGAGACATTACAAAATCTTGGGGACCGGGGAGGGGGGGGGTGTTGGTAGGAAAACAAAATAAACCCAACAGCAGCAATTTTTTTGATGACTGTGTAAGAACATGGCCCCTGGTTCCAACTATTGCCGTACAGCAGAGTAGATACGATGCTGGGACTTGAACCTGTTGTGGCATTGCACAACAGTTCCTGCAAGTCCCCAGCTTTAATACAGTTTCACAAGCAGAAATATTACTGAATCCCCTTGGTAAATTGCTTTTTTAAAGAATTGCTAAGTATGAAGAGCTTTCCAGTATTCTAAGTAAGATATAAGACAATTGCCAACTCCGTGAAAGCGAACCCAGAAGTGCCAAACTCTGTTTCATCCTGTTCTGCGTTGCACAGTCTTATGACATTTTTAGCACTGTCATGATTCCGGCATGCAGTAGAGCAGCAATACCCTCTTGCACAACACAGCTAGAACGGCAGAGCTTGGTTTAGTGCAAAAACCTCAACAGACTTGAAAAGCTTTTGCTTGTGCACCTGCCCACAAAAGCTTGCATTTACCCTACTCTGTAGTAACATAAGTACAAAGCACCACCAGGAACACAGTTACTCCATAAAGGTCTCTTTGCTGTGCGTTTAAGGACTGACTCTAGAAACATTTAGGGCTACAGGGGAACACAGCGTACACAACCATGAATTTCCTGAAGATGTCTCATACTGTGGTCTCAGATGGGGCCATCCTGTATTAAACACACAGCATTTGCTTGCTTAAAATTCCAATGCTCTTTTCTCCGTGTCCCACCCCACACTAAGCATCTGGTATTTTTTTTTTTTTTTTTAATAAACAGATCTTAAATATCTGAAGATTCTTAAATATAAAACACCAAAAGCCCGATAAAAATTTCAGCCAGCAGCTGCTGTTCGCAAGAAGCACTCTGGAGAGAGACCATCGCAGGGTGCTGGGAGAGAAAGAAACAGCACGACAGCAAGACGTTTGTTTGGTTTGTTGCAGTTTCCAGAGGAGCTTACTGCATGCCACCACCACCTGCAGCACTGAGTGTCATCTGGAAAAGAAAAGCCACGTGGGGAAATAACTGCAGCCATTCCCCGCCTGCTGCACCCTTCCGTGCCACCACATGTACGGAAAAGCTGGGGCCATCAGGAACATGGATCATCTTCCCCTGTTATCTGAGCTGCAATTAGGAGAGCCAGGATTCCTTCTACCTTTGCACAATGCAGGAATACAAGGAGCTTTTGCTTTGCAAGGAATATCCTCATGCTCAGTGCATTCAAGCAATAACGTGATCTTGTCATTCAAGAATTCCTTGGAGACGGTTTGATTGTTCTAGAGGAATACAAGTGACTTTAAACTGTCTTTGAAATTAAACAGCATCAGTTCCCGCCAGAGATTAAGATAGATATGTGTCTGCTCTACATCACAGAAAGTAACTGCTGTAGGCTACTGTTTCCCAGGCTCAACAGAGAAATTCCACAAATGCTGTGGAAATGGGAAAGTCTCCATTCTTCTAATGCTTCCCACAAATCAAAGTGTCATCATTTTGAAATGCAATGGTATGTTCCATTTCTAAAAAACTCCAGCAAATCTACTTTTTCTGGTTTGTAGAGCCTGGGTCAATTCACCTTAGTTTTCAGGATATGTAAATGCTGCCTTACAGATACATAACCTGTGCCGGAGCACTGTAAGGGGACTTCACTGTCTCTTGGAGCAAAGTTGCACAACTTTGTTCTGCAGAGAAATTTCTGTGCTCCCCCAGTGGTTAAGAAACACTGTGGGATCAGTATGGCACGTCCTTCATAGGATCTGGGGCGTAGCACACACCCTTAGCAGGTTCTGAAGGGCCAGAGCTGGGGGTGTCCTAGGAGGAGATAGATTCATACCCCACAAGTGCAGCTGCTTCCAAGCAGCACACACTGCCCCACACCGCTGCGATTTCAGCCCTTTCTCCAGCTGCTGGGTTTACCAGCAGTAGCGAGAATCATAGGATTGTTTAGGTTGGAAAAGACCTTTAAAATCATTGAGTCCCACCGTTACCTCAGCACTGCCAAGGCCACCACTAACCCATGTCCCTCAGCCACATCTACCCATCTTAAATACCCCCAGGGATGGCGACTCCACCACTTCCCTGGGCAGCCCGTTCCAATGCTTGGCAACCCTTTCAGTAAAGAAATTTTTCCTAACATCCAGTTTAAACCTCCACTGACACAACTTGAGATCATGTTACTATACACAAAGCGGCAACAGTACAAGAAAGAAACAACCAGCAAACAGTAAATAACACTGCTGAACACTCGAGCTTTTTACACATTGAACTTTCTTTGACAATTTTCTACTCACAGCTGTGACCCTACGCATGCTACAAATGGCAGTGCAGATACAAATCTTAATTCTTAGTGATTTTTACAAAGCCTTTAAACCAGTAAAGCTTTGATAAAGTCAGGAGTCACAAAATCTATTGTTTCCCTACCCTGAAACACTTGCAGAATTTGTCAATATTCAGAAAATCATCATTCAAGCCTCCTGCAGCTGCAAATAATTGGAAAACCAAAGTGAGGGAATTAGGATCGGCTGGTTCAGGTGCTGAGGGTGCACAGGGGCTGAATAGAAGTGACAATGAAAATATAATAAAGACTGGGTAGAGAAATCTTAAATCACAAGGCAAACTATACGTATTTGCAGGATTAACTCTTGGAAAGAAAGAGCATTCTGGCGCTTAAGACATTTCTGTGCCTTCCTTTCCCACTTATAAAATGGGTGCTGCCAGCCTTAATATTAGAAGAGTGGTGTTACTGGAAGTGCCAGGTACTTCTAGCAGCTAAAAAAAATCCTAAATTGTTACTTTGGATTCTTTTCTTTTCTCTTGTGTAGCATTCTCTATGTAGACAAACATGAGAAGAAACAACCTCAGCTGAGCAAAGAAAATTCCTTTCTTGTCCACGTGAACTGTATTGTTTAGACATGCTCCGCAGTAGAGGAGGTCTCATTAAAAACGTCAGTCTTTCTACTCAACAGTGCAGGAACCACATATAGTCATCATCAGCTGTTTTTCTGAGCTGTTTTACAAACAGCAAACCCGAACCCCAAATCCTCAAACTTTGTAGACCTGAACAGACCCTGAGGCACAGCCAGAAGGTAGGAGAAATTTTTTTTCCAGCACTGCAGAAAATACAGACAACCCAAGTAACCTTGATTTCCAGACTGAACTGACAGCAGAATAGAGGAAAAGCACTACTATTATTAGCACATCAAAAATGATGCAAAAATTAACGCTTTTCATTTGGAATATTTACACAAAGCCATGCTCTTCCCTTCCTCATCCACTGTCACAAATTCAATTGCCTAAAAATGTTATCCGAGGGCTGAGCAGAAACGGTTGCTTCACACTGCTGTGATTCCACACTGTTCAATTCATCCAAAACTTCTCGGTTGCCCCATCACCTCCTCCATAATAGCTATAACCTGAAGAAGATTTAGCTCCATGAAATACATGCCCCACTACAATCAAATGATCCAGCTCCTGAAACAATGGGGATAGAAAGGACGGAGAGAATACTTTCTTACTTTCTTTAATGCCTCCCACTTGCCCAGCATAAGAAGAAAGCATTCTGCAGCCAGGTCTGGGCTCTTCAGAGGATGACAGGCCCTTTGGTCGTTACCCTCACTTGTTAAAGGAAAACAAACAAACAAACAAACAAGTTAATTAAAAGAAAGAATGCAATTTGGAATCAATAATGTAAAACGCCTGAACCTGGGGCATAGGGCTATAGCCATTTTCTGCTAACCCGCTTAAATGTCTATCAGCCAGTTCTGTGTACAAGATCTTCAGACCTGCCTATTTAGGCAATGAGCATTCAAGCAAACTATACCTAAGCAGCGATATAGTACTGATAGGGCCTTAACAACAAAGAAGGCACAGTCTAAATTTACAGAAACAACACTAGTGCCACCATGGCAACAAGTTAGCAAACAGCAAAAACTCTTCCTAAAACTGGGAAGCAATGTTGCCTCTAATCACACTGATACCAGGTGTACAATTCTTAAACGCAGTCCTCTCTGGCACACTCTCTTCCCGAAAACATTAAACTGTGTACAAATATTCGCTGAAAATATGTTTACAGATGCACGCTGTCTTGCGATAAAAATTGCATCCGTAATACTGCCTGAGATAATTTTCATTCACATAGGAAATAATCAACTGTACACAAATCTAGGATTGCAAATAAGCACGAACCTTGAAACAGATACTGAAGCAAAAATACTGAGCACTATGATATCTGTAGACAAATCCAGCTAAAAAGGCAAAAGTACCAACTAGATTTTGTTCCAAAGCATATGGCTGTCAAAGAAAAGCTCTCCTCTATTCATTTGAATGTCTCCAGCCACATACACCCCAAAAATGTGTAGGTAAAAGACTACTGAGATCCAAATAACACTCTGGTTAACCTCGAATTCTTTCTTTGGGGTTTTATTGGGGGGGCACAGGGAGAGACAAGAGGAGAGCCTTGGGAGTTCGATTTTTTTTTTTTTTTTTTTTTGCTTTCTGGTTTGAGTTTTGGGGTTTTTTTTGTTCTGTTTTTCTAAACAAATAACATTATTAGAGGCTTACACAGAAAGACAACATGTTTAGCCATACCTCAGAAACAAAGCAGCATTAACTGTCCTGCCTTTATAACAGAGAGACAAAAGAGAAAACATTAAAAAGAGCCGATAAAGACAGTTCAACTCACGAAGGAAAAAAATAATAAATCCCTTTGCAACAGTTCACCAAAGCCAGTGGAAAAATATCAGCTTCAACCTGACTTCACCAGGTTGAAGATCAGAGTTGAATGGCCCGGGATAATCCAAAGCACAAGTCTCCACTGACTTCATTGCCTTTCTTCCCGTATTTGGTTGAGGCCAAATAATAAGGTGAGCCAAGTAGACTTCAGAGAAATGGCAGCTATGAAAGATTCAAGCATAGCATTAGCTTTGATGACCTTAAATAAGGAATATAGTTCAAGATGAGCATTACTTCATCCAGAAGCCAGAGATAGGCTGGAGGTCTCCACTGTTGGGAAGATTTCAAAAGCCCTTCAGTTATAAATTGCTGGTTCCACACACTCGCAACCTGCAATTTCAGCCTGAAGTGTGCCAGCCAAAATGAACTTCTGTTGGAGCAGTTGTGTAGAAGTCCTTGTGAGGATGAGTATACTCAGCTCAAACCCTCTTCACATATGACATCAAATATCTAAGTTTTTAAATACAGAGATAATTTGAAAGGAACAGTAAAAGTAGTCACAGAACTAGACTTATGCTTGTGGCGCGTGGCAAAAAAGTATTTGTCACATAAGAATGCAAACCAGAACAGGGTAAATACCTTCCCACTGTTTAGCATGGCACACATACAGCGATAGAAAAGCACGAACACTCCTGCTGAACCCAGAAAGTGCTTCTCAAAAAGGGTCACAGCAAAGGGCTGTTAGCAGTAATAAAGTAGTCTGAAGCAAAGTTAATTAATAGGGAATGAATAGCATCATTAAAACACACCAACAACAGGAACAAGCAACCACCAAACCCATGATGCGATATTCAGCAGAAATGAGCTTTCTGAAGTGTTGTCCCTTTTATCTCTTTACGTTCCCACAACTTAATTACAGCACCTCCCGTCCCCTCCCAACACAGCAGCTCGCTGACCCGAGCCAGCTGGAGCAGAACCCAGCAGAGCTGAGTACCAGATAATTTGGGGGTCTCCTTCCTACCTACTGTTCCCCCAGCCCACCCTTGCAAAATTTTACCCCAGACTAACTCCTGTGTGGAATTTGGATGAAGTTGGTAATTTGCTTCAGAAATTATCAGGGAAAAGGGACAGAGCAACACTGGTAAAGGTAATTTGCCATGGAAGAAAAGTTTAGGAATGTCAGATCCTTTACGTTATTACTGTCAGCCACGCTTCAGCAGCAGCACCTATATTGAAAACGTGAGTGTAGATCACAGGCTATTACCCCTGTAGATAAGAACCTGTTCTTACTTGATGAGAAGTAGGTCACAGAAGATGACCAATTCAGCCAGATAAAAACGTCCGTAAAGCCACTCTAAGTTCTCCAAAACCTGAAAAGGTACGGGAATGCAGGGCACAGCTCCTGCCTGCTCTGCCTGTCCTGGAGTGGGTTCATCATCTCACATGGGTTTGCGGTAAGTACAAAATATAGGCATGGTTCTCATTGTCTTGTGATTTGAAGCGTTTGGAATTTTCAAGTGCAAAATTACAAGTTATTTCTACATCCTGCATCCAAAAACAGATGTAAAAGTCTCAAATTTTCTTCCGTGGCCAACAGTTCTCTGTAAGCTTCAATGAGCACCACATTTCCGGTCCCATAGTTGCCACCGTCCTCTGTATAAAAGAGCATATGCATCTGCCTAGAATGACATCTGAAGAATTTTGCGCCCTGTTATTTTCTCCACTTGAACAGGGAGGAAAGAAAAACAGGAAAATATTTCTTCAATCAATCAGAGAGGTTTTGAATGCCAGATCTCCCTGCCCATACCTACCATTAGACAGCCCTCTCTCTCCTGATCCCCTGCAAGCCACTTATTTTTCTCTCAAACCCAAGAGAAATTACCCTCTAGATTCGTACCTTCCTGCTTGTAATGAGTAGTTTCCTTTTGTAGAGGCATGGCTAATCAGGATTTCTGTTGTAATGATGTAAAAAAAGACCAAGTAAACGCTAAGCCAGCACATCAACAGAAAGTGTTTATTACACCTTGCGAACAACTTTTTTTTTTTTTTAATTGGCAGATTGCACTGTGAAAAACAGGTAAACCCACCTGTTTCATCATAGCACATAACTGCAACATTATCCCATCTTTTTTTATTCTTTTTAATGGAGACCTTAGTACAGAAGATAGACATCAAAAGGATCACGCAGGGTTAATCTCCCTGTACCACAGAACTTGCAAGCTGCAACAGATACTGCTTAATATATATGGTTTTCGTGGCTTTTAAAGTGCAAAAGCTTTTGCTACCACTGCAATAATTAACTGATAGCATTGCTGGCATTCAGTAGGTATAACTGCCCAAAACAGGACCCCATGAAAACAACATTCCTGTATACAGACTAATGTAGTCATTGGGGCAGGATTTCAGCTATCTTTCTCTCTTTTCCCTGACACAAATTCAGAAGGCACAATTTTAAGCTCTCCTACAATTTAAATATTCCCCCTCCTCCCCAGGTGACCAGGACTTTCACTCTTCCTCTTCTGCAGTTTTGACTCAATGAAGTTGCTGGCATAAAAAGCTCATTCTTTGTTACCACAGAACATAATTCCATCTTTCCCCAAGTAAGGTTTTCTGTAACCTCCGCAACACCATCAGCTTTTTTATAGTTCCCAGTCTACCTATATAGGTTAGAATGTATTATTCTTCACAAACTAACCTACCTCCTCCAACCCAGGTGCTGGGTGGTGCTGCTATGCCTGGAAGCACAAAGTTCAGTCCCTGCACAGGAATGCTTACATTTCTGTGGCACATGGCACTTTGCATCATGCATTAACATCAGCTATTCGACATTTTCTCCCTTCCCCAGTAGCTGTTTTATGTGTAATGACGTTCTTCTTGAAGTCTGCTGCAGGGGAATGAATACTATGGATGGATTTAGACACACAAGTTGCAGAAGTAGGTCAAAGGCAGGCACCAGCTCGCACCTTTAGCAGGCGATGCTGCTCCTGGAGAGACACTGGGACCCACAGAGGGGTTTGCAGCATTTACAGAGCATTTGCAGTAAAGGTGTCATGGGCGACTTGCAGTAAAGAAAATTACTGGTCCCAGTATACATTCATTATAAGCCGGTAAATAGGTGATGCTCTTATCCGGCTATCACTGCTGGCAGAGGAGCTCACTCCACCTGTGGGGATACTGACAGCCACATCTCGGTCTCCTGCTTACTTGGGCCTCACTGAGCTCTTCAGATGGCATGGTGACACAAGGGAAGGACGGGAGCAGGAGCACTGTTCATGGTGCACATGCTTCAGGTAGAGAAAACACACAGTTTTTTCCCTGGCGGTTGGAAAGGCCCACAGGGACCATTTAGCTATTGTCGACTGTGCTCCTTTCATCAGAAGTAGGCTTCTCTATGCAATTTCTTTCCCTCTGCCCAGGACAGGAGAGCACAAACAGGAGCAAAACCTGCTCCTGGGACAGCCACAATATCCACAGGGAAGAATTTGGAGAATTCTTGGCGATCACATCCATCCAGACTGGAAAAGCATAGAAAGGGGGGGCAAATTTCCCAATAGATTAATACTAAGCTACATTTTGAATACTCTGTTTTGGCACCGGGTATCTCATGATCAGAATTAATTACGAACTACAGGGAGCAAGAGAGAACAAAAAGGTTGCGCCTCCAACAAAACACACCCAAGGGTCACCAAGGTGCAATGGACTTTGTTATTTAAAGGGAAGGGGAAACCTGCCTTGCTTCTAGGAAAGTGAGGATGTGTTCTGTCACAGCTAAGAACCCGCGAAAAGGAGAACAGCAAGCGTTTCCCTAGAGAGCAAAGGGACAGTGTTGACAAGTCTAGTTCATGACAGTTCGGCTCAGTTAGGCCAGGCTGCCGGGCTACCGTCTTGTAAGCTTTTAGACAGTTAGAATTTTTGTACAAGAGGTTTCCTTAATCCTTGCTCCCCTATACCACAAGGTGACCCAACCTTTTATTCTTTATAGTGCCTTTTCTAAAAGGCCGTCTGCATATCCCGCACGCCCCACTCATCACACCTCCAAAGAGGGCAAAGCCACACAGGCACCAAACTTTAACTGGTCAGCCGTGGTGGTTGCCCGTGACCCAGATTAAAAAGCAGAACAATTATGAGATGCCACCATGAGACACCTGCAAACCTGCACTGTCAGTTGTGAGAAAATATCTCAACCCCCTGCCAGAGCAGCATCACTCCCTACATAACCAAGCAAATGGGTGCATATTGGGTGACAGCAGGATACACGTTTGCTTTTTTATGTCTGCTGCAAGCAAAGGAAACATGCGCCTCAGCAGGTATTACGAAAGCAGCTAAAAATGATGAAGAATGGTGGTGTTTTTCCTCATTCTTAATATATTTGTGTTTGCAACCATGTGGGTGGGTGAGGCAAGTTCTCATGCAACCATAGCTGTTTCTAAACAAAGCGTGTTTCTGTAAACTAGAGGAATCTATTACAAAGCACAGAAAAATATTTTCACACACAGCCTAATAACATGTTTTGTCAATTAGCTCAGTCACCACTCAAAGGAGTCACAATTCTACCCTCTTCCCCTTCTTTCCTCCCTAGAAATAGAAAAAGCAGCAGTTTTAGAAGTAATTCTTAAAACTCAATTAGCATTTATTATAAGTTTCCAGGTACAACCTACGCTTATCTCCCAACAGCATAAAGAGAGGTCTCTTTGAGGGGTTATGATAAAAGTAGTCATTTCACAGCTGATCTCCACACACTGTTTTAACAATCCTGCCCATTTCTAGAAAATCCTGCCACCCTATAATCTTCAGGAAGATTAAAGGTACGTAACAGAGCTTTAAAAACCCACATTGCTTAAGGTCTCTTATTAGTCAGGTTTTCCCCTAAACTCACCGTTCATTATTTCTCAGGCAAGAATTGAAACGATGTTCCTGTAATGCCGCTAACGTGTCACTATTAACAGGCAGCGACGGGTGCACTTCCTAGCCGCCAGAGGATCAAGGAGCACACCAGGACCGGTATGTGAAGGAAAAGGTGAAAACTGAGTTGAATCCTATGATCTTCTGAAGCAGTCTCAAGTGTTCTTGGTTTAACTCTAAATTTTCTCCATCTATCCCTTCTGTGCCTTGAGAACTCTACGCTCTTGAGAATAAGGACGTTCATCTTTAACCTGAAACTAAAGCCCCGAATACTCTATAGCTTGCTGTTTGCCCACCCCCGAAAAGTGAGATATTAAGCGATGCTGCAATAATTAGAGAAGGATAATGTGTTCCCATTTTTTTTTCCTCCTCTTTGTAAAGTTGTAACATCTGCCTGAATCACTGTTTTCTCTCATTTCCCCCTCCCCCTCTCACTATGGCTTTGTGAAGTGGCAGCCAAAACCAGAGGTTGTTCCTAAGTTGAAACATGAAATCTAATTAGATTCTCCCTCTCCTGTGAGGATGATGTGGAGAGAGCCAGAGACAGAAGGCACGAGCTCCTTCTGGAAGGAACCCAAAGAAATTAAACTGCAATCAGATCAAACAGTAAGAGATAAGTGTTTATTAATGAACCCGTGCTAGTGCTGGAGCAGGAGAGATGTTTCCAATCCCACCACTTTTTGCAAGGCATTTCCTCTCATTCTTCTTTGGTTGAGCCCCAGTCTTGTTTTGAAATCTAACCCTGGATAATAGTCAAAGCCCATCAGTAGTTCCATCCTCACTTCTAGCTCCTTGGAGCTAAATTACCTTCTTATTTTGAACCATAGATAAACGCACCACACCAGTAGAAACCAGTTCTATGTGCTGGTGCTGCTTGGGATTTGTTCTTTGGAGGGCAAACGGCTACTGGATTTCACCTGCAGGAGCGAAGTTTCCCCAAAATTCATTGCTTAATGATGTATTATCCCTCATCCAGACGATTTGCAGCTTAGCAGAAAATATTCCCTACTCTGGGCAACTTTAATGTCTGTGGAAAGATGAAGACAAGAGGGCAACTCTGATTACATGGCCTGTTACAGCCCTGCTAACCATATTTCTTGTACAAGCACACTGTTATGTTTCTAGGTTTTTGCAGGTTCTTACCTTTGGACCGAGATCAATCATGCAGAAATATTTCTAACCCAGATGAAAGAATCACAGTCTACGCTTGGATAACTGCGGTGATAGGAACACCAGTTTGTTAGAAAAGTAATATAAGCCATCACCTTAAAAAAAGGCTTGGAAATAAATATATTAGGAACCAGGTTTTGATACAAAAGGAGAGTGGCAACTAGGAAACTCTTTAGCTTTAACTTGACCAAATGAAGTGGAAGTGGTTGAGAACGTGAAAGCTGAAACCAATTTGAATGACAGCAACCATGAAGCGGTAGAGTTTGCAGCTCATGGAAGAACAGCAGCAAAAACAACAGACTTTTGAAAAAGCAGATTTCAGTGAGTTCAGATGACTGGCAGATACTTTGCCACATGAAACAAGCCAGAAGTTAGCAGCAGTTCTGGAAACATTGCAGTTCTAAAAAAAAAAAAAAAAAAAAAAAAAAAAAAAAGACACAAACCATTGACAGCGCAGTGAATGGATAGTGATGAGAAACTGAAAGAACTAAATCACAAATTCTTCAATGACCTCCTGTGCAAGCAGGAAGTCTAAAGAAGGTGAAAACTGGGTCATATTGTTTAAGTGAGCTCAAAGACATAGCAGGGGCAGATAAAGACCAAAATCAGAAAGGCCAGTAACACAGAGATAACTAAAGAAAGGATATAAAAACTACCAAGAAAACACTGTACTGCAATAAAGAGGTAAAACTAGAGAAGCAAGTAGTAAGAAAATAGTATGATGACAGCAGGTAAAATGGAGAAAAAAAAATAGTTGGTCCTATCTACCCAGATATCAGATGATATCAGATACCTGGAATTTGGCTGGACTTCAAATTCTCAGAACCAGTGTTGTCATTCAAGGTTTTCTTTGAAAAAACTTATGAAAATCTAGCAGATGCAAAGGCAAACATAGTACTTATTAAAAAAAAGCCAGCTAATTATAGACCAGTGGGCTTAATTTAAAATTCCCCCCAAAGTAATAGCATATATCAGTAGACAAACCACCTAAATGCGTTTGGATGATGAGGAAATAAGTAACGGCCAACACAGATCTGTCAAGGATCAATCTAACTTCTTTCCGTAGCCACGTAACGGACTGTTGGAATAACAGAGGTGAGATACCTAGACTCCGGTGAGGCTTTCAACAGTGTCTTGTCAGACAGACTTCTAAACTCTGTTTCTGAGACTTGTTCATTTTGGAGATGCCCTTTTAAAAATTTGCTTTGTAACTACAGCAGTTTCCAACAATCATTCAGAAATTCCCAATGAAACATTGGACACTTCAAAACAAACCATGGCCAAGCACAATGCTGAAAACTTTGGAAGCATCTGGAAGCATTTTTGTAAGTGATTGTGGAGAACCACAGCAGAGGGGAGGGAGATGTTTACAAATCTCTCAGTAAAAGTAATGAAGGCAAGCGACGGGACCAGTTTGTCTGGGAAAGCCACTGGCTCTCCAGCATTAGACTTTTAAAAAAGAAAAAGCTGCTCCTCTGAAGATTAGACAGACTTAATCTTGTGTTGGGGGAGAGCCTGACAAAATGTCCTGCTGAACTTCCAGCCTAAATTTTACGATCCCTGGAAAATGTTTAAGTGCTAATAAGTAACACCCCTCGTACCTCCCCTGTACAGCTAGCTAAATTAGACAACAAGCGATTATATGATTAGTTTAAGGTTCTGTCAGCAAAACCAAGCACTGAATCCTCCTGCAGTTCTGAGCGCTCAGACTGGGTTAATTCTTGGGCTCTCTAATCTCTGCAGGGGTGCGAGGAGCAAAGGAACATTTATTTACATTTGTGAGTGGAAGAGAAGGATAAGTGGCTGGCACAGTACCTGAATCCATCTCTTTTCTACTCAGTCGGGGGAAATCACAGGCCCTACTGATTTGTTCAACCAGCACACGGACTTAGCTAAAAGCTTGTTTGAGACAAGCGCCGCATCCATCCCCTCAGTTCTCATCCTTGTCTCTCAATGGCACGGGCAGAGCGAGAACATCCAGAAGGATCATAATCAAATCATCTCTGCTTGAAAGAGCTCAGCTCCCAGCGCTGTGGTTTCTACCCTGCCACTCCACCCAGAGGAGCCCTCCGGGTCTAGCAGAAATAAATACTGCTTCAACCCCACGGTGAATAGACAGGCACGCTGCTTTAAAGGGATCGTTTGTGGATGGATACTTTCCTGAGTGTGACCCACAGAACATACAAACTATTCAAAGCAGGAGCCGTACTGAGGCAGAAGAGTATTCCACAATGGGCTGAGTAAAGACCCCAGTTACGTTTGCTTGCGAAACACATTCACATTTAGGTAGTTTGAGACGTCTGAGATTTTGCTGCTTCTGTCACTCAGATACGAGCACAGAACACTCATTTCTAAGCTGCTGCCAAGCACCTAAAAGCTCCAATTTTTATTTATTTCAAACATCGGCCTCTGCCCCCAGACTCTACCTAGGAGCAGAAATAGGTATGTCCAAATTCACTAATTAGGGTTGTTCAGAGCATTTTCAGTCCTGCCATAGCATGGTGGCCTGATATCCAGTGACGCTTCTACAACAAGTCTGAAGAGACTTCCGTAGCCAAGAATTTGAGCACTTCGCTAAGAACCAATATTCCGTAATTTCACCTGTCTCTTACAAAACACATTAGACTGGGAAGCATATGGGAGGAGGCAAGTCCATGCCACCGTCAGGTAGCCAGCTTTTCCTGAATGTTACAAACACCAGTTCATACTTTACAGTTCATGTCTTCCTATTACTGAACGTTGTGCTGGGAGGAAAACAATTCCTCTTTAATCTCTACTTGTTTTATTTTACCTTCTTTTCCTCAGCAAGGATACATCGTGTGTCATTTTGTACCACAACAACTTTGCCTTCAGCACGTATTTTACGCTTTGTTCATTATTACCAATGAAAGACACACACTTAGCAAGACAACCATCTTCCTGCCCATCCCCTCATTCAGCAATGTGTCCAGCAGTAGGGAAATTATGTGGAGAGCAAAACACTATAATCATAGCGTAAGTGCAATACGTAGCACCTTACCGATACTGACTGGTGGGTTGTCGCAATGTGGAAGCCATTCTCTACAGAGAGAAAGAAACCCCAAGGTCATTTTCTGATACAAGTCCACAGGCCTGATTTTATATAGTCTAAAAATAATTCCCTTTTGTCCAGTCTCACAGTAAAAGCAACCGTCAAGCACACGGCTGTGCTGCTGAGACCAGCAGGTAGGGAACCCACCCTGACAGCGCATCTCCCCACCGTCAGCCCTGAGCTGCCGGGACAACTACAGCCATCCAAGCGCTGACAGAGTCACGCTTACGGAAAGCTTTCCCTCCGCCCTCGGGTATAACCATCAGTAAGATGTCTCGCTGGCTGCCTACAGAGACAGGATTACGAAAAGCTTGCAGTTCTTTTCCTTTCTTCACAGAGGACACATAAAAACAGAACAGCACAGTTCTGAGTCTACTCGCCCAGGCTGTTTATTCCAGTGACAATTCATGGATCTAAATTATTAAGCCTAACTAATTTTTACACTCCTTAGCATCCAAAGATAATGTGTGCTGGGTATTACTGCAGCTTATTAGAAACAGCTTGGATCAGTGAAACAATCTGGAGGACATAAGGTAATGAGGCGACTGAGATTGCAACCACAGTGACTCACACTTGGATGTGAAAGAGGAAGCAATACCTTCTTAAAATACCACAACACCACAAAATTACACGTATGAAAGACAAGTCACAGCTTTCTAAGCCCTTCTGTATCTTTAACTTACACTCTGAAACTGGAGTCCTGGTAACTCCATTTCAATTCTCAGCCTAAATCCTTCCCAGACAACATACTTAATCGTGGGCTGCCCTAGCCCGTGGGATGCAATGGCAGAGCATTGCTCGCAAGGAGCATCCTACAGACTTGGGGCCAAATCCACCTCTAGAGACGGATGCTGGAGCATCCCTGGCAAAACTAAAAGCCTTGGCCAACACCTGTTTCCCTGGATTTGCTGTGGGAGAGTTTGCCAGCCTGCAAAAATCCCTGGTTGCCATAGAAACAGAAATACCGTAGTAAAGCAAAGGGAAGAAATATTCAACTGTCAGCACAGAAAGATTGATTGTTTAGGTTCCCCCCCACCACGTGTAAAACCAACACAGGGCTTTGTGTCATTTACTCCCAACCTAAATTCCCTCCCGCTGGTTTCATCTGATATTTATGAGGGCTGTGATCTAGTAACCTTCTTCCTTTTCATAGCAACAGCCTCCCTCCGCTGCAGTAACAATAAGCCTAAGTACATTGAGAAGGGGGAGGGAGCCCGGCGCCGCATACATCTCCGTCAACATCATCATGTAGGCAAAGCGCTAAGGAAAGAGGGGAAGAAAAGGATAAAACGCCATAATTATTTTTAAAAAATTCCCTTTGGGTAGCACTCCTTGAATACCAATGGCTGCAGCGCAGCTCTTTGCTATGCAAGTGGCATAGCCATACAGCATCTTTCAGAAAGAAGCTAGACCAAACTCCACAGTTCATCTGATATATTATTCCCGTGGGTTGTAAATCACTCACGTTCCCTATTAATGAAATGCCTGAACAACTTTATGACCAATTAATTGGTCTACTTAGGTAAACTAAAGTAACAGTAACATATCGGATTAAAACAATGGAGCAGCTTGTCCAGTACTCGGCCTCCAACAGGCGCTGGCTGCGGAGGAAGGTATAAGCAACCAGCAAAAGATCATTATAAGCAGAGTAACGAGGCTCATGGGGAGGGAGGCAGCGCCTAACCCCAGGCAACGCATGGCTGGCTGATGTCCTAAAGCAGGGAGCTTATCTCTTCTAGAACTTCACCCTACATAATTTATCTGTGGATTTTCAAGTAAACGTCTAATCTTTTGCCAAGCCTACAAGTTATTTTCCTGAAATGCCTCAAGACAGAATGGCACAAGTAAAACGCGTGCTTTTTTTTATCAGTTTTAAATACGCTACCTTCCAAATTCCTTCGATGTCCCTTTGTTCCCACATTACGAGAGCAGCAAATATCTGCTAACGAAGAACTGCACAGATGTTGCACTCCCTCTGATGGATTTTTGTGCATTATAAGCGAGATACACAAAAAATAAACATCACTGATTTGTATTTTCATTCTGGATTAGTTAATCAATGGAAGGCACAATGAGAAAAGCACAGAAGAAATTGGTTTGAAAGAAGAACTAGGGTAGGGAGAATGCTCGGGGAACACAAGGAGCAAAGGGAGGGAGGCAGCGAGAGCGGCGTGAAGGAAGGCTGCGATGCTGGAGAGAATCCAACGTGGCAGGACACCTCCACTGGATCACAAAATAACATCATGAAAAAGTTATTTTTCTGAGAATGGGACCAAGGATTATCAACAGCAGAACAGGCTGTAAAAGTAAATGAATATAAATTTAACAATCTGCAGTACACAACTGGAAATCTTCAGCTTGGTTATGAAAGCAGTGTTATACGAAGGGATCCGAGTGCTTTTATTGTTCAGCAGTTTGAAAAAGCCCTCCAACACAATATCAGACACGAAGAAAATTCCTTGGCTTATTTGCCATGTTTAGGCAAATAGCAAACAATCAACTTACACAGATCAGACCTCGGTCATTCATTGTAAATTACTGTCAAATGTCTCCACACATATCCCATCTTTTGCACGCTTACACCCCAGCTTCGTTCAGTGACCTGTCCCGCTGCTAAATTTCCTAATAAAGTTTATCTAGGTTTAGTTTGCATCCCTGTAACTAAAAAATAGTAAACTATATCTAGGCTATTACAAGCTTAAGTGACATGCAGTGCTTGTCACAGGGGGAGCCGTCTCCCAATGCCATCTCGTGCACATTCTCCAAACAATGGTTACACACTGAGGGGAAACAGAAAAATATCCTACAGATGCACAATGCGCCCTTATTTTAGAGTCAAGTTCACTTCCTTGATGAAGCTGCTTCAAAGTTAACGCGGAGAATCAGGAGGCCGTTTTGGTTAGGTTTTATCAGAAACAGCACACGATGGGGCAGGATTAGCCAGCACTTTTCTGCTGTGAAAGACCAAGAAAGGGAGATATTCCTGAAAACCGAAACTAGAACTACAGCTCCCGTAGCATCTATTTCACTGACAGGCAGAATTCAGAGAGGGACGAGAGGTAGTGCCCTCAGGAAAGTGCCCTTTCTTGCGAAGCCAAAGGGCAATCCCTGCTGCCGCAGAGCGCTTCATGGGCTGGGCAGAATGTCTTCTACTTGCAGAACACTCTGCTGTTTTCATTTGCAGTAATACATTCGCTCCTCTGAGTGTAAAAGTACAGGGTGGTGCCCACCAAAGCCTGTGCCACTGCAACAGCAAAGAATACTCTCATTATATGCTCGGTATTAACAATTTTACTTTTCATTAAAGAGTAAAACTGTTAGAAAGAAGCACTCATTTCCATTTACAAACCAATGCTATGCCACAAAAATAGGAAAGCAACACTTGTGACAGCTACATACATTTTTTGATTACCGTTTCAGACTTGGCATACACAACGTTTCTATCTTCCTCTCCTTTATAAATAGGACTGATAAGTTTTCAAGGCGTTTTAATTGCTAGAAAATGCACAGACAGCTTTCAAAATCAGCACTGCAAAGCCAGGCTGTTTCGTAAAATACAAGTGTTACCTGAGGTTAACTTCCAAGAAGATACTACATATAAAAATTCCTTTGTAGACAGGTGCAAATCACTTATGTATCTCTAGAAATACAAGTAAAAAAAAAAAAAAAAGAAAACCAATGAAATTCAATGCATTATAACCACATCATCATTTGGACCTGATGCAAAATTCATTGACGTAAACAATAGCATTTACAACAAAATTCAGGACAGGATTCCTAGCGTCTCTCTGACTTGGTTTCAGGAAATCTAAGCAACGATCAACGGATTTTCAAATACGAGTACCGTCTCTGGTACAGATGTTCCTTACTGCTTTAAACAAGTCACTTTGCAACCCAATTCCCCCATCTATAACATTGGAAGAGTTTTTCGCGCTTTCCCGAAGCAATGCAAAAGGGTTTGGCAGGGATTAACTTGGAACATGAGCAAGGCACTTTGAATATGAATGCGTTATATGCTGCTAAATTATTCCATTTGAAAAAGACCAGCCCCAAACAATTCTCTAGAAAACCTGCTCGCTCGTCCTGTACTTTTAACCTCTTTCAACTCAGTGCTGCTGTTTTATTTATGCCCTATAGTTTCCTCAACATCTCCAAAATTCATGGATTTAAACTAATTTCAGTTTAAGAAACTAATTTCTGTAAATTAAAGTCTGCAATGCTCCAGGGTTCTAGGAAAAACGAAGCATTTTGTCTACTAAAAGGAAAACTAGAGCTATCTCTAGGGAGTAGCTAAAATTGCTTAGTTTCACCACTAATGCCCTGAGAGACAGCAGTGGAGAGAAACAGATGTATATGCGAGGGCACGATGCGATCCATTCCCTGGGGATGGCCTCGAGCTCCAGAATTCCCTTTCCTTGACTCTCGTTGCACCGATTGACAGCACACGGCACGGCTGAGCCTTGGTGACCCATCTGCCCGAGCAGGGCTGGGGAGAAGGGGGGGGCTCTTCCAAGGGAGTGTGCAGGACAGGAGCAGCTCTTCCCCAACTGCTGATGGCCCAGGGTTGCATAAACACACATGCAAGATTAACAGTTAAATTTCTACGTGTTTATATTAAACACAAGTACAGCAACCTTTCACCAAACAGCACAGATTTTTAGAGGAAATTATCCAGAAAAAGCTATTAAGGGCGTTCCACATTCTCTGCGGGGTATGCAAATCCCAAAGGTTAAAAGAAAGATTTGCAAAGGGACTTAGAAGTAGACTGAGTAGTGCAGCCCACTAAAATTTAAAAGATTGGTTTCACTCAATGTCTTCCAAATATTTTCTCCTGTATTACATGCTCTGTAACTTAGAGAAGAAATACCAACTTTTCCGAAATTCATGTATGCATACTATGCTCAGATGAAAATTGAAAAGTTATCATCCACTTCCAGAGTTTTACAGAAGTCGCTAATTTCTTTTTTTTCTGCGATTTCTCCCAAGTGAAGGGGGAGAAAACCCCTGCCACTTGGTGTTAATAGAGCATTGCACAGACTTTTGCCTGAAGGAAGAGCTTTTAAGCAAGCAAAACCAGAATTCAGCAGAAAAAGTATCTTCCTTTACCTCAATTAGGAGATGAAAGGGGCCCCCACAGGTCCCTAGAAACCTGAAAGGACAGGGCAGTAAGAGCAGCAAGGGTAATAAAGATTTATGATTTTACTTTATGATTCACTTTAAACCTCGCAACTGCAATCAGTGAGAAGTTTTCAGTTTGCCAGACTTCAAATATGATCAAGGGCCATTTTTAAAAAAGTTTTTTGTTTGGGGTTTTTTTTTGTTGTTTGTTTGGGTTTTTTTGTTGTGGTTTTGTTGTTTTTTTTTTTTTTTTTTCCACTCAGTAACATCAGTGTAAGCCTAGAGCCACTCCACTGAGATTAATTACCTCGCACACATATTCATCCCTGGATGCAAAAAGGAGAATCAGCAGTTGTGGGTGCTTATCCAGCCCTCATCAGTGTTGTGTTTCCAGTAGAGCATTAAGTATTGTGACTAACATCTGTCACTTCAGCATTAGTTTTTCATCTTCTCCTCCTTGGAACGTATTACATACAGGACAGCATCGTGCTCATATATAAGTATGAAGAAAGAGCCAGAGCGCTAAAGGCAGCAAACAATGCTTTTTTTTTTTTTATGTTTATTTTTTAAGTTTAGAGGCCCCCTCACTCAAGTTAATGAGAACTCATCATTGAAGAGTTGGCCAAGAAGAGCCCCCACATTGGCTCAGGATGGAGAAGGTCCATTGCTGGAGTTTGTACCTGCAGCTTATGCCAAGGGCTCAAGCACAGGAAAAAACAGTAACTCTAAAAAAGGTGGGTGTCTCAAAGAAATACACAATGTCTTCTAAGTTTTAAACTCACAGAGTATCTAATTCAAGGAATTTGCAATAAAAGAATAGCAAGAACAGATCCAGGCAAGAAAGAGATAATTGTAAAATCAAAAGGTAAGAGAATTGATCTATGAGTTGCCCATGTGTGCAATCTCACTGGAGAAAGAACAAGGAAAAAAAAAAATGCAAGGTCTTCTCTAGTTAGTGGTAACAATACAGCTTTTTTGTCTCTTGTGTATAACTAAAAGGCCAAGATAAACCCGCCGTTCCTTACTCCACTTAACAAGAGTGTCGCTAGCCATCCGACACTCCTGTGTGTTCTTTGATACAGAGAGAAGGAAGACAATGATGGCTTTCATAGGTGACATTTTATTCATTAATGTTTCTCCACATCCACCTTCCCTTTGTCAGACTCTTACCCCCATAACACAAAGGCACGGCAGAACTCCCCTGCAGTTCTTTTCTCTCTGCACCGATTCAATGCCACACGAACACACTTTGCTTTTCTCCTCTTGACCGCCTCATCAACAGTGTTATTTTGTCATAGGTACCCCTTCTGCCACTTAAAAAAAAAAATCTAAAGGAAATTTTAAGTGCTAACAGTCTTCAGAAAATCAAGGGAATACTTAGTGGAAAATCATTTTCTCTTTCTAAGCTTGTTGCCTGACCCCAGCTCCACGTCAGCAGACGCGGGGAAATCCTATACAGCTTTGATTACATAGATCCACTGAGCAGCTGTGCTTCAGGATACTGCCAAAGGCTCAGGCCTGTAACCTAAATGGTTTCAAGCCAAACAACAAAGCAGACAAACTTAATCACGCTAAACTTACCAACAGACATACCAACGCAGGGTGAGAAATACAACAAAAACCACAGCCCAAGTTCTGGACTTCATAAACTACGTGTGAAAGACAACGTGATAACTTTATTCATATGACCAAACTTCTCTCATCTTAGCTGATGATCCTCCACACGTCAAATAAGACAAAAGTATTTATTTAACGACTGCAGCCTCTTCCCCTCTTAGCAGGTAGCACCTCCAGCCAACCTGGGAGGGAGACCCTTGGTGCCTGCACGCAGGGTATGAAATGTCTTGTCTTTCTGCAGCTGGAATTTTAATCTTGACCTGTTCAAGTCACAGTGAGCTTTTCAAAAGGGATAATAGGAATTATGGGGTTTGAAGAAGAACAGTTTTGCCACTCTACATAGACATTAATCATTCCTTTTTAACCCATTTTGGATACCAAATTTTAAAGAATAGCCATGAGCTCACTTTCACCTTTAACAGTCTTCTGTGCACTGAAATCAGTGAGTTAAGCAATGTGCTGCCCAACATGCACACATAGTCAACTACAAGTCTACTTTTGCAAGAACATGCTACACAATATTTATTCCTATTTATCAAATACTGCTTGTTTAACTTCGACTCTTATTCCAACCTCTTTTGCAGTTTGTAAATTAACTTTTTCCTTCCTTGCTCAGTCATTGGAGTGACAATATTCAGAGAGGTATTTGCAATATAATGGGGAAGTGTCACTTCTGTAGAGTATTCAGAAGTAGAGCAAATACTTCACCTTATTGCAGCCTTTCAGTACTTAAAGGGGTCTTATAAGAAAGATGGGGACAGACTTTTTATTAGGGCCTGTAGCAATAGGACAAGGGGTAATGGCCTTAAACCAAAAGAGAGTACGTGTAGACTAGACATAAGGAAGAAATTTTTTACACTGAGGGTGTTGAGACACTGGCCCAGGTTGCCCAGAGAGGTAGTTGATGCCTCATCCCTGGAAACATTCAAGGTCAGCTTGGAGGGGCCTCTGAGCAACCTGATCGAGTTGAAGATGTCCCTGCTCATGGCGTGGAGTTGGACTGGATGGCCTTTAGAGGTCCATTCCAAACCAAACTATTCTGTGATTCCATGATACACTCCAGGGTCAGTCCATTTAAAAGAATGATCAGATGAATTTGTAAGAGCAATAGCAAACCAGGATGGAGTATTCCCTCCACTGCCATGGATGTGACCCAGCAAGAAAATCTCCAATTCACTATTGCCCCCAAGACACAGGAATAATTAAAATTCCCATTACCAAAAGCTTAGAATTTCTTTTTTCTATTTAATCCCAAATTGCAAAAGGGCAACGTAGTTAATCAAAACACTTCTAAATGCTCACATTATTATTCAAGCTTCTATTTCCAGAGTAATTTAGTAGATTTTCTGCTTTAGGCAAAATAAACTGAAAAAAGTCTGTTAATATTTTTGTTGGGCAAAGGCTGAAAAAAGGCAAATAAAGAGACACCATATAAAATACCGGCTGAGGCCAGAAATCTAAATATAGTCCAGCAGCTACTGAAGAAAGTGACTGTACTCCTAGACATAGTATCACATTAAGTTGGTTCACACAGATTTGATGTTTCCAATTTTCAAAAAGGCAGAAAAGTCTCCTGCATTTACTGGAACAACACACACCCAATAAATTTACATTGTTTACATAATAACTAGGTGTAGAAAACTAAACTGACATTATCATCCATAAGTCAGCCTTCCACATCCTTTACAATTAGGACAGTTATTTTCTTTTAATTGGATGTACAAACTTCAGTTGAAAGCCACCAGACATCTCAGCAGCATGAAGAGGCTGCAAGACTCAGTGGTGTTTGTTTTCTCTCCGAATACTGAGCTCCTGCGTTTCCCAGGGTGATGGGCCCTTTGTTGCAGATGACAAATCAAGACAGAAATAACAAGTCAATCACTTCAGATTACACTAGCCCTTCATTTCTTAGATACAGATATCCAGAAAGTAACGAAAAAGAGGAAGAGAAAGGCAAAAACTATCTCTGACTTCCTTAATACGAAGGAAGAAGCAGGCATCCTATCCTATCAGGGCAAACATACAAGTCGCCAGGAGAATACCTGGATTTTGGAAAGTAACATAAAAATCTATCACATGCCCAAGACACATAAGAAACGCAATGGTTCATCGTGAATGATCTTTGAGATAATGAGGTAGGTCACATAGTACAAGACGTGTGTGAGCCAGTCACTGTTAATGCCATCTACTGAAGATGAAAGTCTGTTCTCAGCATCCTGATAATGAGCCACTTAAAACGGCAGGACCCACTTAAGCGTCCTCTAATCTTAGAACTCTGATTTCAGTAGCATTAAAATTTTAAAGAAATCAAGTATTTAATTTCCTTCCAACTATATTTTATGTTGGGAAGCAGAGGTGAGATTGCAGACTAAGGACGGGAGGATGAATTTTGTTTCATTATCCAGCCATCTCTCCATTGTTTTCCTGCTCTCTTCTGTTTCCTGTGACTAAAACAAGACCTAGAACAGGCTGATCCTCACAGCGTCTCCAGGACAAGAATACACGCCGGGAACGCCACATAGAATGCACATTCGCAAAAGCTGAGACAAAGTGCTATCTCTAGAGCTGCCGTACTTCTGAAATACTCAAGACGCGACCAAGAAATGTGTATCACCGAGCAGAGCCAGAAACAGCGCACTGACAAATAGGGCACCTCTATAACAGCAAAGGAATGAGCCATGCAGTTTAACAGAGAAAGACTTGTGTAGTGCAGAATGATATGGCTAATTAGNACCTTAATTATGCACAAGGAAAAAAATCACTTCGGTAGTGCCTCCTGGTATTTGAGTCTCACTGCAGTCCCAGGGAGGCAAATATTTGCCGTATGCCAGGAGGCAGGGCACGGTGAGATGTAATAAAGGAAAGGACTTAATAACATGGGGTATGTACAAAAGAGCAGACAGAAAATATTGACTTGGCAGAACAGAGAGAACATAATTTGGAATAGTCTTCAGTGGTTGAAAAAACAACTATTTGATGCTGAGGTTGCTGGGAAAAGGCAGGAAATTAAAAAAGGGAGACGCTGTGTCAACATTTACCATTATTTTTAATACACAATTTATGATTATGAATTGCAATAAACCCAACAGCAGATGAACAAAGAGCAGTTATACAAACTCTGCTTTACTTCTTTGTTGATAACGCAAAATACGTGAGAAGAGAACTAAGGGCATCAGATCAAACCAAAACGTGAGACCAGATTTCAGGTTACAGCATCACCAACAGCTCTCAGTGTCTGGACCTCAGACTCAAGAGCAGGGGTTACAAAGAAGCTCCAGCCCAGAGGAAGTCTTTTCCCACAGCTGTGTGGCACGGTCCTTGGGAATGGCCATGATACACCAGGGAGCTCCTCAGCATCCAGGCGAGCTGTTGAGCGCTCTCAAGCGTGTGAGGATGGATTCTCTCCCTTGGAGGCACATGAAAAGGCAGTAGCCACCTTCTGTATTTTCCTGTATTATTTTTTTGCAAAATGGGCGCCTTGAAAAAAGTAATAAAATTTTAGTATTTAAAGTGTTTGAGCCTCTATCTATTCAGCGTACAGGAACTATACCCAGAGGACAACATTCTGCTTTGTTACAGCAGTACAAATCCAGATGTCTTCATTTGTTTATTTATTCAAAGCAGTGACTCTACATCTGTACTAACACATTTCAGAACAGGATTTGGCTCCAATGCATGCTCTTGGCAGGGATCCTCCTGTGCCCGTAATAATCAGAAGATTTTTTTTTTTCCCCCCACCAGTTGGATATTCCCCTCTGTCTCCTTAGTCCCAAAAGCCACAAAACTGATGCCGCACTGAACACCAAAGAACAGCAAAAAGCAGAATACAGAGCAACAGGCTCTGCTGATGTGATCTGGACAAACCCAATCGAGCACAGCTCTGCAGCTGCCACTCTTCCATAGCACTGGCTTTAAGATTTGGCTGGGTATTTCACAAGCAGTTGTTCTGCCCTGTTCCCAAAGTACTTCTAGCACAGGTGTTTTTCTAGTGTTGCAAGCCTCAAAGCTTTAATGATTTGGGAAGGAAAGGTGTGCAAAGGCAGCACCAAACAAGTTGCAGAGGCTGTAGCAAAACCTGTTTTCCCACTACATCTATTTCACTCTCCATCCTCCTCTCGGTAGCTCCCGTTCCTGCCCTGCTCCCCGCAGCACAGACAGCGTACGGGGTTTGTCTGGAGCTCTGCATGGACGGACTGGCCAGGCAGCCGCCATCTAATACAGAACCACTCAACACTGCATTGTCTCACAGCTGCTCACGAATTTCAGTCTCTCTCTTCTCCCAGCTACTAACAGCACTTGACCAGACCAAAAAAGAAAAAAAAAAAAGCTCCAACTTTTCACACAATGATGGAATTTAAAACTCAGTTTCAAATGGTTTCAAAAACCATTAGCTGGACACAGAGCACACACATAAAAGAAGGAAAGGATCGAGAAAACCAAACATAATTAATTGCCTGTTGTCTTACTTATTCTTATCTAGGTATGCAAACATACTATTTCACTTGATGCCTCAAACTTCATAGTAAATTGGTTAATGAACGGATCTGACGAGAGCTCATAGAATGGTTATGGTGGGAAGGGACCTTAAAGATCACCTAGTTCCAACCCCCCTACCATGGGCAGGGACATCTCCCACTAGATCAGGTTCCTCAGAGCCCCATCCAGCCTGGCCTTAAAAACTTCCAGGGATGGGGCTTCCACCACCTCTCTGGGCAACCTGTTCCAGTGTCCCATCACCCTCATGGTGAAGAGCTTCTTCCTAACGTCCAGTCTGAATCGTCTCATCTCTAGTTTTAATCCATTCCCTCTAGTCCTACCATTACCTGACATCCTAAAAAGTCCTCACCAGCTTTCTTGTAGGCCCCCTTAAGATACTGGTAGGCCACTATAAGGTCTCCTCGGAGCCTTCTTTTCTCCAGACTGAACAACCCCAACGCTCTCAGTCTGTCCTCATAGGAGAGGTGCTCCAGCCCTCTGATCATCCTCGTGGCACTTCTCTGGACACGTTCCAACACGTCCATATCTCTCTTGTAGTAGTGGCTCCAGAACTGGACGCAGTACTCCAGGTGGGGTCTCACGAGAGTGGAGTAGAGGGGGAGAATCACCTCCCTCGACCTGCTGGCCACGCTTCTCCGGATGTGGCCCAGGATATGATTGGCTTTCTGGGCCGCTAGTGCACACTGACGGCTCATGTTGAGCCTCTCGTCTAGCAGCAACCCCAAGTCCTTTTCTTCGGGGCTGCTCTCAAGCCAGTCACTGGCTGTCACAGACCAGACAATTCTAAGCTATTTGAGTCATCTTCAACTAATATGTTAGATGCTGCTGCCAAAAAAATAACTATTTCTACAAAGAGTTGAAAAGAATGTCAGCCAGTGAGCTAACATTTCAGTCAGAGAGCAGCAGCAGGGCAGAGAATACAAACACTGCACTTACAAACAGACTGTCCCCCCCAGTGAAGAGGTCTTTTGTAAAGGGAAGTATGAGAATTCCCTTTGAATTGGTTTTCTGTCCTTCTGCCAGCATAAGTTTGAAGTTTTACTGTAGAGTAAGCTGTAAAATACTGTACAGGTTTGTTCCAACAAGTGAAAATACATCCTATACAGCAAGCAATGACATTTTCAATCAGGAGAAGCAGCCCTGGAGTTTTCATTGTAGTCTTAAAATTGACGGTAGTAAGTATTGACAGTTAAAAGGACATCTTTATATAACATGAAAAAACGCCTGGAAGGCATGAATTTTTGCCCAGTCCATAGTAAAGTTACCATTTGTAAAGAATTATTGCACAGCCTCCCATAGCATCGTTTGCTGAAGGCACTTCATCACAGAACAGCATTTGTTTGATGACAGGAGAAACTTCCCCCTGTTGTTGGCAACCCAAGTGTCTCTGCCCTCGCTCTCCTCCCTCCAAGGGAGCACAAAAGCAGGACCGGTTCATGTTATCCTTTTGCATATCATCTATACCCACGTGCTCTCTCACCCTGCGTTTATGCTGTGAACACTGGAGGGGCACAGATCCTCTTTACTTTGTGTTTTTATCACATACTGCAAAATTTATTTCTATGAGTTACCATAACAAGAAGCAGGGGGACGCCAAGCGCTGTTACTGAGGGATGTTCGTCCAGATTTATAATCCTGGCGTTAGAGGACAGCTGTCTTGTTTATTAAGGAGTAGGCAGATACCAAAGGGCTGAGTAAGTCTTATGATTGATTTCTGGAACAGAAGTGAGCCTGAGTTATTAACTGCATATTTGTCAATGAAAGGGCAAGAACTCCTCTGCTCTTTGTCAGGCAGAGCTACACCTGTGCCAGATGCTCATCTCAAAACCTGAAGGTACCCAATGTTTGTGAATCAATAGTGGTTTATCAATAGGGGTGTATCTGTCTGAAAAACATGTCTGGCCTTTACATATTATTTTTTCTTCAGTGTATGCACACCAGCTTTATAGAGCTGCTGTCAGATGTGTCTATGGGGTCCAATCTCATTAAGCACTTGCATTCTATGCAGTTTCACAAAGTATAACATAATCCTTCAGCAGCCTTGCTTAAAATTTATGAGATAGCAACTGCCATCTTAAAAGTCTTTGTGTTAAAAAAAAAAGCACGTACATTTTGTTCCTCATCAGTAGCCGAGTTCACCAGTAGATGACTTTTGTTTTACTTTAAAGTCTGATGAAACTCTACACTTACCCAGAATGAAAGAAAAACTGTAACTTCAACTAAGTCAGACAGAAATACATATTTGGAAAGTTAGGTGCTAGCAAGCCCCACTCCTCAGCTCTTAAAAAGCCCCAACAGGCAAATCCGACAACTCATGTGAAGAGTCACTTTTCAACCTTCCTGGACATTGAAGTAAAAGAAACCAACATCATAGGTGCCGATTCCTCAAGCTGTGAAAGTCAGCGCTCCTCCCTCCATCAGTCGGTTTCCATTCGCCTGATGGGAACCAGCTACAGAGGGTCATTGCTAAAGTTACCCTGCAGCTCTGCAGAAGGGACAAGTGGAGGAAACAGATTTCCAATAGAAGAAATACTGTCTTCAAGGACAGCCTCTTGACTCAGGCTGACGACAAAAAAAAAAAAAAAAAAAAACAAGACCACACACAGCCAAACCCAAAGGAAGAAACAAGGTAAAGGGATTGCTGGCAGGAGCAAACTTCTGAAGTGGCAACAAAACCAGCGCATAGATTTGCTGTTCAGCTGTAATGCTGCTTTTTCCAAATGCTTGACTTCCCAGACTTAATGTGGTGTGAAAGCTGCGTTTGCGTGAAATAGATAAACATAATTATCTTGTGCTCATACAGAGCATTATTTAAGAGAAGTTTTCTGTGTTCAAAATTCACTAGGATAAAGAGGATTTGTGGTGATCAGGAGGCCAGCAGAAGTGAAAATGGGGGAATTAAGTAAAAATTTGGAGTGTGGATTCTTACAAAAGAACATTTTAAAGACGACGACTAGGGAGGTATTACAGTTTGCTAGGAAACAGCTTACTAACTTGAGAAAGAATTTGAAAGGAAAATAGCCTTTGACCTTAAGGCATGATAAAGCTCCTCAAATTCAGGGTAAAGATTTGCACCCGTTTGGGCAGGACTCTCACCAGCGCAGGAATCCTCAGCCCCCTGCTCATTCGTTTCTGTGTGCCTTGAGCTTTTCTCCTACTCACAGAGCAAGCAACCTCCCTATTTCTTGTAGGTCACACTCAAGGTGTGAAGGATGATCAGATCATCCTGATCTGATGGTTTCTGAAACTGAAGGTTTCTGCATGTCTTATGTTAAATATTCGTTTAATCCAACATTATATTAATAACTTATTTTAATAAATCAATTTTAGATGTAAAACATTTTTATAAACTTATTTTCTTCTTTTCTAGGCAGTATATTTAAGCCTGGTTTATATATCTAATTATCTTGACGTATAATTTTTTCCCCATTATTTTCATTTCAATTCAAATACACGTAGACAAATCAAAAGTTAACAACCAAATCGAATGAAAACAACCCACAGATAGAAAAGTATAGAAAACCAAACAGCCATATCCGTATTAATCTGTAAACCTGCTTAAATAAGTGCTTATATCTACATTGCAGCCTTAGCACTGAAAAACTCAACTCTAAGGATATATCTTGCAGTAATCTTTAAATGGATTTATCATCCACTGAGAATCTGACCTGGGAAAATAACCAGGTAGAAAAGCAAAGCAAGGCTACATCCTGCTTGCCAGTTTACAATCCTAATTAGAAACTGAAGTGTTAAAATGAAGTTTAAAGACCAAGCCTCTCCAGAGCTGCTTTAGCACAAGCTCTGTAGAGATGCGGGATTTCAAAAGCAGCCTGCAGTTTTACAGTGGCCAACCTTTACAGAGTGCAGTTGTCAAACTGTTCTTCTTTAGCTTACGCTTGCTCTAAACGGTGCTGGGGAGACTGGCACCACTGACCGTGAAGGGGGCAGAATTAGAGCATTTTGAAAATCCTAACCTCCGTAAGTATTTCCACTGCATGCTCTGATTGTAGTCGCCCCTTATGTTAGAGTTTTATCTTAGCTTTTACTCTGTTCTACACCCTATCAAAATGCTATTTCAGCTTTAATTGACTCAAAGAGCAATAAAAAAAATCCTACAACTCTATCGTTTTAAGAAATGAAGAGGCTTTCTTAGCATTTCTTATAAACAGGAATAGATTTAAGTAGTTGGTCATATTGATGCTTTCCTTTCCAAGCAAACTTATCTTTATAGCGCGTATCCAGGTGTTGTTAGAGAAATCAACTGTGTCTGACTGGGGTGATATGAGGAAGACAAACACCTGCAGTAGCAACTGGTCCTAAATGATTTCACCAGGGAAGAGCCTTCTGTTGTAGCTCACAACGAATTATACATTGACAGGGCATGTGTTCCTTGGAAGATGAAATTGCATCATTTTGAGAACTGCTTAAGACCCTACTGGAAAACCTGGAACTTTGAAAACAAAGGAACACGAAAAAAAGAAAACCACTTATCTCCTCCTGTTTGTTCCTATCATGTGTGCCAATCAAGTCACTGCCACCTACACAAACCATTCTTTTTTTCTGTCTCCCATTGGCAAATAGATGAAGGATATTGATTTGACTGGCAGAGAAATAAAAACAGAGATTCAGCTTCACTGAACTTTAATATAACATAATTTGAAGTAAAATGCACAGTATCCAACAAAACAGCACTTCCAAATCTGAAAAAAACTAATTCCACTTCAGGAAACATTACAGGAGATCAAGAGCAGCAATAGAGCAAAATATTTCGTTTGAAGGCCAGAGGCAGATATTTCATGTAAAAGCAAAACACAAAGGGATTGCATCTCACACCAATGCCTAAAGAAAGATCCTCTCAGCTCATAACCAATATTGAGTTTGGCTGACACTCACAATATTTTTGCATAAAAGCCACACTCCTACTCCATCATCTTAGGAGGACAGCAAGAAATCAATCCCAGGGTTTGCAGATAATCACAGTGACTATTCCAATACAGACATAAGACAAGCATTAAAAGGAAAGGATAATCTTAATCACTATTCCTCTAATCCCGTCCCTTCCAAAGCCACTGGAAGCACTGTGTTCTGCATCATAGCAGTCTCACTGTCTGTTAAGTATCCCCGTAACAAGATGAAAGTAATTCAAGCATCCCCTTCCCTCTCAATATCCTCTGTGTCGATTGTAGTTCTCTAAAACATCCTCTGCCCCAGTGTTTTATACTCATAGGGCATTGCTCCAGAGGCAAGATAAAGACATAACTTTTTTTTCATACAAAACTAAACTTTCAAATGAAAGACAAAATCTTTCAGATGTTGTTGAGAAAACCAAGCAACTGAAGTTATGAGCAGTGAACTGCTTATGATCAAGTGTTGTTCAAAGGATTAGTTTAAATTTGTAATCCATGATTCCACAGCATTTAAGAGTCTAACAGTTTTTCATAGAATCATGGAATAGTTTGAGTTGGAAGGGACCTTAACAATCACCTAGTTCCACCCCCCTGCCCTGGGCAGGGACACCTCCCACCAGACCAGGCTGCTCCCAGCCCCGTCCAACCTGGCCTTGAACCCCCTCCAGGGATGGGGCAGCCACAGCTTCTCTGGGCAACCTGGGCCAGGGGCTCACCCCCCTCACAGCCAAGAATTTCTTCCTAATCTCTCATCTAAATCTCCCCTCTTTCAGTTTAAAACCATTACCCCCTCATCCTGTCCCTCCCCCCTCCCTGATCCAGAGTCCCTCCCCATCTCTCCTGTAGCCCCTTTCGGGGCTGGAAAGGGCTCTAAGGTCTCCCTGGAGCCTTCTCTTCACAATAATGAAAAGGGTGAGCGTATGAGAAATGAAGAAATATTATCCCTCTTGTATGAGTGAGAAATTGTCACGTAAAGAACCACAGGACACACTTTTAGATGTAGTAATGTACCTAAAGCTATAAGATGGTAATTAGCAAGGTTTAAAGCAGCAGCCAGGCATGTAACACCTACTGAAAACCAGTGGAAACTAATCACTTAACACCTTTCTAAAACAGGCATCAAGTTCCTATGTACATCCTGTGTCCTTAACACCTTTGAAATTTTTATCAAATTAGCACAAAACCTCTAGGGAATATCAAAGAGCTGAATCCAGATACCCAACACCCAGGCTCCTATCTACCTGCCACCTGCCATTTGTTCTTCTCCCAGTAAGCCTGGAGAAGGCAAGAGATGACGAGTGCTGGACTGTAGCTTAGACACTCAGCTGGACAAGAATGACCCAACAACTCAGCACATGCTCGTATGGTATAAATACTCAGCATTTCTGTGCCACTGATCCAAAAGCTCTAGAGAAGTTAATTGTGTGGAGCTTCACTTAAGGAGAGATTAATTTGAAAGTAAAAACCATAAGAGTAGCAAAGATACTGTATTTCTCAAGTAGTAAAATTCTGGGATAAGAATCCTCTTATTTCCATTTCTCAGGATATATCTACACTTGTTATAATAGACCCAAATGACCGCAACACCAAGCCGCTATCCTCTAGAAGGAGCTTTGCAGCACCACGCCATCCTGCTTCAGAAGCTCTTTGGGGCATCTCACAAACCCAGAAGAGACAACATGTAACCTTCAGGCAAAAATCCTCTATTCTGCCTCCAAGTAGACGTCCCTCAGTAAAAAACACACTCTTTCTTCATGCACCACCAAAACTCTCATTTATGAAAAGCAATATAAAGCAGCACAAACATACTCAAAGCAAGTTTTTGAGTAACGAAAGATAGTGGTTTATTTTGGATTTTTTTTTTTTAAACCAGCCTTGAGTTCAAGCACAAACCAGTGCACACTCCAGGTTTTAATTTTTGCTTTTCTAGGACTGACAAACATTTGCAACATTTGCCCAAATCGAGTTACTATTTCTAGCCAAGATAGTCTTTTCTAGGACAGCCCAGAGAATGTGGAGTCAGAATGGATACAGGGATGGAAGATGAGGAACACAGCAAATACACAGTTGGACTAATACTCTAAAGCACAATAAATCTACTGTATACCTACCCGGACACCGAGATGTTAGCTGACTTCTAAAAAAGTCATCAAAACTGCATGTATGAAAACAGTACAGAAGTGGGGTGTTCGTCCTAATGCAAACTCTCTCACTGCAGGCCTGTAAAATCTTGGCAACCCGAGTCGTCCACAGATGTTAAATACTACTAGATGACTTCAGGGAAAGATCATGAAACACTGCTCTGTCAGATTCACAGCTGCCGTTCCCTGGAATTTCAGACAATTTCAAACTAGAAAGCAGGGACACATTTTTAACAGTTAGGGTGATTGAGCACCATTGCGAGCTGCAAAGGGAAGGGCTGCATCTTCCGTATCTTGATGTTCGAGATGAAAAGTTTCCAAAAAAGCATGCAAGCCAAAACATAAGGTAGGCTTTGGTAAGAGTCACAGTTCATTTATTGGTTCTGAGCGAGAGAAAATAAGCAAAAATGAGTAACCTGACTACCAGGAGATGTAGTACTACTAGATGGTCCCTCCTGTGCCCAATTCCTGTGAATCTATGGGTTTTAACGACTATTCCTGCACACAATTTTGCAGTCTTCTGAACTTTCTATACCTTAGCAGAACAAGAACAAACTGCTGAGACTCAGAAGTTCTTGGGTGATTCTACTCTTAATCATAATGTAAAGCCCCTTGGTTTACAAATAGCAGACTGGAGGAAAGCAATAAATTTGCTGCCTTGCTGAAAACAGAGAAGCCAAACAGCCTGGGAAAGACTGTTTCAATAAGAATCAAGGCAGACGCTCTGAAGTTCAGGAGAACTCATACAGTAAGATATTTACCGAAGTCTACTGGCTAGATTGAGAGCTTCAAAATTCAAGGTAGAAGCTTACTGAGAATTAACAGACAAGCAGGAGAGCAAAGAAAGGGAGCAGGAGACAGACTAGTAATTCTTCAGGAGGTTACTATGCATGGGGGGGGAACGCCCCTCTGATTTAAAGAAACAGGTAAAAGGGAAACCACAAAAACGCAGCAAGCAGGCTTAAAAAGTATTCTAGCCAAGTTGCTGCTGAAAACATAACCTCACTATTGAGAATAAATACTACCACTGTTGAGAATAACCTAGACAAATGTATGCTAATATTGTTTACACGCCAGCATGCCTTTTTTTTTTTTCCTCTCCTAGAGGAAAACTTAACAAAAGCCTGTTGAATCTATTACACGGTTGTTCCTGCTACTTCCGTTGTACCATTGGAGCAGCAGCAATAGAACTGCAAGAGTAAGAAGAGATAACCTTGAACGAACGGCAAGGGCTGACAAAAAGGATGCTCCAACTCTGGAGTACAGTCAAGGTTTCCAAGAAAGATCAGCTGGAAAAAAAGTATCAGGTGTTACTGTGAGATTCTCTCTGGGACTGGTCTATGATGTAGATGCAGTTTTTGAGTGTACTTTTGGAAGGTTGAGGACTGGAAAGGGTAATACAGAATTAAAAAAAATAAATATTAAAAAAAACAAAACACACCAAACCCCAGCAATTTAAGAGATAACCCGCTTCAGAACTGTGATACTGTGGAAACTGTTTTGCATTCTTATCAAAGATGCCTAATCTACTGTGATTTGGTATTTTCAGTGTAGATCCACACGGGAGGTCTAGTGCTGAAGAATACATGTACGCATGACAAAAGGACAAGCAGAGAAGGGGAACACACAAATGACAAAGCTGAAGATACCCTCACCGCCATGCCAAAATACCCCCGAAGTACAAATCTGACTGCGTAAGTTTAAAGGCTGGATTGATGCCCCTTAGAAATGTTAAGTCCTAGAGGTTTGACAGAGCACATTCCATAAAATACTTTTTACAAGATTTTCCTTAGGGTGGTGACATGCTTCAGTGGACTAAAAGAGAGCATCCACTTCTGAGAGACGACCTGAAACAAGAACTCTTTTTTTAGTGAGCTTTTAGATTTTGAGAGAAAATTATAAGGCAATAACTTGAGATTTCAAGCCTACGGAGCCACAGGATGTTAAAATAGTCTTACTTTAGATAACAATTCTTTCATTCCTAACAAGCATTTTCTTATCACAGTATGATAAGCCATAGCTTGAGTTTGAACTATTCCTTTCTTTCAAATAAAAGTGACTGCTATGGCTGAGCATAAAAGCAAAGAGGATTCAATAAACTAGTTAAGCTGTTCTGTCTTCTGTAGACTGGTTCAAACGCTCTGAGCTATAAGAACTTTACTCAACTAAAAGGTGGGAGAACCACAAAGCATTTCAATCTCACAGCTCCTGATTTCACCACCGTCCAAGACAAGAGTCTCTTCTCCGTCCCCCCAGCCTTGAAGGTTTCTATTTCTAACCTAGCCACCTTTCCCAGCTTCCCTGAGAAAACCAGCTCCTAGGCAGAGGAACACGTCTGGCAACACTGATCCCTCTTCACAGTAGACCGTAAATGTGAAGATATAAAAAAACAAATGAAAAGATTAACTATTTTAAGTTTATTTCAACACATACTTTGGAACTTATTATTAAAGTAGAGGAAATGGTGATTTCACTTTGGAAGCATATTTAACTGTTGTTTCTTTTAAAAAAGTGATTTTGCACTTACCTTCCTACATAATCGGGAAAATCTTGCTACCACACAGCTAAAGTATTCTGTTGCTTAGCAGTTTTCATCTCTTAAAATTAGAAAAGTATACGAAGGGGCTTATCATTGTCTCAAAAGCAAAGAGTGCCTCATTTCAGCATGCTTTCAAAAACATTAATCTCATCTTTACCACTGCTAAGCTTTGCAGTTTACAGATCTGTGCAAGTGGATGTTTTCACGGCTCTTATAGGATCTTTAGTCACTTCCTTTTTCTTATATTCCTTCTTTTCCTTTCACAATAATAAATGAATGTGTCCCATAGACGAGACTTCTTGAACCTTGATGCTACATTAAGCTGCACACAGAAGCATGAACCCACCTTAAGCCTCAGGCTCAGAGTTATTCACCTGCTCGCATGTTACGGTTGCAAATAATACCTTGAAGCCATGATTCAACGTACGCACTTAAAACAAAGAAATTATTTGTAGCAGTAAAATTTCAGGTAATTAGCCCCTTAATGTTGGGACTGTGTACGTGGAGTTTTCACCCTGAAATACCACAACAAAAACTACAGATAGTAACGACTAGTTGGTTCTAGATAAATGATAGTTAGAATTACTGCCAATTATTTAATGATTAATTTCTACTTAGGTTAGGTAAGATGCCAATAAATTTTATAGATGCACGGTGAGAGAGAAGGAAGCACATCCAAAGAGGGCTTTTTTATATGCCCAGCAACTCTTTCTCAGAACATCCTTCTCTTCAGCAGCATTCAGCAAGGCTGTGCTTGCTGCACCAAAGCAAATTGTGCAAGACCTAAGGATTCTGACTCTTCCATCACTTCCACGATTGTGGTTTTTGCCATTCTAACAACTTATTTTCCTGAACTTTGAAACTGAGACTCAGAACTTCATCATTTTCTGGCAGTTTTACTTTACCTTGGAATGACAGATTCCATAGGCTATGGCAGATTCTCTATTTTAATTTCATTTACATAATCTAAAGCACTCTGATCTGAATCAGCAAGACCCAAGCAACACACGTGTATTTGACAGGATCAAGTGTTTTGCCTCTTACAGCACTGGTCTGTGAACGCTACTCTCCTGAAGCCTACTCAAATAACAAAACTAAACAAAACCCCAAAAATGTATCAGTAAGCCAGAACCTCTAACACCAAAGCGAACATTGATTTTTTTTTTTTTTAGTGCAATATTGTCCCAAAAGGTTCTGACAGTTTGAACTACAAGGAGAGAATGAGGTTTTTGCATCTGTTTATTCTCTTTAATACACAAATCCCAACTCTAAATCCACTCCACCTGGCACATCGGCACGAGTACCTTCAGTCGGGCTGCACGGAGACCTAATGCAACGCACCTGTGAGCAGTGCTGGGGGTCAGGGTACAGCAGTAACTGCAGGGAGAAAAGTGACAATTATTGTCTAGAATAAAAGTAGGAAAGTGGAGCCTTGTGAAAAAAATTTAAGAGAAAGAACTGAATGTTGCTTTCAAGCTACACTTCCCAAGCCTACAATCTTCATTTACATGGACAGATATTTCACAAATTTACAAGACTCTACAGAGTAATACCCATCATAACTTGACTTTGGAAAGCAGCTGAATAGGCATGAGCAAGACAGGCGCGCTCGCATCTCTATGGAACTATGTATGGAACTGCCATGCAACCAAAGTTTTAATTAGTGCATATATTAAATAAACAAAGGATTATTTGCTTTCTATCTTAGATTTTACTACCAAAGGCTGCCTTCAGGTTTTCACCTCTTTTTGAGCAGGACAGATTAGTTTAATGACACGTTGGACGAAGCACTCTAATGCAAAAAGATACAGAAACTATTATTCCCTATTCCCCCCCCCACCCCCCCATCCTTTCCTGTGATGTATTAAACTGGAGCAAAGACTGCATCCTGCTCCTGGTTCAACAAAGGATTAGATACCGACATGGATAACGGAAAATCCTAAATCCACCACATTGAACTTCAATAAATAAATAAACAAACAAATCCAAAGGCATATTAACTCTCTGCACCTCTCTAGCTGACATGGGAAAGCGAATAACCCTAAAGAGTTACAGGAGTTTCCTCCTGTGTTTCTTCCGTGCCCCTGTGATGCACCCCACAATGGACATTCTCAGTAGAAAGGCGGACTGGGCAGACTGCTGGTCTGAAATAGGTCCTGAATTAATGAATTATTGCCTGACAAGTCCAAAGGCAAAACATAGTGTGCTGGAGAATTCCATTATAATTTTTCCCCCTTAACATGCCCCACCCCCCAAAAAAAACCCAAACCACCAAGAGACATTTTTTGAAGACTAACATGAAACGAACACATAGACTACTTATTATACAAGCAGAGTAATCTTTTATCTGATTTATAGATTCTGCTGCATCTCTTGCTACGTAAGCCAAAACTGTATGAGTGATAAATTACAGACATGCATGAAATTACAGACTACAGGGGACATGTTCTCAAAGACACCACAGGAAGGTGCAATGTGCATTCATTCAAAACAGTCAGGAGAAAAGACGCTCTCTCTTTGCATGGGAAGTTCCTACACGTACACATTTCCTTTGGGTGCTGATTTGAGAGCTGGAAGCTTTTAGGGAGGGAGAGAAGGAGAAGACAAAAGGGAATACTCACTCTGAGCTCTTACACTGAGCTCTAGGGTTCAGACAGTCATCAGTAACATTTGAAGCAAGATTATCTCCCGGTATGCCTCAGCAGACCTCTGCTCCCTTTGCAGAGCTATCCTAAGTTACACACGCTGAAAAGCTCTTCCTCTTGATCATCCACAGCATTGTGCAGTGGTCTGTATCCTGCTCCCTCTTCATCAGCAAGGGAGGTTGCCTCTGTGACATGGCCATTTATTCCTTTTTCTTCCCCCATCTTCCCTGCTTTCCAAAAGCTGTGTTCACCAAGTCCAAGCTAAAAAGCCCAGCTCGAGCTTTGCCTTGGTGCACTGACACAGCTGCCACACAGGCGCTGGTCTTCCTCTGTGGCTCAAGACAGAAGCAGCCTATGTTAGTGCTAGCCACTTGCATACCTAGATAAACCTGCCAGTAAACACATGACAAAAAAACCCGGAACCCGGGGTCCTCTAAAGACTGAATTTGTTGTCTGTACCATTAATACAAAGGTAGAAGTCTCTACGGACAACTCCGGCCAAAAACTTACAAGATACATGTTGGAAGTTATGATGAAAGCTGTGCTATAGTACTTGTATAAGCCAGGCTGACAGGACAGAGGGAAGAAAATTACAAACTGCTCTACAACACAAGAAGATGCACCCAAACAACCCTATAAGATTCAGAAGACAAGTTTATGCCTTTAAGATCAAACCTGTTCACCACTCCACACCCTCTGTATAACATGTCTTCCCTCTCACTGGTCAACACTTGCAAAGACAAAATTTCAAAGGAAATCTGGTAGACTTTTGCCCAGGTTATGGTGTTGCCACATCTAGCAGCCTGGGGAGGTGTAATAAATACTCTGTGGACAAGAAGTTTCAAGATTCTGCCTTAGTTGCAAACTCTTATCTACCATCCCATTCCTTGGAAACAAATGCCATTTTCAAGCTGCCTTTCCCACCGAGAATAAAGGTACCAGTGGAACCTAGCAAGAGAACTTTACGGAACGGAAATTAACTTACAAACTAAGCATTTTGACCATCTTGGAAATGTTCAGATATACTAAAACAAAAAAAAAAATCCAAAGGTTTTACACATAAAAGCTGCGACTCAGGGAAAAAGTGGAAATGAAATAACATCTTCCCACTTTTCAGAAGGTGATCCCAACCATCCCAAGTCAACAGCAGCAGTGGTTGCTCATCTAAGATGAGCTGAGCTTACGGTATCGATCTCGGTTGTAGCAGTCAAGTTGCCCCATTGACCAGGCAACTCACCACCTCTATAGGCAGGGGCTGAAGAACTCTGCCACCGTGGTATCTCCAGCAGAGGAGATCTGTGGTATGGCCTCAGAGTTACACTCTGGACCAGCCCGGCGGCTGTTCAAGTTGTGTGTTCTCTCAGGACAGGTAGCAGGCTGGAGCTTCCAGAGTTATTAATCTGCTGCTTTTCAAGAACACTGAACACGTTTAGAATAAAACGGAAAAAAAGAAGCTATGGATTATCCTTCTGTAAACACTTCACAGCCTCCGCAGCCAGCCAGCCACTGGCTGCAGATACAGGTGTTTTGCTGTGAGCAGGCTTCGGCTCCGGAACTTCATTAGGAAAATGCTGCTGTGCTTTCCAGCTCATTTGGCCAGGGCAACGGAGGCTGGTAACTAATGCCTACAACTGTCTCAGCTGAGTCAAAAGACTGTATGACTCTTCCAAGGCTGTCTTTGCTTTCCAAATTTGAAGGGATACGTTCCCTTGTCGATGCCGTGTGCCAAAGGCATACCTGGATACCAAAAGCCTGCCTTCTCCTCTGGGGTTCCAAGACTCTCAAGCATCTTTCAAAGAGAGATGAAAAAATCCAACTAATAAATATGGAAAGAAATACTCTCACAAAGCTATCAAGAAGTACAAGAGTTAGAGGAAGTGCTGGAGGGACCGACATAGATTTTCAACATTTTTTTTTCATTTCTTTTTTCCATAATAATGACAAAAATTTACACAATAGTACACTTCTCACATACAAATGCAAACATCACTATAATCCCTGTTAACAAAGCACACAGAGAAATTAAAGCAAGCTTAACTAAGCAGTGTTTGTGAATATTAATGAGCCTAAATGCTAAATCCAAGCTTTAAAAATGTAAAGTAAAAAGAGGATTGTTTTCAGGCTAATTTGTATTTAAACTTGATGCTTTCCACCTGAAACGCGAGGAAGAGAATGAACTCTGTTGCCCTAGAAAAGCATTAAAACGAGTATAATGAAGTAAGATCTTTGAAAATTCTGAGTATCTGGATATATTCAGCTTTTAAGCTGATACACTGAGCTATGCTCAAATGTCACTGGACAGTGGCTCATTCCAAATCTCCACACTACATTTTATTGTGGAGATCAAAAGAAAACATATATTTCTTTCTTACTGTCATAGTACCCAACAGTAATTCTTTTCCACCTGCCAAGTAAAAGCAATACATCCGCTGCCCACAGAAGTTTAGGACAAATGTGGAACGGCTTTCACATCTCACACAGGTAGTTTGAGCTTGATTTTGTGAACGTTGAATATCCCCTGCTTCAAACTGAATGCTGTGAAATCCTACCCACTTCAGGGGAGGAACAGAAAGCGCGTCAGGTGGGATTTATCTAAAACTTAGCTGTTTATAACAGACACCCATATCATCTATGCTCTCTTTACAGTTAGGGAAAAGAAACTGGTACTTCTATTCTGAATGTCATCTCATCCTCATGTAGATGTCTAGGTGAGATGAATGATCCTCGAGAACCACCTATTCCTCTCTCCTGACTCTAAAGGGAGCTGAAGACTCACTCCAGTGCAGCTGTCTATAATGCAGACGTCTAGAAGTAAGGGAGATGAATTTTGCCCTTCATGTTTCAGAAGCCCAATGTACCCTATCCATCCGCTGAAATTTGACTAAAACATTAAGAGTACCTGCCCAATTCTTAGAACAGACATGTACTTCCATGGCAAGAGTCGCTTCACTCCGCCGTCCTGAATTGACATAGCACCTTAGCTTCAGTACTTTTTGGGTTTGTTGGGTTGAGTTTGGGTTATTTTTTTTCTAAACAAAGGATCTAATCCCCACGTGAATTTAGTTCATAACCACACCAGACTAAATGCTTCTAATTGAACAGCATTGATGCTCCTCAGGATAGGCTGGAACTACCTGACATCCTCACAAAAGTATCTATCTGCTTTGGTTTATGTTTGGAAACCTACGGTCCATGAGGCAAAACCCATATACCGTTTAATACTGGTAGGTGAAACGTAGAGAGTAGGGAATGAGCCAAGAATTGCAGTCATCCCTCTGAAAAAAGTTATGGTATTAGAAGACGGCGATTCTGTTTGACAGATACCAACTCCAGGGATTCCCAGGAGTGCCCGAGGCGCACGAACATCCAGTTTGAGGCATGGAAACTCAGACCCTCCACCTAATCCATGTAGGAACATCCAGAGTTTCAGGGAAAAACATAAGAGCGGTCACCAGGCAGCCTCAACTATATTCTAACATCTCCGTATAAATACACTCCAGCCCATAGGAAAAAGTCATTTTGTAGGGGCAAAGGACTCACACAGAGCCCCTTCCACTTGTCCTTCTTTCTGTTTCCATGGAAGGCAGCAACCCTAAAGAACAAACCACTGGTAAAAGAAAATAAATAATAATTAAAAAAAAAATAATCTCAGGCCAGTTTGCTTCTACAACCTCACCTCTTCCTCCTTTCCCTCCCAGCACCCCCATCCTGTCACTGCACCCCTGTAAGCAGCGTGGAAAGGACAGGCAGCTGCCACCTCCTCCATTATTCAGCTTAACAGAGATCAGTGGTTACTGGAGTTCAAACGGTTCATTAACTTCTTGTACTGGGCCCTGGAGACAAGACTCCGCTGTCTAGAGCAGAATTGTACGAAGACAACAAAAGAGAAATAAAATGATAAAATAATACGTGATAGAGTAAGCAAAGCAGAATCCACACACACACACATCATTGTCAAAAGCCTAAACAAAGGGGAATTCCCGTCCTTCCCCTGCAGAGATGAATGCAGGGGAGAACCACAACCTTCAGGCTAAAAGCTGGAATGTACCTCTTGCACTCACGCACAAGTAGGCTAATGGTTTGGACCCGAGTCAGAGTCACAGATGTGCATAGCCTAAAACACAACCGCTAACATGTTTGGCAGCCGGCGCAGCATTGGTCTGAATAGGGCTTCCCAGCCGATCGGTCTCCGGTGCAAACCAAACGCGCACCATAAAACACGCTCCAACGGTGCTCGAGTTCCGTACTCCTGCTCCGTGGGAAAGGAGCGGGATTTTAGAGCAGCAGCTTTCTCAAAGCTTCACTACCTCCCCTGGTAGCATCCAGCGACACAATACCCAGGTGCTGAGAGTTACATGCACCCAAAGCCAGCTCATTTATTTCAGTCCTGACAAAAGCAGTGACATTTGCCAAAGTTTCGGTTTAATTCATCCTAGCCTGAAAAGCGCCGTTCCCTAGAGGTAAATATTGCTGTCTAATGAGAAACAGTCACGCACAATTACACTGTAAAGCAGCAAATGGCTGAGGATCTTCAGAAAGCTGATTTGTTAGACTAATTCCTGGAGGTAAGAAGTTTAGTAAGCGATGGCTCAAAACCCAATTTCAACACTTCAGACAGGATCCTTGGATCTTCCTTGAGATGAAAACAGGTACAAAGCAAGGGCTGAGTGAGAAAGTAACCCGTGCCATCTCAACTCCTTACCTGTGAATTTCTTCACAGGAGAAAGGAGGTTTAAAATGTGCATTTTATAAGCTGCAGTAGGAGCTTGCCTCCAGCTCTAAGAGCTGATCTCTTGGCAGAGCAGCCCACCTCTCCCGATAGGCAGGTCTCATCTACCCTCCAAGGCTGCGTTCAGCCAAGTATCTATAGACTACAAGCAAGAAAATCCCTGTTAAGGTAAGGCTTTACTCCAGGGTTGTGGGGCTGCAGGTTTACCTTCCAGAGCCGTCATACCTGCCTCTCCTGATCTGCAAAGCCAGAGCAGCTCTGTCCTGCTGCTGCCGCCTGGGCCCAGCTGCAGTTCCTAATGCACAGCATTAGTTCCCATAAGGGTCACCTAGCACAAAGTCAGGACAAAGCAGAAGAGCTGCCACACAGATTTGTATTCCATGACAACGACAGTCTGGAAAATGATGGTATATCGCTGAAGCAGGATGTGCAGCAGCTCTGCCCTCTGAAGAACGTCTCTCCTTCCCCGAGGTACTCTCTTCTTGTATCTCACCCCATTTCTCCTCCACCTTCAAAAGGCCAGTGCAGGCCTACGAGGAACTTTCTGGCCCTTGAACTAAAACTATCTAGGTCTCATTTTAATGTTACAGAGCTTCTGAACTTTTTGCTTTACACCCATTAAGAGATATTTCAGTTAAAGAGCACCTTTTTTAAAAAAAATAAAAAAATAAAAAAAAAAGAGAGGGAAAGGGAACAAGAAACCCCCTTAGCAAACCCAGTAGCATAGACGTCTGTAATTGATCCAGGAGGGAGATAAAACCACAATTAATCTATTCGGGAGATGAGGATGTCTCAAACACACTTTTTTTGGGAAAGGGAGGGGGGGGAGCACCTGGTTACGTTCACTTTACAAACAAGCATAAGCCAATTGCTTCAGAGTACCAGCAAGATCTACCCCGGGAATACACCCTCTTATCTAATGCCACCTGCAGCAGGACTGTGCTGCTCCGAATTACAGCCAAGATCAAAGAGCACCTATGCATAGCATTATTGTATTTCCTCCTCCCCTCTCATTGCTCCGCGAGACAGGCTTGTATTCCTGATCGCTCTGTCAGCTAAATTGTTGCTTTTAATTGCGTGACATTCCCGCACCTCACCTTCCTTCCCCACACATCAGAGCGATGCAAAGCTCAACGTATCCGTCATGGTTTACAAGCAGCAGGAAATGTGACGGTCTCAAAGTGGCCGCTCGTCGCGGGATCAGCTCCTTCGGAAGCGGCTGCTGCCAGGCAGCTCTTCTGTCAAGGCACAGCCCAGCATCTGCAATTCATACGCTCACCGATTCCCACTTGCTGCTGCTAATAAGGGGCAGGTTAGGTATAGAACGGCATTAATTAGTTATAAACTGAAATTAATTACCGTCATAATGAAAGGATACATGAATATAAAGTTTGCTTCTTTTACAGTGGTATTTACAAAAGATAGATTAGTGAGGTAATTTGTGTTAGATTTTTTACTAACAAACCCGTGAGGAATTCAGAACACGGCGTGAGGAAACAGCTACTCGGCGGCATTAATCACTAGATCACATCAAACCAAACACCTTCAGGAGGATGGAAACACCTCCGAGAATCAAATGTCATAAAGCAAAAAAGTATATAATACCACATGTCACATCTCTTTGAGCACGTGCTCGGAAGGTGCCTGTTTTGACCTTCTTCCATAGATTTTTAAGTCCCTCTGCGTTGTCGGGAGGCGGATCCGCTGGGCAGCTGGCAGAGCGCGCTGCCTTTGGGCACCGACGGCGATGGAGCAGCACTGATAAAGTACCAGCTCCAGGACCCCACGAGCCTCCTCGGACAGCCCAGCTCACACCAAACCTGCGCTGAACCCTTGGTAGCGACCACACTTCACAGAGCCCCGTCTGTAATTACTCCCCTATAGGTATCTATTTACCAGGAGCTATGGCAGAGACATAGCTCCCAAAATTACCAGCCGTCAAACACGGTGGAGTGTACCGCACAAAAAGACACCCCGTGCCTTGGAGGACAGACCAGACTCTCCATGTTTCTGCTTGGTTTAAGATAAAAGAAGCTCTTTGAGAGCTGGTCAGCGGTATGACTTTTCTAAGCTAGTTTAACTCTTTCAGTCTCCACGAGTGGCTGGAAATCAGCAGTTTCACTTGCAGCATATTGAGCTTACTCCTCATCCTCCGCTTTATTAGGCTTCGCAATTTATTGGGTAACACCAAAACACTCAGCACCTTTTTACATAGCATGGCGGGGGGCGGCAGCAAGGATTAACGCAGTATTTCAGTCAGTGGCAATGCCCACAGCAGGACTATGGCCAGCCCCCGGTGGTGCCTGCTGCCTGCATGAGCCCGACTGCAGACCACTGCCTTGTGCATCCCACACCAAACCCCCCCACGCAATAGCTGTGTGCTGCTCACAGACAAGGCAGGTGACAACGATTCATCTGGGAAGCTTAAATTATAACAACGGCTGAAATAAAAACACTTTTGTGGATAGATCAGACTCAATGTTGAGAAAAGGCTAACAAAATTGAGTTAGCGCAGTGGAGATGCAAGCAGGCATAGGAGAGAAGCAACTGTTCTTACAGACACCTGGACTTGCACTCACATCTAAAACTTTCTGAAAAAGTATTTGGTCTACACTGGGAATCCACTGGAATCGGGTCAGGGGCTCATTTTAAGACCTTTCACTAGATCCTTTCACAAACCACGCGTGTCGTGAGCCAGAAACCTCGGTGCTGTCAGTCAAAAGTTAGCAGCCACCCGGGACACAGAGAGGGTACAAGAGCTCAGTAACATTTTTCAAGCTGAAGCTCTGGCTTTTGTGTGGTTCAGCTGGCAGTTTATGGGCCAGCAAACTTTCTTCCTAGAAGAGCCACTCCAATTGATGGGGGAACAAGTTTGGTGTTTTACAGTGATAAAACGAATGGCTGCAAAGAATGCCAAAGTTTGGGGTGTGGGGTGGGGAGAGGTTTTAATCTATGCTTATCTGACCAGGGAAGATGTACTTACATATTGCCTGCAAGAGACAAGTCAGCACTGGCATAAATAACGTGCCATGAAAAGCAGGCGTAACTTTCCATCAATTCTGTGAAAGGCCTTTTAGTCCTGTAAGTGCAAGTTTGTACATACTTCATTCATTTACCATCCCTAGTGGGTTTTGTATTAAATTAAGTGTTTATACAGTGCTTTGAAGATGTAAAGTACTGAAAGTGGCAAATACTTTCATTAGATATCAAAGAGCTAGCTATAGCTTCTAGAGACTAAGTGGATCCATCAGCTGAAATAATTGGTTGCATCTAACACTGTGACAAAGTAGAATGGTATAAATGTCTTCCCCCCCCCATAGTATAGAGACAAGAAAGTACAGAATGACGCTCAGATTTGCTCTTGGAGGAAGCAGATCAAGACAGGATAATTTTACCAAAAGGATAGGCTTGTTGGTTGTTGGGAGGAGCATTGTCTATCTCTAAAGGGTCAAGTGTTGGACATAGCTAGAAATAAAGACACTAAAGGTGACAGATAACTGCTATAAACCACTACGGCAAATGCAGCACCTTTGATTTAGGCCTGTTTTTCCAAAGCTAGACTCTCCTGCCTTTGCTATTCCTGACTCCAAAAGCACACAGGTTATGAGCGACTGGGACCACACCTGGAAAACATGAAGAAAAGACTGCAAAGAGAAGCAGGGGGCATGATGTGCAGAGTTACAGTTTTGATGTTTCTTTAGTAGACATAGCAAATACGAACGTGTTTCTGCAGTGGAAATACGCCCTGGATTACTGATTCTTTGGATTTCAACGTAACATTCCAAATTATTTTGGAGGATTTTTCTCTTTTATCACGTTATTCTGAGATTCTTGAAGATTCCCATTTTACAAGCCCCCATCATCAAAATGGTTGCTGTCTTCTCCTACTGCCAAGTGTGCTGAAGTTGGCAAGAGACCCATTGCTTTCCCAGTATTTGTGTTGGGGTCTCTAAATGCCAAGACAGGAAAAAGAAAAAACTGTAGGCAGCAGATTAGCACTACCACCAATAATTAAGCTAAAAATACACCACCATAGGATAATAAAGGGGGAAAACCACATCAGTGGGAAAGACATTGACAGAGCAAAAGAGAGGCAGCTCCAGCTCTTTGGGCACATCTGGCAAAAAAAAAAAAAAAAAAAAAAAAAAAAACAAAAAAAAAAAAACCCAAACCACCAAACAAAAAAAGACTACCACCAACTTATTTATCCTAACGAAGGACAGAAGACCAGAAGCTGATTTCGCAGGTAGTAACTATATAACGCGCATGGGCAGGGATCTAAAGATGCGTGTTGCTTCTGTCATTTGTGGGCATTTTCCCAGGTTAAATCTGGCAGGACAGAGCTGTGAACTTCCCTTTACCCACTGCAGCCTCCTGACCTGCCAGGGACAGCAAGGGTCAGTACCCCTTTTCTCAGAGGCCTTGGATATGCCGTGAAATGCAAGAAAACTGTTATCTTGCATCTTGTAACGAAAATGGGATTGGAGAGCTTTCCCACCCTTACCGATTCTGAGCTGTTGTTTTATTCACTAATTCCTCATTAAATATCTATATTCACTAATTCCTCCTTAAACATAGCACGGAGCTGGGGCTCTGTAATTTGTTTAGATTTTGTGTCCTCATCCTAAACCTCCCCTCACAAACTGTAAATGCTGCTTTGGGAATCTGCACAACTCTCTTAATAACAGCTTATAAGGGTTACTAAGATAATGCATCCAAATCTCTTAGTAATGTCACAGCTCTAAAATACTCAGGTTTATTTAGACAGTGCTTTTAAAGGAGATAAAGATTTAAATTTTTATTACTTCAAATGTAATTTTAATCTTTTTATAATAAATGCTAATAAACCAAATCTGGGAGATGTCTTCAGGAAGGGGGGAGAAGATAAAGCAGAAATCGTTCTGTGGGAACTTTCTCCTTTCTCCCTGAAGTACGAGCTTTAGTATCAATAACCACACTGGTTACTGTTACGGTGTTTAAACTGCCTTTGGTTCACACTACGCATTGACTCAAGGTTTTCATCTAGGTGTGACAGTGATCCTCAGATACCTACAATTTAATTTATTAGCATGCCAATTACCATAGATTTACCTAAATCTGTTTTCAGGTTTGACCGCCGGTTTGACAAAAATCATAGCTCATACAGCACTTCAGCGAGACAGAAAAATGAAGGGAAAGAGGAAGGCGCTAATCACCAGGAACGAGCTGCAAGAACACAGCAGCATTGAGTGTATTAGACTGTACTGACCCACGGACAAAACTATCAGAGTGGCTCTGCAGACCATGCGTGGCAGTTTAAAGTGATAAAGTGAAATACTGCTCCAGAGAATGAAACTCGCAATGCAAACTGGACATCCTTATCAAATATAATTTTTGTTTCGGGAAAATTTCTCTCGGGAGAAGAGCCATGGTTTAATGGCTCCAAATTTAGCTCACCAGTGCCTCCTCATCTCTGGAAGCTTCTAGACAGTCTACGTAAGCATTTGGATTTTATAATGCCCACACTGGCCATTAAAAGGGAAGTTCTTCAAACTACAAATAGAATATAGAGCAGGCGTGCTCTGTTCTCATGACAGCAGGTGGTGAGATGCTAGTGATGGCGTTGAACTGGGAATGCAGCACGTGACAGTGCCATCAAGCAAACACAAGGTCGTATCGGGCTTTTCTCTTCCTGAGGGGAATTTAGAGCTCAGAAGTTGCTGCAAACACCAGTGACTGGCTAGTCGTCTTCCAAATAATCCATGAAAAAAGTTACAAACCTGAAATTGCAACAAGAAGCTTCCTATGCTGCATTGCAGACGTATTTCAACTTCGCACCACATCTGAGCGATACGTACAGCGTAATCCAAGCTGGAGTTCATTCAGCCTCCGACCTCGTCCCCGAGACGGATGGATTCCTGCTAGCTGTTACGACACCACCACTTGTTTGCATTAGGTTTCCGTATACAAGGAAAAATGCCTTTCTCACTGCTTGAGCTGGCTTTTGTTTCACCTGCAGCAACAAAAAGTCACCTGAAATTCCCTGGCCAGAGCTTTAATAGACTTTCGCCTGCTGTGTAACAGGCACAGAAGGCAACCCAAGGCACATACCTCCAAGAGGTTAAAAAAAAGCATAACGTGCCCGCAACTGAAGACAGCTATCCATCTGTAGCAACAGGAACAAGAGAAAATTAATGTGGAACAACATGCTTGAAAAAGCAGAGAACCCATATATAGAGGTAAAATCGCAGGTCAGCTCTGAACCGAATGCAAGTCAGAACAGCATTGCACTAAACAGGTGCATTTATTTTTAAATCAGAATGTAGGACTCGATAAATCATTCCCACACGGGCCACGTGAGACCTGTCGGATGGCAGTGCCTTTCCGAGGTTACCAATCGAGCCTGGGGTCAAACCTGCAACTCTGACTTTCAAAGACAGCGGCCCCTACCTCCTGCCCAGAGCGATACTGCACATAAAGCAGCTGCGGTGGCAGGAACGCTTTTAATTTACCTTCTTTGTGATCCATATCGGTCACTTTGGAGAGACCGGGATAATTGGCATTTCTTCTAACCTTCCCAATAAAGGCCTCCCCCCAAAATTTATTGTGCCCAGTAAGAGGCAGTGACACGAGTTGTGGGCAGAGCGGAGAGCAAGAGAGCATCCCAGTACAAGCTGTATCCATCATTTTATCCCCCTCTCTGCTGACCTCATCAAGTACAAATCCAACAAATTCCTGTTCAGTCAGGGAATCCAAGGAAACCGTCCGGGCCAGCTTTCTCATCTGCCCTGCATTAACCGCAGGAGGTGCAGTGTTGCTACCAATGCAATGAATATTATATCAGCTGCTAAAATGCCCAGACAGCAATCTCCTGGCCCATGCTGACCTTCCTCTGGTACTTACTGCCCCAGACAGCCCAAAAAAACTGGAGAGAGAATAATTTATGAAAATCTGTTATTATATAACGCTACTAGAAACGTTGAAAGAAAACTCATTTCTACTTTTTACTTGGTAAATACCAGTTTTTTTCTGATGTAACCAGAGAAAATTAAGAGTGGGAGATTTTTGAGAAGCAAAGTTCAGTTCCAGTCGGGATGAAGCTGGCACGAGGACTGCTACAGGCTTATGTGAGGGAATAAAAACTAAAATTACATCAAGTACTTTTAAAATTCCTCCCTAAACTGCCAGGCTTCAGGAAAACAAGATGAAATCTGGCTTTGCACATTACTATCTTTTCTATTTCTATGATAGAAGCAAATGTCTGCAGAAAGATTAGTACATTAAGCATTCTTGGGAGTTAAGTACTATTATTCGCACTTTACAAATTAAGAAAGTAGAAGTGATTTGCCCAAAAGCCATAAGACAGACAAGGACTCAACTGAATACATAGCCCACAGCCTCTCCATCTGGTGCTCTTCTATCTACTAGACAACGATACTCTTTCAGGCGACTACCAGTGAAAGGATAACGCAATCTGGATTATTTTGTTTTTATCTTGCTACATTTTCAAAGAGGAAACAGATCTATATTGGAAAACACTCACATTGATTGTTTGCTCCGAGTCCCAAATTAGACAGAGAATTTCTCATTTGGATAAACCAAAAACATTCTCATCCTAATTTAATATTTCTCCGTAATGAACAGAAGGATCAGAGCGATTTTTGCCAGGCTATAACAGAAGTTGAATTCAATTCAGAAATTCTTGGCCGGTAAAAATTCAAACAAAAATATTTCTTTGCACCACTGAATCAGTGTAAGAGTTGAATTTCTTCTAACCTCTAAAATAGAGCTTGTCAAACTCTGTGTTTTGATAGCCGCCTTAATCAAAATGACACCTTTTGATATTTCCAAAACACTACTTCCAGTTCTCAAAGCTGCGAGCCAGCTTGGTATTAAGTAATGTTTTCCTACTGCAACCCAGAGCTCACATCTCCTTGGAGGCTGCCGGGACCATCTCTTCCACGGGTGCCCCGTTGCAGCACTCTGGTGGTGTGTCAGAAGCCTGGAACATTATTGCCGGAGAGGAAGCTCAAGCCTTTTATCTAAAAGCTGAACTCTCGGCAGCTTCACAAGCCCTAGACAGTAAGGAGTTCATAGAAAAAAAAATAAAGCCACAGACAGTTTTTCAGATTCAAAAGGAAAACACTGGAAGACAGTTCAGAGACTTCTGTCCGAGTACTAATATTTTTGTACTGACCGTGAAAAAAGTATTCTCGTTTTTCTTTTCTTTAAAGGGGAAGGGGGAAGAGTTTCTTGGTTGTTTGCAAGACTCTAGGCTTAAAACTTCCACAGAGAAACTGACTTTGCAGATATTGCACTTTCTACCATAAAAATAATTATGATGAATAATTCCCACACAGTTTTTATGTAAAATACTAAATTAACTCATATTTGAACTGTTCATTGCAGCTTCTCTTCCCCCTCAATGTCACTTTAGGGCCGGATGCTGGTTGATGGGCCACAAGCACCCCCTGCAATTAATTCCAATTGTCATTAATCTTCCAATTGTCTTTTTTTGTCTTTTCCATCTGTTCTGAAGCAGCCAGCAAAAACAGCTGAGAAAGCCACAAATACCAACGAGCGATGCCAGAACAGAGAAACATGGTTTGGAAATTCAGCAGACAGATTACATGAATATCTGTGGGAGATTTACTTTTATTCGCTTTTCCTATTGTATCAGGAGGAAAGATCAAATTCATTTAAATACAGAGGGGAAGCTTCTAGAACAAGCATAAAGCATTGCAGTCATTGAGGTTTTGGTAATTAGCACAATGCTATGTATAGCATGGGACTTAAAGGCCATGTAGCATCTCAAGCCATTAACTACCTTGGGTTCTCTCTCTCAAAAGAGAGATCCAAAAGCGATATTTTACCTTTTCTATTTCTTGTGGCAACTGCTTTCTCCCTCTTCACGCCCACCGGTACGCTCTTACCCTGAGCAGACGCCATCCTTGAAGGAAAGATCTGCTGACAAACCATGCACGCTAGCGTGCAATACTGGCAGCTGTTATGCCGTGACATTTAATTGAAGGAAGGTGGTTAGTGCCACAGTTTGAAGTCAGGGCACGAAAAGCAAAATACAGAGATCACCTTTTCTTCTCCCCACTCGTTGAAGTGGGTGAGGTGAAGGATGTTCCGTAATGTTTGTAAGGAGCAGAGACGGTGCTGGGGCTGGGAGCGAGCGCTTTGGGCGTCAGGGAGGGGAAGCAGGACGAGACAGAAGCTGTGTCTTTTGATCTCTGCTTTGCAAAATCCCAAGCTTGGCACTAAGCAAAGCAATTACAACCATCTACTGGAAAACAATCAGACAGACTGGCAAGATGGGCAATCTTTATCTGGTCAACAAAAGCCCTTTGGTTTTAACGATTAGATGTAAACAAGCACCCAGTTAACTTGAACAGAAGGAAGAACGGAAGCAAGATAGACCAGTGTTAGTCAGCTTTGCTCAAAAAGCAAAATCTCATTTTTTCTCATGCCTTAGTTCGTACATGTGTTACTTTATATGCCAGAAGCTGTTGATAGAACTGTTGGCCAAAGCTGGAGGATACTTTGACAATACAACTAACTTGAGACGCTTCCTGCAAAGCAGCAGTGGGAATCAATCTTCAGGTCTTTACATTGCTTCTCTACAGCAGCAAAAACACTGCAAATGATCCATGACTAATTCTTCCGAGTAAATGAAGAGAGAATTAAATCTATCCTGTTCTTACTTAACACTTACAGGTCAATCCATCATTCAGTTGCCTTTTTGTAATTGCCAATGAGGCAAAGACAGCTATAACCACGCGTTGTCAGTCCCCTGTCACCACGAGAGGGGCAGAGGATGTTCCCACACGGCTCTGGAAGCCACATGTCCATCCATGGTCAGCCGCATGGGGTGATGAGGATGGAGACAAGCAGCCAGAAGCCCCTTGGGCTGCATTACCTTTTCCTTCCAACATACCGCTCTGAGCTCCTCACATGCTCCTCATTTCTTCCTTAATTGCTACAAGTAATTTTATTAATATACTTTGCAGCACCATTAACTGTTACCTGAGGCTTAACATTAAAAATGATAAGGCAATATAATCTTAATGGTACTAATTAATACTACCACAGCTTTAAAGTTTCACAGATCCATCCAACAAAGCATGTAAAGTGTGGTTTGTGTGGTTTTTGGTTTTGTTTTTGTTTGGTTGGTTGGTTTTTTTGGTTTTTTTTTTTTGTGTTTTTTTTTTTTTGTTTTTTTTTTTTTTTAGTTTGAGGTTTGGTTTGGGGTTTTTTGTTGGTGTGTTTTGGGTTTGGTTTTTTTTTTTATTTTTTATTTTTTAAGTAATGCCCTGGCAACAAACAGGAGCAGAAAGGTAGAGGCTGTAAAAGCAGAAAATTAAACTAAAACCAAAATGACTCCCCCCAGGCACCATGATTATGAAACGTGGCGGTTTGTTCAAGACACTCATGCTTTTGTCAGTGAAGAAAACAACCAGAGACATATGAGCCACTGGAAAGACAGCACTAAGGTCCCATTTGTTTGGATTTTTCTTCTTTTTGCCTCCCTTCTTTCTTGTGTTCTAAGCACAGAAGCAATCGGCAAGCTATCTCTTGACATCATTTGATGGACAAAGGCGTAGTATGACCACTAACGGGACAGAGACAGTAAAACCTTCAAGGAGCTGCAAAACTGGACTTCGCAGCAGTCAAAAAAACAGAGGGTGGGAGAGCAAAATGGAGAGAGAGTCTTTGTTCCTTCAGTGATATGTTTAAAATTTACCCTGCACAGCATGTCCTGTCAGAACAGAAAGGCTAAAATTGCACGTCCTCAACATAGGTTTTACCAGAATGGTCAAATTTTACAACTCCATGACTAAACTGTCAAAAAAATCTGGCACCAGAAGCCCACAGTGGAGATTTCTGTGTCTGGGCTTCTCCCTCTTTCTCTCACAGATTGAGCGGGGGGGGGGGGTTACCAAAAAAAAAAAAAGTTTGCTTTAATCCCAACTCTTTGAATCCAATAGCTCAACAATCAGAGAGGGAAACGCATAAACCGTAGGTATTGCTGATGCGATTTCCAGGGGCACTGAGCAAACAGCTCCAGTTGCAGCTCCAGGATCTACAGCTGCTCAGCACCACCGAAAAAATCGTTCCTGTAACAGTAACTAAGTACAGCAGTCAAACCGCTCAATAGATGTTATTAATTATATTGTCAGCTGAAGACTGATATATTTACTCTGCAGTGATACTGTAATTATCAAGCAAGCGCCCTGCCTTTGCCTGGTAAGTCCTGTGTGCAGTAATTAATTTTCCCCTGCATATAGATGTTTGGCAGTGTTATGTAATTCACAAGGTATTTGCTACCTGTATTTAAAAAAAAAAAAAGATAGCCACTGTCACTCTTGAAAACATCTTAAAACAACGTTAAAAAGTCACATGAGCGTAGAAATACAATGTCCTTGTTATACCTCTTTGAATTAGGCTTTAGGAAAAAAGTCTGCTAGTGTTGACAACGCATCCTGAAACTCAGCCCTGGTTTTCCAACTACTTTATTACCCGTAACTTCTCATCACAGCTAAGAGGCTCAAAAATCACAGCCTGAGAATCTCAAAACCCCAGTAGTCGGTAATCAGGCACAGGGAAGCACTGGTTATCTTGGGATACGCGTCTCTGTGCCCCCTGCGCTACCACGTACACACACCTATGAGTGCTAGTACGGAGAACGATGTACCTTTCTGCCGTGGCTACACAGCACCAGCACAGGACAGAGTAGTCCCAAAGTATGAAAATATCCTGTCGCACAGTCCTTGAAGCAAAGGGTGAAAGTCTCCCCTGTTTACCTACATACCAGGGTTCAGTCTCACCTTCTCCCACCCCAGGCAGCCCAGCCCCAACTGAGAATTTGCCTTAAAGAGACACATTTTCCTACTTCCTTGCAAGAGATTAACTTCTTGGCTTTACCATTCCTAGATATATCAAAAACTACAGGTTTATGGGAAACACCCCTGACGAAGAATCAAAGAAACCTGGAGGGGAACATTAATACATTCTTATCTGATATTATAAACCTACTCAATTTAAGCATAACATCATCTTCCACTGGAAACCCAGTGTTGCGTTTGACCAAATCTTGTACTGCTATGTCTCTTACCCTTCCATCCTTTACCAAGATGGGATCCTAACCCTGAACAACACAAAGTTCTCCTCCATCACACAGATGTGTGTCTAACTCTTACACTAAGGAGGAACTTCTTTCCTTTGAGGGTGGCAGAGCCCTGGCACAGGCTGCCCAGAGAGGTGGGGGAGTCTCCGTCTCTGGAGACATTCCAAACCCACCTGGACATGTTCCTGTGCCACCTGCTGTGGGTGACCCTGCTCTGGCAGGGGGTTGGACAAGATCACCAGAAGCCCCTTCCAACCCTGACCATTCTGTGGTTCACAGAAGTTGGCAATAGAGGTGTTTCAAAGGTGATTTCTCAGCTCCCACAGTTGTGATGCAAATGGCAGGTTCAGAAAGAAGAAAAACCAAATGAACCGACATCTTGAAATAAGGCAGAGTAGCATCATACCTGAGCACCAGCAGTAGCACTCTGCCTAAAAACGACCCTTCAGTTTGTCCTTGCAGTGCATGAGCATTGCTTCTTTGTGGTTTCCAGTAAGAGAAAACCGATATCATGACCACATGGTTGCAATGACTCAATACTAGAATCCACTGATAAAGCTGCACTTAACTTCAGTGAAATTATCTCCCAGAATGTTAAATAAAGCCTAAATATGCTCTTTTCTTTTGCTTTCCCCCTTTAAGTGTTCTTTAAGTGAATTTTCAGGCCAGCATAAGAACGCTATAACATTAATATCAACTCTTTATCTTCATCTCCGAACAGCTCTTGCAGGGGCTACCTTATCTGTCTTATTCTGGAGTAGATCTTGATCTTCCAGAAAAAAAAAGTTGTAATTTTGCCTTAATAACGGCTCAGGAGGCTTCCATTAGGGATTTATTCAACTAGAAGAAGAATTTATTTTTTCAGGAAAAAAAAGGAAAAAGACGTTAGCTTTTTTTTTGACAACACACAGCTTAATTGGAAATACAGAATAAATTAGGACAAAAAAAAGCCCAGGAATGTTTAAGGCAAAACCAGTCTTTAGCAGCTTTGCATACTTGAGTGTGAAAACAGAGGCAAATTAACTGATAATCTTCTGCGCTAAATTTATACGGGAGACAAGTTATTTTACAGAATATTCTCTAGAGTGGTCTTTAATAGGCGGGAAAAAAAAGTAGTTAGCATTTCACTTGACCAAAGTTATTTCCTATTTAAATAATCATGATTATCCATCTCAACGCTATGTATTCCTTTTATGGTGATTTACAGAGTGTTTCTGCTACAGGTGCTGTACAACGCTCACAAGGTGTAAGAATTTAATACTGCGCTGTAAGTACTTGGTAAAGAATTTTCACTGTTTGCCAGTTGACAAAATTAGGTAGTAAGCATAAGAGAGATAACCAGACATTAATACTACAAAAGCTTTTCTTAATCTTTCTGTCCGTCCTCCTTGCCCTTGTTCTGCATGGGATGCGAGGTTTCTCTAGCTTAAGAAAAAATAGCCTAATTATCTTCTGGTTAGCCACTCTCCTAGAAATGTCATTTGCTAAAAACACACACGCTCTAGCACACAAGAACTATAGCCCCGCTTTTTCTATCCTAAAGACCATAAAGCTGTTCTTGAAGTGAGATACTCCCCCCAATTCCCCACTCCAGAGTCATCATAAGAAAGTCATGTGTTGCAAGACACTGGCATCAAAGTTCCCAAGCTCCCCCAAGGAAAGCCTTCCCCAGCAGCACGGCGCTGCCTAAGCAGCCGCTTCCAGGAAAGCGACCATTTTTCCACCTTCCCTCTTCTCATTAAACCTCCTTATAAAGTGCTCCCAACTAGAGACTTGCAAAATAACTTGTGGAACAGCCTGCAATAGACGGGCTCCAGACCAAAACGCCAATAGTGAAAAGCCACCCTCCATCTCAGGGTTGGCTGCAGCCAACCTGGCTCCTGGCACGCTCCCACACAGGCCACCCCAAGACAATCAACACAATCACTCCAAAAAATGGAAGGGGAAAAAAAAAAAGTAATCACTTTAAGGTAATATCATTAATATTACAGACTTACCCTCTTTTGAGGGCACTGCTGGGGATTGAACCGAAGGAGAAACGGAAGGCTTAAAACTTGAGCCCAGGACTCAACTGGAACAGCTGTAATGCTCTGGCCTGCTTTGTGACAGGGTGACTGGGGGTTACGTTCCCCCTTTTGAAGAACTTCCCTGTTGAGCTTTCCACAGGATGGCTTTGCTTTGCAGTAAGATGCATTCAGACACGCAAGTGCCTTTGATGTGTCAGGATCCACTGAATGTTAATAACCTGATTACAGTGGAGAAGTCTCTTTATGAATTCCCCTAAGACAGGATGATTTTCTCGTTCAAAAATATTTACTTCCACTCAAACCAATATTTCAACCAGGGCCTACCTCAACGTATCCGGGAAACACCCCATCCCTACAGCCCCTCTGTCGGGTAACTGCAGAACACTCATCTCCTTTCCTCCTCTGGCTCTGTGATCCCACTAGGAATGAATCCTGGCCCCAGCTTGACAGTTTTGGACAACATCCCTCTCCGAAGTAACCCAAGGACAAAGCCACACTGCTTTTGCCACAAGCAGTCCCCAGGGGACAAAGAGGCCATCGCATGCTTGTCAATATGGCAATTCATAATGCTTGCCATTTATTCTTTTGCTCCCACGCTCTTTGGCAGACCAAGTCACCTTTTTTTGCTACACATTTCCAATTTGCTGGCTGATGCTAAATTGAATAGCTGATGCTAGATTTGCTTTTGTCACAAGGTTACTATAGACCTTGACTTCTCTTACTAAAGAAAATGACTTTATGTCATCCATTAGGGGTTGTTTATTATGGAGACTTCATACTGCCTCCCGATATGGATGTCTTTGATTTTGAAAGAAAATCAAAACAGGCACTTGTAGTGTTCTGGGAATGAGGGCAGTGGTGAGGAAGCAGAAAAGGACTACATCATTAAGTTACTTTGGCTATAAACTCAGCAGAGCCCAATCTCAGCATTATTATGGTCTGTTTCAATTTGAAAGCTCAAGTTTAAAAGGATATAAGATTAACCATCCACAGCCTCAAGTCTCTGCTATGAATTCTTTCACATAACTCTCTCAAGGTTTCAAAATTTGCCTGGGTATAAAACCAGAGCCTGCAACAAGTCAACTAAAAAACATCACCTACAGCTTCCCTACTTGCTAATTCTTCTTGAACTTCCCCAACAAGTACAAAAGACATAACTGCTCGTTCCTCTGCTAACTTCCAAATTTTCAGAGGAAATCTTTTGGACTTCTGCTCTCCCTGCTTTCAAAGGTTCCCTCCTTGTCTCTCCCCCTTCCCCTAGAAATAAACAGCAACACAGTGATCCCACAGGAGGTAGAACAGCATCTCAATGCCCAAACTTCTGAAACAATCCCTTCACCCAAGGGCACGGCACACACCATCGGGTCCCTTTGCAGACAGAAAAGTACGAATTAAAGCACGAGTTTTAATGCTGTCGTTGGTTTAACGCCAGTTAACACCTAGCTCACATTCAGCAATCACAGTTAGACAAAGAAGCTGTAAAAAATTGGGAGGACTGGCAAGGGCTCTCTATTAGTACACAAGATAAACCCGTGTTTCCAAAGTAGAAAATCTCCCTTGAGTAATTTAGCTACTTTGCAGTTATGATCACACAGATACATGGCTACACACACCACATGCAAAAAGTAGTACAATAGTACTTGCCATAGAGAGAGTGATTTTGGAAGCAGTTCAGGGTTTTTGAGCCTACACATACATAAATAAAAGATTAACTCAAACTTTAAACAAGAGATTAAAAGTGCGTTCTGCACCATTACCATAAGATTCACAAATCTATAAAGGGGAAAAAAATACAGATTAGAGTTACTTTATTGTGTTTACAGTTTTGAATGAAAGAGGATTTTTGATGCTACATAACATAAAAAACAAGGTTATGGGGTTTTAAGGCAAGGGGAAAAGGAAAGGAATCTCTGCCAAATGGCCATAAGCAAATGCAATGTACATTTAAACCTTGGTAATAGAAAAGTTGAATGTAATCAGAATGGGTACCTATAGCTACAAACACATAACAGCATGTGGAACCTGCACGCGTGAGCCCCAGGGCAGAGCATGAAGCATCTAATAACCTCTAGCTGCGTGCAGGGGGGTGAAAGGAGCCCCCCAGGGTTCATCACCACCCCAGCCGGTTTCCCGTGACACCGCCAGCCCTTCTCCGTGACAATCCCGCCATTCACCACCCCAGCGGGAAACACAGCCCGACTGTCCGGGCAGCGCAGCCAGCAAACACTGGGGCTCTCACGGTCGCTCCCATCCCGCTTCATACAGATGCAAGACTCAACACCAAGCGAGACAATCGCAGACTAAAGATTAGAGCGTGGCAGTTGCACACTGTAACATCTGGGTGCTGCAATTCTTTGAGGGCACCTTTTGCCTTTAAATTTCATAGAATCATANTCTCTCAGCCTGTCCTCACAGCAGAGGGGCTCCAGACCTCAGATCATCTTCGTGGCCTCCTCTGGACCTGCTCCAACAGGTCCTTGTTCTTCTTGTGCTGAGGGCTCCAAAGCTGGGTTCAAGAACTGGATTTTAAGGTAATTAATTTTATTTATTTATTTATTTTAATCTTCGGCTCTCACTGATTTGTTACCCGGAAACTTATTCTGCCTTTTACGTAGGAGTTTTTGCCGTAAACGAGCAACGACTGAGAACACAGTTGCATGCAAACTGCACAGGTTATAGATATCTATAGTCTCATATTTCGTTTCCCCACCCAACTCAACTATCTGCACTAAGTACTATGGCCTATTCCAGCACAGCTCCTGTACAATGCAAGAGAACGGGGTCCAAATACCCAGGGCTGCTGTGGATGTAAGTCCTGAGCCCTCACCCTCATTGCTGTGTATGGTAGAATGAACTATAGTGAGTCCATATCTCAAAGTAAAAGAAAAAGCTGAAACCCAGATTAAACTGCTCCAGAGGTCAAGTGCATCAGAAGCCATAAAACTGCACTGATTTACTTTTGGTTTTTTTCCCCCCTCTTCAAAATAATCTGGTGGTGATGGTGTATTCGTACTGGGGGGACTGAGAAAAGGTTGCAGTATCCTGCCCGCTGTACCAGGCAGTGTGCAAACGTAGCTGTACCTGCCCTACAGATCTTGCAACATCAAAAAGCCTGCTTTATTGAAAAGAAAGCAATTGTACACTTGAAAAAGAACTTTCTTTTTTAGAAACCTTAGGGTTCAAGATGCCAAGTGTAATACCATCAGTTGACACTTTCACAAAAAAACCACATGGCGAAGAGAGTAAAGATTTGAAGGGGAATAAAAGCCAGCCTCAAAACCCTGTACCAAATATTGTGACTTCTCCCCCGCTGAGGCAACACTTCCGACATTTTCAAACGTGAAACCAAGATGACATCCTCAGCCCACCCAGAACAGCCTTGACTGTTTCTTCCCTGCAATGGCTTTTCTTCCAATCTCACAACATATGTTCTAGATAAACATCTGAGGCTGCAAAACAGTACCAACTTTTCACTGTTAGTGGCTATACAGCACATCATCCAGAGTTATGTCACAGTATGTTTTAAAGATGACATTTCAAGGAGACAAAAAAAAGTGCTATTCGATCTCTTCTCAGGAGTTCCAGTAAGAGATTTATGCTTTCTGGGCAGCCCATGACAAACTTAATAATTTTTATTCCATTGAAAGTAGACGTAGCATTTATATTCCAGGAGGCCTCTATATATTTTTGCTAATTGTGCAATAGCGCTATGTTTTCTTGCACGGTTTAGAAAGCTGTCTGATAAAGGGCTGAGAAAATCAGGGGTTTTCTGGTAACATTAGCAGCAACAAAAAGATAGGAGAGGGTCATTTTCTACTGGTATTGTGGTTGCATCCAAAGTAGAACAAGGCTGCTGAACATTAATTTAGAGGGAGGTGATACCTAACCGGTTTACAGACACTCACGAGAGGCTGTGAGGGCAATGTAATAGTGCTGCATCTGCACTTACTTATCAATACTCCTGCAAACAAGCCAGGCTTGAGGTCAACCTTAGCTGCTTATCTCATCAGAAACGTGGCCCACTGCTCGCGACAGTTGCTGGAAATGGCAATGTAAACTGGCTGTAATATCTAGAAGATCTTAACTAAGGGGAGATCTAGTGCTCTTATTTTCGTTCCTTATCAGATAAAGCCAGAAATTTGCTATCATTACAGCCTAATTTCCAGCTTTTACAGTTGGCCTGGACACCAATTATGCACACTGAAGACTGTGGCATACTGAAAAAAAAGCTAAATTTCACATATGGCCTTGGCTCCACCCTGCTGGAGTCAGTGCTATGCAAAAGACACAATGATAGAAAAAAAAGCTGCAGCTTTATCATCAGAATCTATATTGCAGTTATACTATATGGACAGGTATCACAGCTTTGTGCAGGAGCATCCACAGTTACGGGGTGATCATCTGTAAAACATTCCTGCCATCAAAATCAGAGGCTGAAAGGAGTTCTAACAGTTGTCCTCATAGGGCTAGAACAAGCCCTTACACTGAGGCTACTTAATAGATAGAAATGACACACTCAGGAATTGGATATCATCTGCTATTTTTCAGAAACACAGAATTTGAAGTCAATTAAAACAAGCTCCTACCAACTCCACCACCTGCCATCAGTCCAGACATCCCTAGGGCCCCGTAACACAATTTGTATAAAAATAAAAAGCCCCAACCTGAATATGAACAGCTGACATACAGGCCATTCACATAAAAAGTTAACACTTGGAAAGAACAATCAATATTGTTTCCCATTAGTTGTCTCCACAGATTTATCATTTATGCTTTTCCTTCGCAGCCTTGAGGGGAAAATGAGAGATATGTGTGACTGCACAGGAACTAAGAAAAGTCTCTTAAGGGCATTTAGAGCTATTATTATAATCATTTCCTTTCAACAGATGAATGAACTGCCGATACTAGAAGTGAAGAAAACTGATTTTCTATAGAACGCTACCTATATATTATGTTACAGCTGGATGGCTAACCTTTGGAGCTTTATGAACTCCCAATACCCTTCAAGAGAAGTTTCCGCACCACAGCAGCGGCACCTCACCCTGCTGATGGATATTTGCCATCTCTGACAAGGGCTGAGTCTGACCCCACTGAGGGTTTTAGCTGCGCATCTACCTCAGCCCCCCCATCCCAGAGTGCAGAGGCAGGATCTCCTCCTCCAGCTGAAACTCTCTGCTTCTGGCTCCTGGATCTTACTTTCCTCCTCAAGCCAAGTTACACAGCAATTATCTTGCAAACCCCAGCCATACAAGGGTTTTCATTCACAGCTCGTACCACTGAAAAATTTGGCCATCTATTCTTCACCAAGTAAAGCTCTTAGAGAGACAAGAGAAAGGAACATTAGTAGAAAACCTCAGGCATGCCCTAAAAAAAAAAAAAAAAATCATAATTCCAAGTCTTCAGTAGAGTTAGATACTGGTTTGCTTTAAGGAACCGCTGACTTGAAACACACAACACAAAGCTGCTGGCAACAGGATGCTACGACAGCACTGCCCCAGTGCCCGAAGCCAGCTTCACCTCCTCTGTGGAGCCCAGTCTAGGATTTGGGGTATGTTCAGAAGCTCAGTTTGACAAGACAATGCTCACATGCAGCTTATGCCCTACAGACAGACTACAGCCGATACCATACTTCTCTCAGACCACCACATAATTCTGGGATCATTTTTGCCCTGGGGAAAAACATTCCAGAACGTGTTTAACCTGTGTGGTAGGGAATACTGCATGTACCCTCTTTTCACTATGCAGAGACAGAGAAATTTCTGACAATAGCCATTCAATGTTCTTCTTTCCTAGTTCTTCCATGACAAATGATAAAAGCCTCTAAAACTACCTCTACTAAGCACTATATACATAAAATCTAACCATAGTAAACCTGTGCTGTTGTGAAGACGGGCTTCTCCTGGGGCTCTGAGATCCCAGGCTGTAATTACAGAGTCTAGCAAAGACTGCAAAAAACTGCAAAACTGAACAGAACTTGTCTTGTGCATGAAGGCAGAGCTTGTTATAGGAAATGGTCAAAAGGACACTGAAGCAGAAAAAGAGAATTAACTTTACTAATGGCAGTTACCTGGAATTACTTGGTGCTTGGAATGCTCAAAAAGAGCATATTTCTTTAGTATGTGCAGAATTTCTTTAATTTGTGCGATACAGTTTATGTATGCACACTCACAGCCTGTATTTCTCTGTAAACACAATAATCTCCCTGAGTGATGGCGCACAGGTATCCAATTCCACTGACACCAGCGGAGCTGCAACGGCTCATACCAGCAACGCTCTTAGATCAGGATTGATGATCATCACATCCAGGCTCAGGGCTAAAAACAATTTATAGACCTAAACTAGGATCACACAGCTAAGTGTCTAAAAGTTAGAGAACTGAAATACTTTGAAAGACGCATAAGATACGTGCTACAGATCAGAATTAAGCTAACACAGTATAGATATACATTAATTTAATACAAAACAGGGATCGTTTCTCCGTATCAAAAAGGAGATGCAGAGCTATGAAGCTAAATAAGCCTCATGGAAGCTAATCCCTATTATCTTTTTTCTTTAGGCTTTGTTTTGAACAGCTAGTTTCCTTTAACATTCTTCAAGACAAAGCAGCATCATACAGTGCAGAGAAAGAACAAAGTGGCTCCTTTTATCTGCCTCTCTGTCTTCCGAGTAAATATTGCATCATTGTTCTCCCTAGGAAACATCTTTCATCTTTGTTTTACGGTTGTGGGTGAGCTGATGTAGTTGTGAGAACCCATCACCCTTTTACATCTGCGAAGCAGAACTCTGAGAGCGTCCTCTTTCCATAAGATAAAAGCATAGGCAAAGATTTCCCTGTCATCTTTGCTCACAACACGGGCATCCTTCACCGGAGGTCAGCTCACTCGAGACGTTTGGCTGCTGAGAGTAGCAAGAATGGCTGCATGCCGGACCTCTCCCCCCCGCCGAGATAGCGTCAAAGCAGCCTGCAGAAAATCAAAGCATGCATGTGGCTAGGCGCCTTTCCAGAAAAAAGTGTCAGGATATTTATATCCCCTGAGAGTATCCACATTTGCTGTAGGTGAAGACTCTGTTCCTTATATACGACTCTGCACAGAAATATAATGGGCTGCAGAACAGATGGGGAAAAAACAATACAAGGATATTAATAGGACAAATCCATATTATAGAGAACAGTTCTGTTCCTTATATAATTACACAAGGGTAGGGAGTGAGTTGTAGAAATACACTGCAGCTTCTGGAAATTTAAAAATTACATCGAGTAGATCTTAATAAGTATTCTTCACAGTAAAACAGCAGAATTTACACCTAAAATGTTCCACATGTAATCTGGATTACATATGTATTACAAGGGAAAAGGAATATGGTAAAATAGTAGTTTTTGTGGCTTTTTCAAGAGTTTCTACATCACTATGCATGGAACAGAAAAGTGATCTCATTCTGATGATAGCCTCCTCCCGCATCAGTCCATGACTACAGCACCCGCTTGCCTCTGTTCTTTTATGCCAAATGCTTAAACTGAAGCTTCATTCCCCTCTTCAGCTCTTAACTGATCATAGGAGGAGAGATATCCATGCGTTCTTCGATCTCTTTCATCAGGTGAGTTATTCATCACAGATGCTCTTAAAAAGAAATGTTTGGTTTATCCAAGAGATGATCTCCAGCATCCTCTCTGCCACAAAAACATACATCTTCTACTCAGCGTTCTGTTTAAAGGTCCTACTGCTCAACTATTATAATCAACATTGTTAAAAGTCTAGTCCCCAGGAGCTAAAAAAAAAAAATTTTTAAAAAAATCACTGCTACAGCAAAGTTTAATTCTCCTCAGAGGAGAAGCTTCTGACAAATTTCTTAATACTAAGTCTCTGAGCTTCTGTCAGTGTCGAACAGAAGTATAAAACAAAAGACGACATTCAGAATTCTAACGTACAGCTTCAGATCAGTGTAAATGATACTTCTACAAAACAAGTCACCATCTTAATGTATCAACTCCACTTTTTATTTTTTACTGCAAGCATGTATATGTTTGTATAGTCCCTTTGATCCAAGGCCCTTTATAGTTTGTTATAGCTAGTGTAGAAGTGTTGGTACAAAGTCCGTAGCCATTAAACATGCAGGATCACACATGCCACAATTTAACAAGACAACCCATTAACTGAAATTTTTATTTTCTTGCCTAATAGTGACAATATATTGTGGCACACACACTGTAGACCACAAACAGCCAGCTACGTGTAATGACAGAATCCTAAGAAAAGCAGGTAAAAACATGGACCACTACCTCTTACCTGTGGCTGTGCCATCACCGCAGAGTTGACGCAACATACCCCGATCGCATGAGAGCTAGTACTAATTTTCAGGAGACTTGACAGCTTTCTGATTTTTGTATTAGTCAATATTAGCAGGGGAAAGATTTGGAGGACATGAAAGGAAAGAATCATCCACATCTGTTTCTAGGTGGCTGGTACCTTGTCCGGCTACGTGAACAGTCTCAGCTCACAACGAACACGAGTTGATACAACATGGCTTAATGATCTACCACAGGAGAGACGTACAACCATATCCCGAATTCGCTGAGTCAGCCACCACAGTTCAGCCAACATACACTGATTTAACTAGTGTCAGACCTCGAATTAACTGCACAGACCATCCAACACCTTTGGAGATCTTGTATACTTCTCCAAAGAGTCACAGGGAAAGCAGACATCCATCTGGTAGCCCTGTCCCTTCCTTCCCATTCTGAGCTTAGTAGGCCCCTCCACATATCCCTCCTCCCCCCGGTATTTCATCGCATAAGGAACACACCTGTGTTCCGCAATCCACACCTTAGTTCTGCTACGATATCATGACAGCAAGGTAAGTCTTGCATGCAGTTAATATCCACAACTGCATAAAGGGAACAACTCTGCAGTAGAGTCAACAAAGATGCTAAGACATTTGCTAAGCCTAGGGAATTTCTTTTCTCTCTCATCAGTCCGCGTTCTATAAAAAAAAAGTTATATCTATTCCCCAATCTGAGACTGAGAAACATTACAGGCCATCTTCACTAGTCATCAGCAGCTTTCAAATTATTCATGCAGAAAATTACTTAAAACCCCTCCCCCCACCACATATAAATGCATCTCTCTGATTTAAAACAAAGTTCAATTCTCATTTTTTAAAAAGCTTTTATCTTAAGGAAATATGGAAGCTTCAAAGTTCTGTAATTTGCAGTTCATTTGAACATTAATGGAAAGAAATGTTTTTCCACTTCAAACTATTTCTTCAGTCAATTAGACAAATCCTCTAAGTGGAGTTTGTGAAGCAATTCGTGTCCAGGAACTTAATTAGTACTGAATTCCAGAACTCGCATCCACCTCACCCACACTAACAACTATGTCAGGGCCACGCCACTGTTGCGCAGTCTGGCAAACTGCACCTGTGCAAGAGCAGCCACGGGGACAGCTGGGGACACCAAAGGGTCCGTTCAGCCAATACAGCAGCTGGGACAGATGAAGATTGTTAGAAGAGGTTGCAAGAGGCAGGCATCAGTCAGGAGGGAACAGCTAATTAAAAATGGATGAAAGACTCAGCAGAGGTCCTGACTGCCTATGGTCATTGAGAAACTCCTGCTGCAAATTTTAAGAGTAATAGTTTTCCTCCCATGCCCTTGCTGAATTTCTCATTGACGTTTGCAAACGATTGCTGCTACACTCCCCTGCAGTTTCAATTATACTGCCACTTGCACATTTGTTTGTCCTAGTTAGCTGCTCAGTTCTTAACTGTGGTTCATGGCACTCCTAATTAGGATTGCTAGCACAATACCTTTCAACATCAGAAGCAGCAATCCAGAGCTGGCTTGTGAGCCTGAAACCAGGGGGAACAAGAGCAAAAGCAGAGTAGCTCTGTACTGACAGAGCAAGAACCGTATTTCGCTCTCTGGGTAGCTGCACTTCCATGGTAAAAGTGCAGAAAATCCTGAGCAACTTCTAAAATTAGAGTCTCTTGGGAAGAAAGGGCTTTGAACAATATTTACAAAGAAACTGAGCTAGGGAAAAAAAAGGAGCCCCTACTGCCAGAGCAGTCCTTAAAGTCCTGTGATAGCATAATATTATAGCAGAAACTCAAACTTCTTGATAAAAGGTTTATCTAAAGCCAGCTTGCCCCATCCTATAGGGGCTTATCCCAATTTCCTCACTAGCGTCACCCCAGCAAACACAATGGTGCAAGCGTGTGACCAGCGGACCGCAGGGCCACAGGCCAGGCTAGAAAGTAATTTACTCAGCTGTTCTTGTATGCTGGCCCAGTTTTTGTTTGTGTTGGATAAAAAAAAAAAAAAAACACAACAGTTTAAAAAGATAGAGTCAGTTGGAAAAAACCATCATCAACAAGGTGAGTATGGTCTTTGGTGCAGTAGTAAGACTTACTCATCAGCACACCTAGCAGACGAATACGCTACATTCCCTGGTCTGGTATGTAGCAGCTTTCCACTTTCCAAGAAAGGACAGGGTGCTCTCACTTTTCTTTTTCTGTCAGGCGTCACATATATAAGCAAAACACAAGAGGCCATGCTCATACACCTAAAAAGCTAACAGTCTCCTACTCCTGCAGCCCTGTCCCCCAAATAGTAACAGTCTAGTAGAGGACCTTCCTCCTAACCTTCAAGTGAGCACAACAGTCTTGACAGCAAGTGACAATTACTGATCTTAAGTTAACAAAATATTTCCGTAAGTTTCATAAAAGCAGATTTTATGTCAAATACTCTGAAAAAGAGAATACTGTTATTTAACACTTCTTTCACACGGTCACGTATTTGTCACTTGTGAAGCAATCAGACTGCTTTTTTATGGTGACACATTAACAAGACCTGTAACAGATGACGAGGAAGTATTGAGCAGGTTTATTCCACACCACACTTACTCCTTGCACCTGGATTTATCTCTCTCAGCACAGGTAAGATTCAAAGATACTGGCATTGGTGAAGCTTGCAAACCCTAGTCCTCAGGCTCACCTCTATGACTGGATGCTGTCTGGGACAGGGAACACACGTAGTATCTGGTGTACAGCCACTTACCAGCAGCAAGTTATACCTACATTAATTACGTAGCCCCCCACGAGCATGGCATCCGGGCACATCGACTCTTTATTAATTTGCCTAGATCCTTGAACATGAAAGAACTTCTATTCTGACAGTACAGCTGTAAATAAATCACAAGAACCACAGCTCAGATTTGTCAAGATAAGCAGGTGCCTAAACAGAGGGCCTCGGCAGGCATTTCCAACAGCTCCAAGAGACCTCCCTTATCCAAGATTAGGCAAAAAGTCTGTGAAAAGTCAAGTGAACCCTGGTCCACAGTTCAGCCTCACATCATTAAACAATCCTTTCACACACGGAGGCAGGATATACACAACTCAAGGAAAAGCCCAGAGCAAAAATACATGGCAGAAGGGCTTGATTTTGCAATCCAATAAGCTGTTCACTTCCCAGTCAAGTCTACGTGATCTGCAGACTCTTCTCATGGTGCTGTACCAATTTATCTGGAGAAAAACAATTGAAGTCAGCATTCAGCCCTCTCTATCCCCTTCATCCATGAGTTTCTTTTGAGGGTCCTGGGCAGCTGCCTGCCCTCGCACAGCCTGGGGAGCAGCTCTGGTGAGGGATGAGGAGCTGCAATGAGCAGGAGCTTCCAGCTCACAGGATGCAACCAAAAGGGGAAGAAAAGCAAATGAACCCAAGAACTGTCTCAGGGGTGGCAGTGTCAAGAATCAAGGGGAAAATATATCACTAAGAGATGCAGCAACTGAAACAAGTCCAAAAGCATCCACTACCTTTTTTTATATATATTTTTGGGGGGGTAAGAGCTCACATTTCTGTTTTGTTTATTATCAGAAAGAAATACAATATGTTTCCTATCCCATAAAATACACATATAATTTTTGTGGTAATAAGACCCAGGAGAGGCGTAAATATTCCCAAGGGTCTCTGCAGTTCAGAAGAACACTGTAAAACAGTTTGATAACTTGGAGATTACATTCCTTTCTATTCACCACACTCACACACACACATACAAAAGCCTGCCAAGGGGAACGTTATTGATGCTTTATAACTACAAGCCACTAAACCTCATGAATTTCATTTGTTTGAAGACTGCAATAGAAGCAGAAAGATAAGTAGCATCCTTAAATTTGGGATCATTAATTTAATCCCCACCCCCAGTACACACCAGCCAGCTTTCTATGTTAAATCCTTTTGTGGTCCTTTTACTAAGAACAAGCAAAACCAGTAAAAGGCATTTAGGAAGGAACATCCCAAGCCCATTCAGCAGAGTCCTTCCTGAATTATCCATAGCAAATGGTGATGTGATGTTTCTTCTGGCGGAGCTTTTGTTTTGTTCCTAAGAATAATTAAAGGTGAAGATGGAGAAGGGAGTCGTCTTTGCCCTTGAGCAGGTGAAACCAGTCCATCTGTCCTGACCCATTCTCCCACAAAGGTCCTACACAGCTTGCAGGTCTCACCTCCTCCCGTTCACCCACTACTGACATGGAGAGGACCCAAAAGCTCCTTTTCTGCGTGATCTCTGGCACACAGCACATGAGGTATTTGGGGGGGGGGAGGGGGGGGCGGTTGCAGAGCAAAATCCAAGCTGGCACAAGAGTCATAGCAAAGGATTCTCCTCCCCTCCCCAAAGCTGACACAAGAGCATTCATAGCAGCCGCACGTCCAAGACAGTCTGTTTAAAAATTATGAGATCATCAGACCTGCTATTATGGAGTAACGTTTCTGTAAGACGCTGTTATCAAACCCAACCCACCACAGCCACCCATGCCTCGCACCAGTGGGCTTATTTGTGGCATTTGGCACCATCATTCCCATTTGCAGGAACACGGAGAGCGTCAGCTATGCCTGCTCTCAATGGCGATAAAGTCGCTCCATGTGGAAAGAAAAGGTACATCAAATCCTTAAACCGTCAAAGGCTTCAACAGAGAAGAAATAAGAAGCTGCGGAGTGGGGAGTGCCAAAAATCCATCAAGCGCAGGTTAGCTATCTTGTCAGTGGTGCTAAATAGGTATAAATGGACATGTTCAGTCAGGCAGAGACAGCACTGTGGGGAGCTCAATGAGCGAGAAGGAGGGAGGCAGCTCCCCTTCCAGATGGGATAAATCAGCATCTGTTTTGTTCTCAGCTTTGAGCATCTAAATGAATCTTGAATAAATAAATAAAAAAAATAAATAAAGTCAGCACACAGAGGCAGAGGACAACAAGTCTGAGGGGCAGGAGGACTTGTTAAATCAGACAGCACGCATTTTGGACAATGCATTCAGGTAGGAAAGGACTGGTAATCCTTTATGACTTAGGCAAAATGACTTATTTTGTCCTTGTGCATTTTGAGTGCAAACCTTTATTTTATAAAGCAACTACCTTCTTATGCACGTTTCGTGTAAACCACCTCTACTGCATAAGGGTGCGAAATTTAATAAACCCCTTGACTCCCATTATTTCTGCTTTAAAATTTCAGAGCAACGCTTCTGTTCCATGAATCACCAATGATCTGCCCTGCCCAGCAAAACAAAAAAGAAATAACAGCTGCTCTGTCTGAAGCATCCCCGAATCGCAGATGCCGCTGCATGGCTCGCCTTCCAGAAGCCGACACACAGCAGAGGGGTCGTTCTGCAAACACGCAAGTGAAGTTCTTTTCCACCTAAAATTCTCCCCCAAAATCTGTCTCTGTTCCTGGCTGGAGATCAGAACACACCTGTGGCAGTTACAAGCACCACAAAAGACACTTATTTGTACAAAATTTAGTTCATAACGCTATTCAGCTTGGGATTTAAACACCTCCCCTGTTCTACAAAAGCTAACCACAAACACCAACCCTGCATCACCCAAAATCCCAGGGCACAGGAGAACTGATCTCAAGAAACAGTGGTTTTCAATCTAAGTAGCTGTGAGCCTGGAGAAGAGAAGGCTCCAGGGAGACCTTAGAGCCCCTTCCAGTCCCTCAAGGGGCTCCAGGAGAGATGGGGAGGGACTCTGGATCAGGGAGGGGAGCGATAGGACGAGGGGGAATGGTTTGAAACTGAAAGACGGGAGATTTAGATGAGATATCAGGAAGAAATTCTTGGCTGTGAGGGTGGTGAGCCCCTGGCCCAGGTTGCCCAGAGAAGCTGTGGCTGCCCCATCCCTGGAGGGGTTCAAGGCCAGGTTGGACGGGGCTTGGAGCAACCTGGGCTGGTGGGAGGTGTCCCTGCCCAGGGCCGGGGGTGGCACTGGGTGGGCTTTAAGGTCCCTTCCAACCCGAACCATTCTGTGATTCTCATGTTCTTTAGCTTTGGGTGCAGCTTACTGCCCCTCCCAAATACACCCAAAAAATTCACAAGAAACCTGTAACTTTACGTAAAAGCACATCTTCAAAAAAAAAAAAGCAAACAGCCAACTACAAAAAAAAAAAACCCACCACACAAATACACAAAGATTTCACATAAGCACAAGTGTTTGTCACGGAAATTTCTCAAACCAAATCAAAGCATTGGGAAGGCTGCTGTTGGAATATTAACAGCAACATCTAGAGCCTTTCTCCGCCCAAGCAGATGCCCCAGGACAACCAAACAGTTGCTGAACCCCAGTGCTGTCCGAGGGCAGCCCTGCAAAGGCTTTCGGGTACACACGTGGCTGGAGAGCACTCAGACCCACACAGCAGTGCAACGCTCCCGCCAGGGCCATCACATTGGCTGGGCCAAACGGTTAAGTCGGGGATTGAAGCCTAATACTGCACGTAGGCACCTATGCTGTGTTTTCTTCTGCAAACGACCATGCATTAGCTTAGCTAATACATAGACAGGAGAAATAAATTAAGCCTTTTGACAGAGCTAGCACTGCATTACCTGACATGGACAAAAATCTAATGTTTCCTTTAATTCCTTAAACCAGACTTATGACTATTCAGGTAAATAAGAAAACAAATAAAAATTTACACTTGAAATATACAGAGTTATGGCTTATTCTCAAAATAAATTATTCAGTTTAAGCTAGTACCTATTCAAATGTATTTCCTTGAGGCAAAACATCTCTTCCCCAGCACCATCATTCTTTTTGAAAGCAGCATTCATCTTATTTGCCCCTTTTGCAAGGAGGTTTGATAGGAAGCTAGAACAGATCTGAAGAAGTATTCATTTAACTTCCTGACTCTACACCATTCCTCAAGCCCAGCCTTGCCCTACACATCACCTTGTGGCTCAATCCTGAGAAGAGTACGGGATTTGTACGGGGATGTCAGCTGGATACCAGCCACGCGGTGTCTGTGGTCACTTGCTCATCTCCAATGGGAAGAGGACAGTTTAGATCTTGAGTTCTGTAGACGTGTAGACACATCTACAGATGTGGCTTTCCTCTGACTGCGAGGCTGCTATAGCACGGAAGAGCCATTCGTGCCTTTGAAGTCCTATTTTCTAACTCGTATTGAGTGCCAACTTCAAACGTTATTATTACTCATCGCTAATTATTATTCTTCACCTTCTTTAAGCTGAAAAAGAAAGAAGCAGTAGGAAATTCAACTTATAGTGGGGCACCACGATACAAAACCCACGAAAACTACGGACAAGTCAGACTGACATCCAACGTCACCTGCATCTCCCTAGAGACAACTGGGTCTTGCAACTGGTATATCACTTTAGGACTGACCACATACAGTATAAACAGAAGTTTGTGATCTGTAGATGTATGAAAACTAGTTTTCCTTAATACAGATTTAAACGTCATAAAATGAATAAGAGCTGGCATTTTATGAAAAAGATCAGAAACATAGAGCAGACAAGGCTAACCTATGAGGAAGCCAGTGACCAAGCCCATCTTCTGGCTACGTTCCCTGATATAAAATACAATTGCTCTCAAACATTCCTGAAATGTAATGAAAATGCCAGATAAAAGACTGGAGACATCTCACAGCACTGCTGGAGGGGAAAATATTGGAAGATTTATACACCTCTGGAGGTAAGTGGTGGAAAACAGTCTGCAGAAGGTGCAAATTTCATCTTTCCAGCTATTCATCACCTTAAAAGACACTTGCTTTGGGCAGAGAGACAGATTACAAATTTCTTACCGATTCCTCTAAAAAAAACATTTCAAGAGAATTTCATTTTCCAAAAACAAAGTAAATAAAAGCAGTGTTGCTATCTGCACACCAATGCAAAATTCATTCTACATGCACGACTCGTGGTTTGTGTATGTATTAAAAATGTAACAGAAGTGACAGAAGCTTTAAAAAAACACCACAACCAACCTCAAAACAACTCTCAGATGTCTTCTTCCATAGCCTTGTCGGAAACCTCAGATATTTCAGTTTCTGTTCATTTGCTTGTAGGGTGATCAGTGTTTTAGTTTAGAATAACACTTACAACTCAAGTTCCTCAGAGAGTTTGCATGGATTAAAGTTCCGACTATAATTAGTAGGAGTTGCAAGAAAGTTGAGAAGTACAAAGATGAGCCAAATTTATCATCACTTTAACATTTTTCACAAGTCACAAAACCACAAAAGAAATGACACATTTTCAAACAAACCAAGAAAATCCCAATCCTGCCGCAAATACCAGATCCTCTACACATAAGATGAGGAAACAACTTGTTTTTACCAGGTTTTTAAACACATCACCAAGGGAAGGATCTTGTTGACCCTTAAATTGAGAGGTGATTTGGATGGTAACCCAGATTTCTTAATCACAGGTTGTTCTGCCAAAGACAATGCCCAGGAGCAGACTGTTTCACACCTGTATGTCTATTTTTCACCACTCCTGATGATCACACACAATTAAGTCTTCCCTAAGGGAAAAGCCAGCTTGCTGCCTCTCCTTCTTCCCTCCCCGGCCTCAGTGAAAAGCATGAAACAAAGCACAGGCCACACCTCGCGGCCAGCTGCTCTCTGCAAAAAGGGGCTGTCATAGCAGGTAGGATCACTATTGCCCCCATCACCACCCCCTTCCCACCCCAACTTGGTTAGAGGTGGTGATGCTGCTGGTGGAACTACCCAGGCCCCCACAGCCCTGCCGAGCTGCACAGGACCATTCAAGCAAACACCCAGAGAGCTCGGCCACCCAATGAAGCCACCCAACGGCACCAAGAGAGCAGTAAGGGGGACCAAGCAGGCTCCAGGAAACATCAGTTTTATGAAGATCTTGAACCTCCTACATTCACAGAGAAAATACTGAGACCTTCAACTAGGTTTTTTCCCCCCCCGATTCTTGGTTAAAGACCACTTTCCCAGAGCAGCAGAAGTAACATCCTCAAGTGTTAGCCACAAAAAGATGAAGTCTGCAGCATCCTCCTTCCCTTGCCCCACTTCTCCAGGGCAGCACCGCTCCTCCCCAGACAGGCCTGTTGGAGAAGGTGCTCCACAAAGCAGCTGTGATGCAGCAAACACACGGCACAAAGTACACTAACAATAACAAAATCCTACTTTAAACTGCATCTGTGCAAACCAGCCAATATTTGGGAATGCCCATGATGTTTAAGGCAAGCCATATACGACCCAGAAAAGAACTGGAAATACCCACCCTGTTAGTCCTTTTATCCACAAGGTAGTCTCCGAAATGGCTCAGTGGTCGAGAAAGATTTTTGTCTGACTGGTCAAAAACAAGCGATAACAAATGTCTACAGAAATGAATAGTTTTCACAGACTTTCATTTAATAAATATGTTTCTCATGTTGAGCAAATTTCCTGTCTCTTAAAGGCCACCATTTCAGTACATTTAAAGATCCAGTGATTGTGTTTGCAATATTACAAGAATACAAACATTTTTACTTCCAGCTCGTTTAGCTTGGAATGAATCCTCTGAATCAGTGAATCTTCAGCTTATTTTAAAACATTTTGAAATAGTAAAAAAAAAAATGGTTTAGAGAAAGCCAGGTTTCATGCTTCATAAAGCCTGTGATACTGATACCCACTCAGTCTTTTTTTTTTTTTT
>VXBH01003839.1:408387-432125 GCA_013400035.1 Rynchops niger | reverse complement strand
ATTCTGTGATTCTATGAAAATGTCGTAATGTTCTGAAGTGGCTTGGTTCGAAAAAAAAAAAAAAAAAAAAAAAAAAAACAAAAACTCAGAAGCTGTTACGTAGATGTTAATTCGACTGTGCATGTTGTTTAAACTTTAATTTCTTTGACCTATAGCACTATACTGATGACCTAGTTATAAATTAGGTGACAGGAATGTCTGCTTAGCAAACAAAACACCATTTCAAAAGTTCTTTTTTCATTAACTTCAAAATTAATCTCTAGTTTGATATTATGAAGTGAGATTATTTAACAAGTAGTAAGAGGGAGGAATCCTAATAAGACACAGCTGTGAAATCTTATATGGGTATGTTCTTTAGTATGTGCATTCCTTATATTCTTTTTAACACTGAAATGTGGAGAGTAATAAGTCATTACTCTCATCTGCTTTTGGGAAAAATTTTGTGTAAATGTGAAATTATTCATAAATTGAGGAAGTAAGAAAGCGGAGCAAGTATGTGCTGAACCTTTCGAAGACGGGAACAAGTAATCTGATAATCCTTGATCACTGATGGAATTTGAAGGTTCTAAGAAGTCTGCAAAGATTATAATATGAGAGTCTTTTCTTTGAGTAGGTATATATTTGCCTTGATCCTTCTAAGAACCTTAGGATGCAGTCTGCCATAGAAGGAGATGCCAGCTGTGACTCGGAGGTGGTGTGCTTTGATGAAGCCCTGAAGTGGTGCAATAAAAGCGTGGAGTCTCTTCCTCTTCTAACACACTTCCAAACAGGTGTGTTAGTGTGTTTATTTTCCCTGTTACGTGTGGATGTAAAATGCCCGAAGATATTTCTGAAGAACAGGAATAACTATATTTCTGTGAATCTTTCAATAAAACTTCTGGAGAGTAAGGAGTAACATTACACTATAATCAGGAGTGTTAAAAAAAAGGAGGTTGAGGGGAGACTATCGCGTGCTACAACTACCTGAAAGGATGTTGTAGTGAGGCGGGGGTTGGTCTCTTCTCACAAGTAACAAGTGATAGGACAAGAGGAAACAGCTGCAAGTTGCACCAGGGGAGGTTTAGATTGGATATTAGGATAATTTCTTCACCGAAAGGGTTATCAAGCATTGGAACAGGCTGCTCAGGGAAGCGACTAAGTTGTCATCCCTGAAGGAGGTATTTAAAAGACGGGTCGACGTGGTGCTTAGGGACATGGTTTAGTGGTGGAATTGGCAGTGTTAGGTTAACAGTTGGATTCTGTGATCTTAAAGGTCTTTTCCAATTTAAATGATTTTTCTATTCTATAATCAAGTTTTTACTTTTGATGAAATTTAAACTTCTGTGTCCTTCTGCTCCACTGGAAAATGATGGAAAGAACTCTGATGCCTGCTAAAGTTGGTGAACTGCGCTTAGACTGCATGTGGCAAAAATAAAACTTATCCCTTGAGGTGACTGTTACTGAAGCTGTAACTGTGAAAATCTTGCTATTAAATATTCAAGACACAAGTTACATACAGAAAAATCATGTTACCGAGAGTTAGAAATCATGTGAACCCTGAAGAGCATCACTTCACTTTTTCTGGATTTCTCCATTTAGACAAAAGATATGCTTCAGTTCTCTTGTCCACAGCTGTTGGGCATAAAATAACACGAAGTATGTGGGACTAATACTTTGTGAAGACACTAGTTATTGCTAGTATTTGCTTCTACCAGCTAGTAAAATTCTGGTTGAGATTTTAGGCAGCATCTGCCTTGTGTCCTCCAGAGTATTGTCTATTCTCTTACGGATCGATCCGTTTAGTTAACTGAAATGTGCAAATGAGTTGAAATTGAAAAGTTTAAATGTTAAACGGTTTGGATCGCTATCTTTACCAAGCAATTTTCTGTTAATTCTTATTGTTGCCATGTGAGGTAGAGCCACGTGACTTAAATTGCATGCTGATGATTGTGAATGGGAGTTCAGAGAGAATTGGAGGATGCATAGAACACAATAGTAGCATGAATTGGAGAAGGAAGAAAAAACTTAATCTTGGTCACAAAGTAAAATGGATTTTCATGTTCAGTTAGTTTGTGCTGCACTGAGTATATTTTGAGGTGTTCAGTGGTTTGGGTTTTTCTTTTTACAGAAATGCCGTGTCTTGTAGAATACCAGGATGGTTTATGGTATAGAGGAAAGCTCCTCTCTGTTGAAGAATTTAACCCTGTTAAGATCCTGGTTCAATTTGTTGACTATGGTAGTTTTTCAGTTGTCCCAACAGACAGGTAAATACATAAGAAAAAAATGCATGTAAAATGTCTTACATGTGTATGTATACACTTCTATTATAAAGTATGTACTTATAAATAAGTGTATGTACATTTAGAGTTATTATTTATTTTTATATAATTACAGAGGTATTAATAATTTAGCATTAGATTTCAATTGGAGAGAAAGTTAGTTGGCTGGTTAAATAATTTCAGTCTGCAGGGCATAGGGTTGTGCTTCTCTTTCTCAGGTTGTTCTAAGGAGCCCGTTGTTAAACTGTCAGTTTTCTCCATCATCTTTGGCTTACTTAACCTGTGAAGCTTGTAATCTGCTTTTGCACCCAAGAAGCTTACACAAAGTAAACACTGAACCCTTCAGGTGTACAAACAAATCCTCTGACCCTGTGTACTGCAATCTGCGTAGAAGACGGCTGGGGAATAAGATAAGGGAGTATCTGAGTGGGACACACCACAGGCTGCTTGTGTGGAATTTGGACATTCAAAGCCCTGTTGTGCCTGGTGCTGAGGTGCTCTAGAAACTGCCCCTGTGCTGGCACACGGATGTCAGCTAAGTGTCTCAAACACCCCAGGCTTTTAGGGTCCCCCCCTCTTGAAGCACTTTCACTTCATATATATATATACTGGTTAATCACATTGGCTTCCTCTTGGACTCATTGAGGGTTCTACAGGTCCTTGCTGCAGATAAGGAAAAATAGGGATTTGAAAGATTTCCTGCTTCACAGATTGTTAGGCTCATGGGAGAGAGTGTGTGTTTTACTTCAGAGTTGCACTTCCCACTCTGCTTCCCCATTCCCTTGGTTCTGGGATAGAAAGATAAAAGAATGGGGAGATGATAATATAAAACCAAGGTACCTGTTTCCAGTAGTGTGTCTAGAGTACATCCAGGCATGAAGCACTTTGGAACACAAAGGTCTATGTCATTTTCTAGATGTACCAGATCTGGAGCCTGCATTGTGATGACTTGCGCTTGCATTCCAAAGCTCAAATCTGTATTAGGCACTTGAGACTCCTCCCCAGGCACTGTAACGGGGAGCCACTGTGCCTGCAGGGGTCTGTATGATACCGGCCTGTTTCTTGATAGTTACTGCGTTGAAGTCCTTTAGAAGGGCCTAGCCCTACCTGAGCAATTGTTTGGTCTGACACCAGGGACTGATACCAGTTTCCACACTGTAAAACTACTGTATGAACCATTAAACTATCCTTATGTCCATACTGATAGTTTTGCAGGTTGTTGCAGGCAAATGTTTTTCAATTTTTTTTAGGTTGCGTCAGATACCTTATCATTTGCTGAAGTACCCTGTTCAGGCAGTACGAGCTTTTTTGACTGGATTTAAACCTGCTTCGTATGACCAAAAGGCGGAAAGAATTCCATATTCCCCAGAGTGGAGTGTGGAAGCATTATGGGCTATGATGGAGTGTGTTGAAGGAAAACAGCTCTCTGCTTCCATACTTGTGAGAAACACTTCCTTCTTTTCTCCAAGTTCTTGTGCAGCCTAAAGTTCTTAATAGCACTCAAGAGTATAAATTCTGAGTATTTGTTTTACTGTGAACCCTCCTAACTTAAAATTGTGCATCATTTACCGTGAAGGAATGCTGATGAAGAGAGCAAATCTTGTGGTGCTCTTAATCCTGCAAATAAAGTTTCTGAGTATTCTGTTATCAGTTTCTTTTACTTGAAAACAAACATATTCTTTGTATATTCATAGTTCTATTTAGGCAGTGAGTATAGCCAGTAAAATAACTTTTACTATTGGTTAGCTTGAGATTTAAATCTGTTACTGTCAAAACTCTGTCCAACTTCTGGTTTTCAGGCTCTTTCACCAGAGGTCACCATTTCTTTGTATGAAGATGATGAAAATTTAGTTCATATGAAACTAATAGAAATGGGACTTGCGGATTTGGATGAGTAACATGTAAGTACAGTGAATATGAACTACGAATTCATACCATTGCAAAGGTGTGGTTTCAAAAGTTCTAAGCAAAATCTTAACTGTCAGTAATGGTGACAACTAGACTTTATTTAAAAAAAAAATCCCTTCTGTCCATACTTCCACTCTTTTAATAAAATAAAATGCTATTTAAAAAATAGAATTTTTTACATACACATTACTGAAGCCCACAGTATATATCGCTTTAAGAACTACCAGGTACTGAAACAGAGAGCCCTAAAGCAGTATAACAGAAAGAGCTTTTGCTGATAGTAAACTGAGGAGGGTAACTTGCAGATGTGTGGCAGTGTATTCTGCCCAAACAATCAAAATTAATTGTTTTTCTTCACTTTCAGCTGATCTCAGTGTCCAGTGCCAGTGGTTCTCGGATCCACAATAACATCTGGATGTCCATACAAACACAGTCAAACACAGAATATTTTAAATGAGAAGCTTTACCGTATGTGTTGTCTACAGAGAATACAGGAGACGTGGATTTTCAAATTTCTTTGCCAACTCTGTTAAGTAGTTCTTTTCCCTCGCATTTAATAAGCGCTGTTCTAATCTGTTTTTACAGATAATGTTCCCAACACTTGAATCTTGAAATAGTGAAACTATATACACACATCTCAATCTCTTCTGACCTTAGAGACTGAAGTATTGTTCTGTGATATCCTTTTCATAAGAGTGGATGGAATTAATGTGTGGTAGTAAAGAAATAGAGAAAAAGCTATTTTACTTCTAGTATCTTGCTAGAAGACTTGGAAGGTGATAGTTTTATTACTGTGATGGAACTCTTGTTTATGTCTTGAGCATATTTGGTGACAGACTTCTCCAGTATCAGAATCTGAAATGTGGAGTGAACAGTTGGGGGTGGGGGAGCGTTACTGTCTTTGTTCTGGAACATTTGCATTGCTGCTGTGTTTGCTGTTCTCAGTCATCAGAAGATGGATGTGTTTTGGGTGTCCTTGCCCCTCCTTATCTCCAGGAACTGCAGTGTTCATTTGACAGTGTTGAAATAAAGAGGAGCTTGTTTTCCTTTACTGCTATAGTGTGTAAGGTTTCTTTAGATGTCTTTATTGTACTAGTGCAATATATCATTTACACTTAAAGCTCAGCCCCTTTCAGTCTCCATATGGAAAATTTTATCTAGATAATAAAGGAGAAAACATAGATGATGAAGACTCCATAACCTTTTTGGGCAACCAGTTCCAGTGCTCAGTCACCCTCACAGTAAAAAAGTTTCTCAGGGTTCAGAGGGAAGGTCCTGTGTTTCAGTTTGTTGCCATGTTTGTGCACATACACATGTACCCTTATGCATGTCTCTGCCCTCACAATCACATGAAAGCAAGTGTACAAAACGTCTCAGTAGTGTTGCTCAGGCATGCTGCCAGGAGAGCTTGCCTGTTTATAGTAGCACTGGAAGAATCCTTTCACAGCTTCAGTATGTAGTCTGGTATTAATCAGACATGTGCTATATACTGTTACAGGTACCTTATAGAGCTGTTACATGCTCATCTTTGGAATGTGTTTCTTTCCTTATTTTGATTAAAAAGTTGTTCATCAACCATCTTGAAAGGGATTTAGCTCCAAACTATGTAAGAACTGCTGCCACCGAGCAACTTACAGTTGTGAGCGAGCAAGCTGCTTTACACTTTGAGTAAAAAAAGCACAGGCACAGTAACTGCAGAGAAAGGCAGAGGGGACAAAGGGAAGAAAGTGAGTATCTTCAGCTCTGCAAGAGAATGCAACGTTTCAGCAGCTGCTAGAATGGAGACTTAGAGCAGACACTCTAGTGGTACCACTTTGCTTGTAGGTACTATAGGATTTTAAGAGACAAGTCAGCTTAAAAATGCCTGTTAAGTGGAAGAATGGGATGAGATGACCTTAGTTGATTTCTAGTGTTTCCTCCCACGTGCCTGAGTAACCCATCCCCCAGTCTCACCTGTCCTGGCCTTAGGAAGAGGGATGAGCAGTTTACAGAACAGAGTTTGGGGTCTGCTATTGCTGTTGCCTTTTAAGGGCGAGATGAAGAAGAAATAAGATTATGAAGAAAGAACAGCCTAAGGCTAACTGAAAAGGAACGCTGCCATTCATTTACACTTTGAAGTCAAGCAATAAGTAAACTGATACACAGACTCAGGATTTCACGAGAGCAGAGGTTCCAACAGCACTTTTCACCTTGGATTAAGGAATCTTCTCTTAGATGTCTAAAATAAGGTAATATGTAGCTGATTTTAAAAAACATCCTTTTTAAACCACACAGGAACAGAATATTGACTCAGTAAACTGCTGCTTAAAAGTAGAAATGGGGGAAAAAAATAGAAAAAGCTCAGATATAAAACATCCACTGAAAAATAAATTTATTTCAGGAGAACTATAAACAATATATACATGACAAGCACAAAGGGGTTTCACTTCTTGTTTACAGGAATGTACATTATTTTTGCTGATGTGCCAACACTCCCAACACTTTGGACACTACCTACAACTTAGTGTCCATGATAATATTACCATCCTTGTCCTTCACTCTTACTCTCCCAGAGACGTACTTTGTTTCCTGCTGTCCGTTCATGTACACAGTCTTGACAGTACCATCTGGATACTCCCGTCTCTTGAACTGTGACGTGTGTAGTTCTCTCTGGCCATTATTGAACTCTATAGTTTTGCTTCCATCTCTGCATTAAATAAACGCATGCAAGTATTTAAAAAAAAAAAACAAAAAAAACAAAAACACAACCATGACCCTGTAAGGACTATACATAGGCTTAAGCTTAATTTCAGAACAAACATTTAATATGCGAGCCTAAACGAAGGAAGAACTGAAAAAAAAAATACAGTATTTGTGAAAAGCCTGTTTTGTTAAATATCATCCCAGGTAGTTGGTACTCAAAAACCTGTTTCTGCAAAACTGACATGACTTCTTTGTACTTGAGAGCCTCTACTGCCCTTTCTCTGCACTAAATCTATTGTAGCACCAATCCAAGAAACGTTTAAAACTTAATGTTTTGAGCACTCTCAGTTATCAGCTCTCAGTCAGACCGACCTGCTTGCCACCCCAGATAGGTTCTCATGCATTCTCTAGAATTACGCACAGATCGGAAGAGTCAGGTTAGGGTATGAGAAGACACACGCCGGCATTCAGTCTTTTTGTAGCTCGGAGAAGATGTAGACAAAATTTCAAACAGTAAATACACGGTCACAGTACAGTCAAATGCAAACTTTAGAAACAGATCTGTGCCCACATACTGCCTCTGTCAGTGAGCCCAAACCGCTACTTTCCCCAGCAACAGGCAAGGGTACCCGAAAAGAGAAAGCTTACCGCTGAACACGAACAATAGTACCATCTGGAAAGATACTTTCTTCTTGCCCATCCGTAAATAAATTTTTAATAGTTTGATCAGGGAAGGTAATTTCTTTCTTGCCGTCAGGATAATGCTTCTCTGAAATGTATTTTGAGACAATATGCTTATTACGCAAATGCAGGTATATATATGGGCAGCAATTTTGAGGGTTGGTTGAGTTGGATGATTTCTTTACCTATTTGTCCGTTTGAAAATTGCAAGACCTCTAAGCCATCAGAGTATGTAGTGTGTGTAGTCTTAGCATCAGCATAATAATAAATCTGCAGAAAATAGTTTGGAGTTATCGTAACTAGTGAGAAATCTTATGTGTATGTACACACATGCACATAAATAAGTTGTAGAAAAGCACAGAAGATGTAGGATACATACCACTGTTTGATCAGGCATAACCTGCTTCACATCTCCATTGAAGAAGGTTATAGTTACGGTCTTCCCATCAGAACCCACTTTTTTCCATGTCCCATTGGGAAAAAATATGAGGTGACAGCCATTTTTCAAAACTTTTTCAACCTAATGAATACATTCGAGGTCAGCATTGAGCCAATACACTCACATACCCATTCCTCTTTCACAACAGCTGCCTTGTGCAATTACAGAGTGCCAAGCTCTCGTTTTACCTTTCCGTCAGGATAAGCAGTTTCTCTCTGTATCTCTTCACTGTCTGTAGATGCAGGTCCAGATGGTAGTGACACATGAGCTTCATGAGGAGAGGTGTCCTGAAATGGAGACAGTAATCTAAGCATAAACAAACTCAGATCAAGCTTTGTCTTTATACATGTGGTTTTTGTCTAGGCTGACAGGTATTTTAGGAAACGAGGAGCATCAGGGGAGGAAGATGAGTATAGGAAGGCATAAACACAATCTGGGGTTTATTTAAGTCCTAGGTATAATTCAAGTGGTAAGACAGAGTGAGAGTTGGCCACAGTTCATTGTCCACAGTCAGCTGTAGTATGGACTAAAGTGGAATTTAGTAGTATGTTGTAGCATGGTGCTCAACTGCGCCTTAAGTCATCCATATCAAGGTATTAAATGATCGATGAAGTTTCATAAAACCTGAATGCTACCTACAGCAATTAATCTGAGAATTAATCCAACTGTTTACAAGATGCCTGCACGGTTTCCCTACATGGAGCATATAAACATCCATCTTTTTCCCATCCCTCAAAAGGGTAAAACATTTCCCAAAATTCAAGGGAGCAGGAGATGATGATTTTTTTTCCTCAGCCAAAGAACATTGCAACTACCAGGCACAGGTAAAACACTCTGCATCGGCTACTACATAGCCATTTTCTGGTACGACAACAAAATTGCAGTTGAAGAGCAATAGTGGTTGAGTCAACAGCTTCACCAGTCACCCTCCAGATAGTCATTTAAGTACAAGTAACTATTGTTTTATTTTGGGTTTCCCCTCCCTCCTTAAAAAACAAATCAAGATCCAGGACTTACTACCATAAAAGTCTTAGAAGAATCTTCTAGTGCCGTCATTGTCTCAGAGTTGCTTCCGTCACTAGCAGGTGCTGATGCAGGTGTCCTAGAAAGCTTTCCTGCTCAGATACATGTAATAAAGTTAATTTGGACAGTAAAAGTACAGTTTAAGTTTATAATTACATAGGAGGTCAGGTTGTACAGGATACCTACATTTCAGTGCAGTAGAAACTGAAAGCAGCATATTTATGAAAACCATCAGCATAAGCTAGCTCCCTCAGGTATGTCGTTGAAGAATCACTGCAAGAGGTATAATACTTGCACTTTCCTGTTTCATTTCTGAAGATTCACAAAGGATTTTTTCCCCACCCCTAGATATCTAGACAACATTATTAGTTACGCCTTATAACGAAGGAAGGAAGACTAAATGTAACCTTTTAACAGGAACTGATGGGCAGATTTTTTCCACGTCTCTCCTAGCACACCAGAGAGATGTACTCCTGGAATGTACTCCTCTAATAGATAACGTAATGGTTGGTTGAGCTGTCAGAGGTGTCAAAAAAGTACCCTATAGTTACTTTCCGTATGTGATCATGCATTAGAAAGGCATGTATCTGCCAACAGCCTTTGCTCCTAACTGTGAGCAAGGAACAACCGTTACAGCATTGCCCGTACGAGTATGGATCCTGCTAACGAAGGTTCTGAAGAGACACAGCAGTTCCAATGCTATCAACATAGTCATCTAATCAACATCCATGGCTTGAAGAATGTCACTGAAGAATGCCATTTGGGATTATGATGCAGCTTCTGGTATGCTTCAGAGCACCAAACGTGACCGGAATGGTCTCATCACAGCTTTGGCCAGAATCTTACCCTCTGAGGTATTTATCCATACGCTCAGTAAGTCCATTACAACCTATTCTCCACCTCCTTTTGAGGTGGTGACACACTCTTTCTAATAAAAGCAAAAATCCACATTTTTGTTTTAAAGAAAATTTTCTTTTAAAAAGAGTTAACAGAATTCTCTGACTAGACAAACATTTATACCTTTTGTTTGCAAATAACTTCTGCCATTGATCTTGCTGCACTTCTGTACTGGAGGAAGCAGAGATGCAGTTTGACTTTTTGGGGCTCTATTTGGTAGGCACTAAAAGAAAGAAAGTTATTTGTGGTTTAACATTTAATCATAACTGTTCATACAGCGGCAAAAAATGTATACACCATGTGACACAAAAATTTACTGGAAGCTTTCTGCACAGACTATACATTTCTGAGATTTAGTCAGCAGAAGTGTGAAGTAGCCCAAGCTGTACTTTGGAACTCTTCCTCTGACTGCTTCCTTGCTACCAACAACTGCAGAATGTTAATTTGGTGCAAGCAATGCAGAATAATAGTTACCGTTTTAAAACGAAATACAGCTGCTTTAGACAATGGTGAACTGCCCGGTTTGCCGGGCTGATCCTTAAGGTGCAGAGGTTCACAGGTTAGATCCAATCTATGATTTTTCTCTTATAATTGTATCATTTTGTATTTCAAAGATGAGTTCCTCAACAGAATGGACACTGCACATTGGGAACATTCACATTTGGAGAGAATGTGACATTAACAAAATTCTGTGTCTGTCACTACTACTGGAGTCCCAAGATCAGCAAGTTAAAAGTAAACATCTAGGTTGTAGTCATTAGATTCCAAAATTATGATCCAAAACTCAGAGTATTCACACAGATTAATTTAAAACACCAAGATCAATAACTTACAGATTCTGCTCTTTTTAGAGTCATCCCAGAATTTTCTACTTTCCTCTTGTTTTCAGCAGCTTCTACTTTCTTCCAGGCTTCTAGACGAAACCTCTCCATAATTTTGACTTCCTCTTTTAGCTCCATATTCTCATTTACTAAAGCTTCTATTTGATCTTTCAGGCGTCGATGGGTGGTTGACCATTTTGCCTCTTTTCGTTTTAAATCTTCCTGTAGCTCTGCAATCTGCTGTTTTAAGGCCTTAGAAAAATGGAATGTTTATAAATTACAGAGCTTTAATTTTTTAAAAAAAATAAGATTTTAACTTTCTAATAGAAATACTAGCACACAAAAAAAAGCATTAAGAGTGGCAAAAAAATAAGATCAGCTTAATGGGGCAGAGAGTGAGAGGTAGGAGAAGTTTTCCCTAAAGAGATATTGTTTACCAACTTTAAAAGCTCTGCTTTGATCGCAGGAAGTGTCTTTATTGCCCTCTTGGTATCCTTGACACTTTGTAGATTGGCCAGTACAAATACACTTCAGACAGAAACATGAAATCTTTAAGGCTGCCCATGAGAGAACCCTTCAAAAATCTTGGGACAGGAAAATAAGGAGGACACGGTGACATAAAATACACGTGAATCTGCCTCCGCAGTTTAGCAAATGTTACTTCAATCTGTTGAAGTTACATTAGGAAAATTTGTGAGGAAGGAGGAAGGAAATCCTTGTGTGATGTTTAATACAGCTTGTCTGTACACCTCATGTACCACACATCCTGACAGTGAAGAAACAAACAAATCTTGTTTCTTACGTCTCCGATACCTAAAGACCTACAAGTAATAACAAAATGTAACTTTGAAAATTGTAGATTACTATGTTTACTGTACAACAGTTATAGACAGACTAAAACTCAAATACAGTTCCAGTTTGTGCTTTGATCCGCTACCACGAATTAAAATTTATAACATAGGATTAACTACATAAATTTTGTGTCAAAGTTGAAGATTGTTCTACCATAGTCGTGAGCAGTTTTTAGTTTGGGAACATGGCAAAAAGATTTGCTCATCAGGGAGTTTTGCCTTAAAGCCATCAAACAACATTGTCAAGGCTGTAGTTCCTTCCTCAATTAGGCCATATCTAGTAACAGTTCCCATCTTAAAATCACTTGCAACCTTTCAATTAAATTAGAATTTAATTGACTGCCTTTAAACGATTTTAAGTGTTCCTGTGTGGACTACAATAACAACATAATTTTTATACCTGAATTTCATCACGTTCTTTTTTATCTGGAATTGCTCTAACTTCCGTGGTATATTTTTCAAAAACTTTACGCTCCTTTTGCAGTTTTTTTATTTCCCTTTTTTTATATTCTTCTATTTCAGCCAGTTCTTGGGCTTTCTGCTGTTGAAAGTCTGCAATTTCTTTCCTATAATTATGAAACAAAATTGTTGTTTTAGCCCAAAACTACTTCAAGTCTAGATTTTAAGGAAGAAAATGAAGAATCTGAGTTTTGTGGTCATTGATTCCAATCCAGCACCTGTTACCCACAGGAAGACTTACCTACAAATGATATTCCTTATTTAAGGAGTAAGAATTGTCACAACAGCTAGTGTTTGAAGTCCAACAATTTCTACTTTCATATCTTCCAGTCAGAAAAGTTATCCTGAATTTAATAAAGCTTTGGCTAAGATCTTCCAACACTCTTCAAAGCAGTAGAACACCATTCATTCCCCCAAAACTACCAGGGAAAAAGAATCTGCTAACAGCAGGAGGTCACAAATGAAGTATTAGCCAACAACACAAAGCTGTTTCCAAACAAAACAAAAGTGACTTTGGCAGGAATAGGCATGCCACATTTAAGTCAACAGATATAATTATTCTGCTCTATATGTTGTTTATAAGTCCTGCAGTTCAAATGAAAATATTTTCCAACACAAATCAATCTTATTGGCATGAAGATCAGTTTTGCAAGACCAATTTAGGACTGCATTATCACTCAGAACAAAAATATACATAAGTTCTCCCATGTATAGCCTTTAAAGGCATCACATTAAACTAGCAGGGGTTCTTAATATTATAGTTTGTGTGTGAGTAATAATTACAGTTTGGTATATGCCTAGAGCAACAACCAGTTTCTTAACCTATGTCTCCACTGTAACTGAAACACAGCACTTACTTGCCTCTGCTGTTGGTAACGGGACATTATGATAGCCTGGAACATACCACGAGAGCGAATGCACCAAAACGTTTCAATTAAAAATCACCTGATATTTGCCAAGGCATGCTCTCTTTCTTCACGGAGTTTAGTTAGAGTTGTGTTTTCAGCTCTGAATTTCGCTATTTCAGTTTCCAATTCAGTGAGCGTATCTCTCAGCACCTGGGATGGAACAGTGTTTCCTGTCAAAGAACAGCCATGGACAAGTTATCTAAGCGGCATCCGTAAGACTGAAGTAACCAATTATCACACACCAGTTAAAAAAAAAAATAAAACTCAAGTGATACTATTTTAGAGATGGTAGTAGTATCGCAAAAAAAAAAAAATTCTACTATTCAAATAACACAGAAGTAACATTTTAAAGCACTCTGCACGATTTACTCAAGTACCTCAAATATTGAGTATATCCATCATCTTTGTAGAACTAAATATATATTAGGAATTGTAATGTGAAGGGCTTCGTGTCAGGCTAGAGAAATTAAATGAAGGTATTGGGGACAAGCATCAAACAGAGAAGTTTATGGTTGAAGTTTTTCCAAGTTTTATTCACAACTAAGTCTGTTTGCATCCATCACTGATGCGAAATCTATTGCAGGGGGCAATAATAGGATTTGCGGGGTTTTTTGCCCTCCAAGTTTCCTGTTCAGTCACCACTTAAAGGGTTTTAATAGTCTGCTTCTGAGTATACAAGAGAAGAACCTAAATACTCATGTAGGTAGCTGCCTCATTCACCCTTAAATGCTCTGAGATTCAGTAAAAAAAAAACCCTACCCCTCTTCCTGCAAACATCTAGCAGGCATCTTCAGGCAGCCCTACAAAATCAATTCTCCACAAGACAATAGGCAGAAATAGCAGCTTTCATAGGAACTTCTCATAAAAACCTAGATCCTGTTCATTGGAGCAGAGCTTGAAACCAAGCTCTCACCATCTTCTCTACAGAGAAGAGATTTAAATGCTAGGCTATGCCATCATGCTTTCACTGAACAACTGCCTTTTTAATGATCTCACAGAAATGCAACAGCTTCAACAGGAGCTTTTAGAGGCAGTTCTTCCCCAGACTATAAATATATGGTTGGAATCAACCTGGGCAAAGCAGAAAACCGAAACCACGTTTCCATATTCCACATGAATTCTCTAGATATTATACTGCTGTCAGAAAACATGAACAGGGCTGCCGCCTCCTCATACTTTCTAAGAGGAACAAGCTATAACCTACCAGGGCATAGCATTACCCTACTGTGGTGTAAATGCACACTGTCACTGGAAAGGGAGGTACCACTTCTTTTTTGGCATGGCTTTGACACTTTCCTTGATTTGGAAACAGTGATCAGGCAGATCCAGATCAAGTTGGTGCAATGAGCTGGTCTGATAGAAAACTAGCCTCCAAGAAAAAAAAAATTAAACTAAAAAGAGAAGTTTTCACCCATTGTACTCATTCTGCGAGATGCAAAATTTTTGGATCTGACACGAGACATGCAACCAGGAGAGGAGATGAAAGGCAAGAACAGGGCCATTCCCCGCAGCACCCTTTAGTGTAATGTCAGGTTGCAGCTTAAGGGTTAGAAGAGAAGACTTGTAATAGATGTTGTCTTCAACATTTCCTACCAGTCGCTGTTTTTTCACCTGCTGGCTCCTGTTCCACATTTGATTTGGTTTCGTGCTCTGAATGACAGCCTGCCTTCTGTTTCGGTTTCAGTGAAGGAAAGAGTTTCATCATCAGGTTTGATACAGGAGGTCCATTTGAGTCACTGTCCACTGAAGACTCTTTGGACATTTCATCTCCCCTCTTTGAGGCAACTTTTCTCTTCATTGCTTTATCTGGGACAGTTGTATCGTTCTTACTGGAAAAGTCCATCTGTAAAGGTATTTTAGTATATTTTTCAGGTAAATCACCGTTAACATAATTTTCATCAAGATCACTCCATGTTCTTTCATCATCAAACTCAAACTTACTCCTACTTATACAAGACATGCTTCTCTGATGGTCTGAAGCTTTTCTAATCTTTTGCTTTGACAGTGCACTGCAATCTTTGTCTGACAAGCCAAGGTCAGCATCTCCATTTTTGCTTTCTTTGCTGATGTCTTTAACAGAACACCCATAATCAAAAAATTCTGAATCACTTTCTCTACGGCTCATAAAGGATGTCTTAACACCTTCATTTTCATGCTTTAATGTGGTCTCAAATTCACTCTCAGGATCTGTAGTAGTATCATCATCATCATCATCCTCACTCTTATCTTCATTTACAATCCATTGATTTCTTTTTAAAGCAGGAGCTGCTGTCACGGAAGAAGCTGAAAATATTACACTGTCCATTTTATTCAATGAATCCTTCATTCTAAAAGCTGTTCCTGAATTTGAGGCTGTATGCCTAACAGTTCTATCATTTGTATTTCCCTGTGTCATACAGTGTGCCTTTATATTTTTCCTATTTATACGTTCAACAGCCAGCACCTTTACTTGCTGCTGTTTTGCCTTGATAGGGGTAGAAGACATTCTACGGCCTTTTAAAGTTTGCTGATCTTGATCTAAGATCCTTTGCACAAATGAGGAATTACTTGAGAAAGATATTTCATCTGCAGCTTGTTCAAGAAACAAGAATTCGTCTAATTCTAGATTCTCTTTTTCTTTTTCTTTTTCCCAGTTTTCCAGCTTATTCTGAAACGAAACTTCAAAAGACAGTTCTGGATCTTTTGCAGGGTGACCTATAGGACATTTAGAATTAGAAAAGGCACTGGCCAGCTCGGGAGATAACCGAGGATTTTCTGTGCCAGGTAATTTGTTTCCAATTTTTCCAGTGTTAGACTTAGCAAATTCTTCTACGTTCTCTTTGTTTTCTATTTTGTTGTTAATTTCTAATGGGAAGGAATCTCTCATCTGTCCGTCATGATTTTTTCCTGTTTGCATTCTTGTTTCTAATAGCGAGATATTTTTTCCATTGTGATTCCTGAATACCAGGGTCTTCTGGATAGGGTGATGTTTTGCTTTATCAAGGTGGTTGTATTTTTTACATGGTGCAAAAGGCTTCTCAGAAACCAGTTCTTTGCCAGGAGGCATAGTTTTCGTCTGCATTTGTGATCTGTCCACTTTAATAACATTTCTGTCATCTGAAGACCTTTGTTGAAGTTTTGGGGTGTTTTCTCCAAGTTTTGTGATTTTAGATTTGGCATTAGTGAATCTTGTTAGGCCTTCGCCTCTTTTCAGGAAAGGTCGTTTGATCACTGGTTTTTGAATGGCTGATCCGTTTGTCTCCTGAAAAGGGGTAACGAAAAGCAAATGCAAAAGGTTAAAGAGCCCCTTACACAGTTCGAAGATTTCTTCAAATAAACCCCACACATGAATAGGATTTTTTATAGTACATTTCTACGGGATTTCTAAAGACATCTTAAACAACTGAAATACTGGGGTATTATTGTTTTATATTTAAGAATGTCACTACTGCATTCAATGTTAGCTTTTAATTCTAGAATCTTCCTGTACATTTTTAAAGCACATCTTTGCACAATATATAAAGAATAATAAAGTTTAGAAAACAAATAAATAACCTGTAACTTCTGGTTTTGCTCCAGACGCTGCTCTTCTAGTTGTATCTGTTCTTCCAGGAATTCTTCAAATGTCTGTTTCTTCTCCTGAATTGCAGCTTTAATGGGTCTAGTGTAATTTAAAAATAAAATAAAATAAAATAAAATCAAGTCTTACATTTCTATATAAAATAACTGTGTTCAACATCACTGCTATTCAAAGACCTAAGGTGTAATTACACAAAAAGTGACAAATTATGAGGTACTTTGGTACTTAAATGTCAGTTAATCTGAGAAATGCATTATACTGCTATAGTTAATATTCATATCTAAAAGATACTGCATGCAGGTTTTGCTGTTTCTTCTTTCACTGCTTTTCTCAATGACCCTTTCTTCTACCCAGACCACCAAACTTTCACTCATATTTTAGTCATACTGCAGTATGATACTACAGTATCACCTTCCCACTCAGTAATGATACTGAGATCATGTTCCTTATCTCTCCCATTGATACTCATCCTCCTTCACAGCCCCCTACTGGGTCTGGCTGGGAAGGAGCAAGCTTTCCTCATAGCAGCCCATATGGTGCAGAGTTTTGGATTTGCGACTACAACAGTGTTGATATCACACCGATGTTTTAGCTATTACTGAACACTGCCTCCACAGCACCAAGGCTGTGTTTCATTTTTCATGCTGCTCCCCCACCCCCAGCAAGTTACACTGGGAGTGGGCAAGAGCCTGAAAGGAGACACAGTCAGAAGAGCTGATGTGAATTGACCATAAGATATTCCATGCCATATAACATCACATTCAGCAGTAAAAACTGGGGACTTGGTCTTCCAAAAGTAGCTCAGTTTCTGCCGCTCAGAAACCAAGTGGGCATCGGTCTGCTTCTGAGAGGTGGAGAGTGACAGCCTTTGCATCACTTAGTGTTTCTCCCCACCCCCCCACACTTTCTTCTCATCTCAACCCACAAGTTTTGTTGAGTTTGCTCCTGTGATATCCTCTCCCGTTCTGCTCTGGGGGACAAAGTGAGCAAGCGACTGTGTGGGTGTTTAGTTGCTGGCTGGGCTCAACCCACCACAGCCTGGAACACGTACTTCTTGCTTTTGTGATGACCTGGCAGACAAGGCAGAGCTTTAAAACAATGCCAACCACTACTTTTCTTTTACCAACACCATAAACAAAACTTTACTGTACATGAGAAGGCTTCTGCAACAAGTACTATTATTACATCTTAGCCATAAACCGATTTTTGAACAAACATAACTCCTGGTAATAAACTGGAAAGTCACAGCCTTTCACTCCACATTACTACTTTTGCCACATAACAGTGGGTAGGAGGTTGTAATAAAGCAAATTCGGAACAGCAATTATAACTCCTCATATACTAAACCTATCCTAAAACATGCTTTTAAACTATCATTAGCCCAGGCTGCACACACCTCTTCAGCCAATACACAACACCCCATCTTTCACAGCATAAGCAATTTCAGGCCAGAGCCTTTACAGGTCTCCACAGTACCTAGCAATATGGAATCCTTGGTTGAGAAAGCTACACAAATTAAGAATAGCAGACTCTTTCAATGAGGATTCGGAATCCAACAAAATTCATATTATCTATTTGATAAAAACTGCATAATAATGGCCTGAATTACCTTTCCTCTGTGTTAGTCCACAAATCTTTTCCTCCACTGGGATTTTCAGAGAGATCTGCACTTTCCACACATAAAGGATCAATTTGATGGTCTTCACTTTCCATTAAAATTTCCATCTTTTGTTCTGGACACCACATGTTTTTTCCTTCAAAATGAAAAGAATTTTTTTTTCCTCCCCAACAACAAATCAGTTTTCAGCTCGTACTTTAAGCAGCATTCAGGCCAGATTAAAATCAGAAGGGGGCTTCATGGTAATGTAGTCTGAATTCGCACATAAAATAGTCCTAAGATTTTTCCCAAATTAATTCTTATTTGAATCTGAGCTTTCTTTATAAAGGCACATCCAATTATGTATTATAAATCCCTGGATAGATTGTTATATTCCATTTGCCACATGAAAATGTGGGTACAGTTCAGCCCAAACAATTCAGCAATCCAATATTTGTCATAATTTGCTATTTTCCTAGTCTTTGTCATATATAAGTTTTAGCAGTAAAGATTAGATTTTTTCCTAAAACAGACAAGCATTTCATTCAGAGGAAGACTTTAGTTTTTCCTCATGCTGCTTTTAACAAAACTCACGTGAACATCAACAGGAACATTGAGACCTGTAAACTGTCAGTAAACCGTCAGTAAACCAACCAATAAATCAAGTACATCAACACTTGATAAAGTCTCCACATTAAGTAGTAGAAAGTTACATTCAATAACTACAAAGGGAAAAAAAACCCACCACGCAACAAGTTATCTTTCTATAAATGACTAAACAGTAATATACTTGTCTTCCTCATTTTTCAAACAATTCTGCATTTTCAGAGGCACGCACATACCTTGTTTCTCACAGGCAGACACTTCTGAAAGACTGTTCTTCAAAGATGAGGTGCATTCTTTGCTGTTTAACTTTGGTAAAAGATCACTGTCTTGTGTATGTGGAGAAACAATTGGAGCGTAAGCTCTATCTTCAAAGTGATTCTGAGACCCAGATGATGGCAACTGGTGTAAAGGTGTTAAGCCCACTGAATGCCCAGGTCTTAGCTTTTGATTTTCAGTCGTTACAGTATAGCCTTGAAATTAAAAGAAAAGAAAATGTCTGTGTCTTTGTATTTGCATGACAACACCACTGTTCCACAGGAGAAAAGAAATGGCACTGAAAGGCAAGATTGATCACCCAACCTCCATCCTTATGTTACTGATCAAGAATAAGTGATTAGGCAATCTGAATTTTGTTCTCCTAATGCTAAGCCCTAAATTCATTTTTCTCACATAGGCAGAGTGAAAGAAAGATACTCTCTTAAGTCAGGTTGGACCAACACTGCCAACAAAATACCCCTGCTCAACTCTAAAAGCTTTTTCCATCCCAGCACTGTCCCTTCCCTTTGCACACAGCCAAAAAGACTGGAAAACTGATACAGGTTACAAGTGTTTGTTTTTCAATACAGATCAGCTCCCGGTCCAGTTCATCACCTGAACAAATTTGTGCTGCATGAGCATAAACAAGGAGAGACCACTTCATTTGGACACACCAGCAGCTTAAAGCAATCAGAAGTATTGCGAGAAACAGCTAATCAGAAAAGAAAGCAACTGTTTGTTTTACACTGTCTTTTATATTTAAAATATTTTCTTCAAAACAATGGCTCCCATCATAGCACATATTGATCAAGTTGCAATTACAGTTGTCATTTTATAAAAACCCGATAGTATTCCTTCTACAGCAGCACTCAACTTTCAGGCACTGAAGTGATGCAACATTTATCTTTGCCTAATCAAGTAGTCTTAAGATGAAGAACACTGAATACTCTTTCAGATTTTAACTGGAAAATGAGATTAAATTCTTCAGTTTACCCAAAGTACGTTATATGCTTGCTTTCTCAACTTACCAAGAACTGCTGTCTGGCCAGATACCATGCTAAGTAGCTTCTCCTGCTCTTCCATTAGCCTTTGAAGTTGCTCCTTCTGTTGTTTCTTTAGCTGTTCCTGTTTCTGGTATTGCAATTCCTTCAGCTTTTCAAACAAAAAAATAAATGTATTAGAGGCTAGGTTTACTTAAAACGTACCACAGTATTAGTGTCATCAAGACAACTGGTATTTCTTGTTTTAAAGATGTTCCATTAGGTAAGCGTAACATGAAGGAAATTAAGAATTTTTCTATCTATGAACACGCATGCTATTTCCAATTTGCCCAGTTACCAGTTCCACTAGTCTTTAATTGACCAATCTGTAAAAAATAGGAATCAGAACACTCATTTCCACTGCATGGGAAAGACATCCAAATTCTGCTCTTTTAACAGTAACTTCTACTATGCCATGTTTTTATTAAAATGTGAAATACTTCATAGTAATTAAAGCTTTAGAAAAAGTGTGGGTGTTTTTTTCTCTCCAGGATCTCACTTACAGTGAGCAGAACTGATACACAGGACCAAGAGAGGGGGAAAAAGAACATCAGAGAACATTAAGAACTCATGAAGCTGCCTGGAAAAAAGAATTAAAACATGGATTAAATGCAGTAATCCAGTCTTCGTTTTCTTGTGTAGCAGGAATCCCAGGCACTGTCTCAAAACCAGCCTCGAGGGCCATATGAAGGCAGGGCATTTCGTACCCTACCAAGCCACAGCAATGGGCGGTGGGCTTCCATGTCCACCTCTATCTCCAATGCATACATATCTGCTAGTTTCAGCTCTTCCAAAGGAATGACAGGAGGCCTGATGAAATCCTTCCACAGATGAACAATTGCACCACACCTGTCACCCAACAGGTAAGAAAAAAATTCCCTTGAATTTCCTTTGTGGATCCTTAAAATTCCAATGAAAACAGAAGTAAGGCACTATGCAAATAGAAGCTATGAGCTTCTATTCAAGATCCAAAGATCGCCTGAGTCTCATATCCAAACCCTTCACTTACTTTATTAAAGAAATCATACCTGTTCCAATAATAATATCCTCAGAAAACCAAAGTGAAAAAACTACATTCAACATTACAAACATCAGATTTATTTTTTTATGATATATTAGATTGTCGATAACTTTTGAAGACACAAGACTTAAGAATTCCTCTTAAAATACCATTAAACCAGATAATATCTGTTATTTAGACGCAGTTTGATACTGCTAACAATACTGGAAAAGTAAATACTTATTTTCCTATCATGTAAAATAGAGGAGAAACATTTTATAGCACCAGATAAGTTGTAGAATTCTACTCTAGAGACTCACACACACCTCACTTGTGTGAACAGACACAGGGATTCATGCTGAGGTACCTGCTAACAGAGTGGACAAGGAGGTAAGCGAGCTCTTAATCCTTAACAGAAAGATCTATTAAAGTGCCCCTGCAGACTTTTAGCTAACACAATTTATATGTAGCAATTGGTAAGAGGTACGAGCGAACGTATAGCCAGCTACAGTGGATTAACTGACGTGCTTGCTCTGGAAAAAAAACAATTAATAACATCACAGCATTGGAATTACAGGCCTTTTTGTCCCAGTGTCTTGGATACTTCATCACATTCAACACTAACTCTTCATCGAAACAGAGCCAGGTATATGGGTGTACATACCTACTTTGAGAACCAACAGAGGATGTTGCTACAGATACAAGAACATACAACTTCACCATGCTGTGAATATCTGTGGTGAAGTACGACCACTGTAATGACCAGTACCCCATTTCCACAGCTTGAAGTGAAGAAACAACAGAACATTGTAAAACTGTGTGTAGCTTTCCAGGTAAAAAGATTTTGAGAACAAGTACCCTGCAACTGAATACAATTTCATTTTAAACTGGAACTCGTGCCATCTGGAAACAAGAAGTTAAGACACTCAATAACTGCACATCATGAGGAAGACACCAATTTTTATGCAATGAAACTGTGACTTAGAACTTGCTCTTTAAGCTTGTCGTGTTCTATATGTTGCAAAGAGTTTGCTTACTTACAGGTATGACAAATCACATGCAGAAACAAAATCTTAATTGATATACACCAAGGAATTCTAGAACTTTTACCTGTTCAAGCTTTTGTAAGAGTGGATCGCTGTGATCAAATTTATTCTGACCATCCACTTCACCACGGACAAAGTCTGTTTTAGAGGCTTCTACGTTATATGCGGCTGCTGGAAAAGATGTTTCAGTGGTACATTGCCGAACTGTACAAGTGCTGCCAGACTCTTCTTCACACAAGGAGTCCTCGCTTACAGAACAGCTGTCTGAAACATGCAACACTCCAGCAGGGAGAGCTGTGATGTTTTTAGGTTCAGATAATAAATTTTCTTTGCTGATTTTCAAACCAGTAAAATTAGGATCTAGTAAGACGCCAGCACGGGAACAATTGGACATCCAATGTGCAATGAAGTTTGGTTCACTACTCAGATCTTCAACAGTTGGCATCTTGTAAATTGTATTCCAATGTATTTGCTGATATAGTATTAACATAACAATATTACGTTATGTAGCATTAGGACAGTAAAACTTTCAAAGTTCCAGGTATTTGGTATGGATGGTTACCTACTTCTAGCACCTAGAAATTAAGCAGATAAACAAAATAAGAAATCTACAATAACAGATTCCCAGTAAAAGAAAGTTACTCTCTTATAACCAGCCTAGTGTATTTATAAAAATAAGTCACAATCTGCATTTCTCTAGGCAATAGGAACAATTTAGACAATTAGTAACAAAAACTTTCTGTGCAGAAAGACAACATTATCCAACTTCCAATCTTACTATTTATTTGAGTGCAGCTAATATTATCTCAAATATTATAGAGCTGTGTATAATATTCTCTTCAGTAATATAGAGAGGGATTCAGATTTTTTTTTTTAAAGTGCCTGCAATAAAAGAAGAGTGGTGATTTGAGGAGCTAAAAGAGACTTCCCACACAGGACCTTCATATTAATGCAAAGTTTCAAATATGTCAATCTACATATAAACATTCCACCGCACATATTTCAATGCAGCACTTACTGGTTTTGTGTCTTCCTTAGTTTCTCATGGAAACTCTACAACCATGCTGCCTATTCGCTTCCTCCTCCCAACCAGCTTCTTTTAAATCCATCCAGAAAAAAAAAGTTTGAAGACTGCAACTTTTGCAGTGATAACCGAATTCCTACAAGTGTCATAAAACATGATTGAATTTGGCTAGATAGGGGACCCAAAGTGATTTCCTCACTGAGGAAGAAAAAAAAAAAGAGAGAGAACTGCTGCTGATGCCGGTGTGGCAGCAAAAGCCTGAGCACTCAGCCCAAACCACCTCAAACTAGTCCCGGAGCAGTCAACTCTCTGCCTGTGCATATGATGTGCAGTGGGGAACACAGAGGAAAGAAGGGGCCAGGGGACAAAGGACAGGCAGCTACAGCAGCCTAGGCTCCTGATGAGCAGGAAGTAACTTCCTCAAGCTTCCTTCTTCCCAAGGGATGAGTTCATGCCAGCTCGCCTTATATTCCCTGCTGTAACAGGGTTTATGTTTTCAACCAAAGCTTGAAACCGTGACTAGGAGAAACGGCGAAGTTCCCTTAGGCAAATGTTTCTCAACCGCCTCCTGGTTTGAGACACTAGTGGAAGTTTCTCAGCGAGGTACAGATTCCTGCACAGGCCAATTCACGGAATCATGGAATTTTTCAGAGTTGGAAGGCACCTCTAGAGATCATCCAGTCC
>VXBH01003839.1:358030-408159 GCA_013400035.1 Rynchops niger | reverse complement strand
ATTCCATTGGCCTTTTTGGCAACAAGGGCACGTAATTCAAGCCTACAGGGTTCACAAGCAAATTCTCCTGTCACCTTCTGGAGACCCTTTGGAGGCAGTCTACCGAGTGTAAAGCTTCCCCCGCAGTCTCAGGGCAGCAGCACCTCCATGACAGCCGGCAAGGATGAAGCTGACCCGTCCCGGGGAGGCGAGGATGGACAAAGGGATGCCCCCGATGGTCGCCGGTGGGAAGAGGAGCACAGCCAGACTCCTCAGCCGAGCCGAGGGGCCAGGCCCGGCGCATCCACTTCCACACGGACACGGCCACGGCCACGGACACGGACACGGCCACGGACACGGACACGGACACCGCCCCAGCCCACGGCACCGCGACGCCTTCACGGGGGCCGCCATCGCTCCCCCGCCCCCGAAGCGCCCGCACCGCGACAGCTCCAACCTACAGCCCCTCACGAGTACCGGGACGGTAGCACCCAACGTCGTTCCGCTCTGGCCGCCACCACCGCTCTTCTATTACGAACCTGCCGCCATCCCACAGCCTCCCGGCGCCACTGGCTGGGCACCGCCCCGGCGCCGGGCATGCTGGGAGTTGTAGTCCTCAGGCGCCGCCTTCCCCGCCCAACGGCGAGGCGGCTCTGGGGCGCTCGAACTACAGCTCCCGAGAGACTTGGCGGCGAAAAGGCCGTTGACGGGCATCAACAGGGAAGTAGCTGCCGCGGCCCAGGTTCCTGCCCGGGGCTGTCAGGGGCGGGAACAGGCGGCGGGGATCGAGGTGGAGGGGTGTCTCTCCGGCAGCTCGGCCTGCCCTGCCCTGCCTCTCTCCCTTCCTTCATCAGGTGGAGGCGGTTCCCGAGCCCCTTCCTGCGTCGCGGCCGGTGGCTCTTCGGGGAGACGGGGCTTCTCTTCGGGCAGGGCCGCTCCCGACGAGGCGGAAGGCCGTATCCCCGCAGAGTTCTTCAGCGGCCGTCGCGTCCCGGCGCGGTGTGTGAGGAGATTCCTGTCTAGTGAGCGGTCCGCAAGCCTGTCAGGGTGTGGGGTTTTTTTGCAGGGCTGAGGCTCTGGACTTTTACCGTGCTTTTATTGCGGCTGGTTATACCCTCTTAATCTTTAAATAGCTGCAGTAAGGGAGGAACGGAGAGATAACTGGGTAAAAAGCGTCCCCCCGCTTTCTGACATTTTGTGCTTTAAGCATGCTCTGTCTCCCTCAGCGAAATTAGCGTTTTCCTCCGAACTCCGGTAAGCGTCAGAGTGTCACCCTCCAGAAACTTGTGGTGTTTCGCAGGCTGTGACCGGTATTTGCAGCTTTTCTGGGCACGTACAAACCCAAGCCCTAGGCTGTACAAACGCAGGGAAAGCCCTTTCCGTTGCCTACTTCTACTTTTATTCTGCGCTGTTACTTCCTATAGTGCAAAGGCCTCCTTCTGCGAAACGTCCCCTTGGCTTTCCTGCACTTTGGTTTTGTCAGTTATGAATATATATTGTCTACGAGATTGTTCTCGGACTGGATTCTGCTTTAACAGTGGGAAGCTACTGTGCTAGAAAACACGAGGATTTGTACTCATGCGTTTTTAAAGCATGGCATCACATTTAGTCCCTTTGACGTCTTTAATGGGAAAACACAGTAGAGGTTTGTTTTCAGTTTACCTGCACGCTGAAGGCCTTACAGGACTACAGATTATTCATGGTCTATTGTTGGACAATAAAAAATTATTTTTGGCTCCCCCTTTGCTAGAAATATAACCTATTGCTAATGATGGTGTTGAATTTGTGGTTTGATCATGACGTACAAGCTTGTGTGCTTGTGTGAAATCCTTTTGAGGGTATTGGGGACTTATGGATCTCCACCAACATAAACTAAAATTGAAAAAATTGCTGGCGGTTCCATTTTGCATAACTTCCTTATCTGGTTCTGCAACAACACAGTATTCCTGTTATAAAAGTGTTTTATCAGCAGTTAATTGATTCTCAATACACAGATTAAATACAATAGTTTTCTATTCTGATTTTGAATTTTGGAAATTTTGCCATTCAAAAAGAGTAAAGCCAAAGCACTGCTAAAATTCCTTGAGAAGTTTGGTTCTCTAGGGGAATGGGGGAAGAAAGGCTACTATTCAGTGGTAGCATCCATTAGCAATGAAAAAGAATAAAACCTTCTTCACTCAAGGGAGAAAAAACCTGCTGGGGATAAACTTTGAACAGATTTTAACCCAATCTCCTGCTCTCTCTCAGGTATTCCAAAGTTCACTTGGACTCTAACAGTGGCAATTTCCTTCTCCTCCCAAGTTGCAGCGAGGGTTACTGCTCCTTATTGTGCAGTAGACTGCACTTTGCTTGGTTTATTTATTTGACTGGGTCGTTTGGGCATTTTTACAGGGAGGTATGAGTGTTTCCTAGTCCTTGCTACCTACAACGCCCAGGCTCTCCAGTTGTACCTCACACTGTTGAGGAAGCAGGAAGATCCTTCAGGGAAGGCAGCTGCCTGAGTGGGTGAGTTTACGTGATTTGGCTCCCTCAAAATCTAAGAGGAGGAGTGGGATCAGGGCCCATTTAATACCTTGTGCTGGGAAGAGAGAATGGGGAGTCTTTGCAGACAGACTTGCAGGAAATGAATCCCTCAAGTTTACGCATTCCTTTCTGCTTACTGGCTGACCTACGGTTTATTTACAGATCAGTTCTCGCAATAATTTTTTTTCTCAGTTCTTAGAAGCTTGATTTTCATAAGCGGCTGTAATATAAAATACTTTTGTGGAGTTTTGCACCACATGTAGCTACTGATTTCAGTTGTTTCTGGTATTCTCTTGATGAGATATGGATGTATAGGCAGGGCTGATGCTTGCAATAGGTTGTATGTGTTTCGTTGCCTTCTAATAAACTTTTTGTTTTGGCTGTGCAAATAGAGTTTGTTATTTCCTGAGAAGACAACTTCTGGGGATATTTTAGTAGTGTCCAGAATCTGCTTTAGAGAATACGTTGAGAAAACTAGTGCACACAGAGCTGTAGTGAAGAGGGAGGCAATGTCCGGGTTTATACTATGGTTATTAAAGGAAGCCTTTGGCAGTAGCACATTTGGCCTTATATATGCCTCAAATTAATCTATCCTGTTTGTGACAAGATTCAAAATAGTTGATAAAAGAAGCTTAAAATAACACTTTACACCACAAAGTAGAGCTTCTTAAAGATACAGTTTCCCACAGAGCCAAGGTAGAACAAGGCTGCATTGTAAAAGATTTTTGTCACCTCTGGTAACGTAGTATCTCCTGAAAAACGTTTGGTTAAAATATGGAGAGTTGGTTTTTTGTGTGAGCAGAGTGTACTTGTATGCCAAAAGCACTGCTAATGCCATAAAAAAACAAAAACGAGCCACAAAATCTAGGTATATGATGACCTCAGGTGCCCTTTGATCTGCTGCCTGTGCCTAAATGCGCAGAGTTGCCAGTTCTTTCAGGTCTATAGTGCAGTAGATGATTTGGGCCCTTCCTGTAGATTACCTTTCTGAGATAAAATTAGACAGACTTGTATAAAATTGTGTCTCATGGTCTTAATTTCCCAGGTTTTCATGAAACCCCAAATTCAAGTGAATTATCTTTCTCTCTCTCCTCGAATAACTATTTCTTATTTTTTAGCTCATAACTTAATTTATTCTGTGGCTATCTGATTTCTTTTTTATTGCACTGAAGAACAACTTCACCTGCATACATTGAAAATCTAATGGGCCATAGAATAAGAAAATAAGCACATTCCATAAATGTAGTATAGGTAACATACTCTAAATCCCCCCCCCCAAAATTACTTCAGGCTACTGTGTTGGTTTTTTTTTTTTTAAATCTGAAACCTAATCCTCATCATCTACTCTAGACTTGGGTCCTTGATAAATTAATCAAACAATAATCTTATATTAGATTGTGAAGTGTTGTTGTCAGTGCCATTTAAACATTTCCTCTGCGTTGTTACAGTCTTTTTGTTTATTCACACTCCACACTACAGTGGAATCTTTCTGTAGGGTTGATGTAAAGGTTTTGTTGATCTTGTAAAGGCTTTCGTGCAATTTGACCAATACTTATTTTTAAGCCAGAAGAACCTATTGGATAATTAAATTCTTTATTTTTAGTCCAAAGAAACTAGTGTTCTAATAAATGTTTCCTCATTTGCACAAACATCGTGCAGAAAAATGTGAAGTGGTAAATGAACGCAAGTAGTTCAGACAGTGTCTGCGTTCGTTTTTGCAGTCTTTAATGTGGGTGTTGTTTATTTATAGAAGTAGGAGACTAGAAGCTTAATCAGCATTTGCAGTCTATCTGGGAGCTCTTATTAAGTCAGAGAAAGGTCATTTTTTCTCCAAATGGCCTCCCAAAGATAGAGGACGCTGAATATCATACATTTTTGGCTAACAACGGAACTGCCTTCCTTTCACGTTATCTTTACTTTTCAACAAGCAGTTTCTTATTTGTTCTGCCTCATGCTGTGGCTCCAGGATGAATTTGGAAAGGCCAAGTATTCTAGAGTGCCAGTTTTGTCCAGTTATCTCACAAATAAAATTGTTTGGCCTTAAGTCACTGTGGAGAATTTACGTCATCAAGTAGCTTTTCCAGAAATACAAATAGTTAGAGTAAAAACAACGTCTTTACCACTGTCACTGATACCCTCTGGATGAGATATGGACACAGTGTATTGGGATCCAAAGAATCATTGGTAAAAAAAATTTATGACCTGAGTATTTTGTTTTAGAAGCACACATTCTCTTCATGGTCATTACTGTAGTGTTAGCGGCGTGTCTGTATTAGCAGTTTGGCTTGGAGAAGCAATGCAATTTTAAGCCATACCTTTTCGTTGTCAAGAGCTGCCTTATGTTAAGTTCTCAAAGTGGTTTTGAGGTGTACCATCTGAATGCCTTTCAGAGAAAACTAAACTGGGCACCCTGCTTCAAATCAGCTTAGGGGAGGCGTTGGTTTTGGCTTCTGTCTGAACCCACCCAGTCATAACCCCTTCTAGCTCCCACTTAACACTCATTTACCACTGAAGGGCTCGGAAACCCTAGAAAGCCCATGACATGCTGAGGAGCTCATATGCTATGTAAAGAGCTCAGTGCTCTGTATAGTGTTCTCATTTACGCTACATTTATCATTCTCATCAGTTTTTAAAATAATTTTATACTCATAAGGCATCCAGGAAAATAAATACACATTGATGATACATTTTATTCACTTAAACCAGACACTGACATTATATTTTGTTGTCATAAATTCTATTCCTGTTTAAGTAAAACTTTCCCAGTCTCTCATCTCTTAGCCTAGTTTGTCGCAAATGACACTCAGGCGATTTTCATTCAAGTTGTTTTACAGACAATTTAGGTTGACACTGCTGAGAAAAGAAGTAGTCCCCTTACTTGCATCTCTCCCCTACCTCCATCACTTCCACTGCTACACTATTCCTTTTTGTAAATGTTTGCCGTAAGCCAGAAGGTGAATTCAATCAGAAAACAGGTCTGGATTAAAACTAGCTTCTTGGGTTTGGGGGTTTTATTGTTGCTGGGGTTTGGGGGTTTTTTTGCTGTGGTGGGTTTAATCTGGATCAGCTTTCCAAAGTTCTTTTTAAATATTGGGGTTTTTTTTATATTTGCAGATTATAAATCAGTGAGTGGAAACACGAAAAGCTGTTCACGTTCTTGAAAAGAGAGTTATTTTATAATGATACTGTGTGAAAGGGGAAACGAAAGTGAGATTGTTCCAGTCTAAATTAAGACACTTCCACGTTACTAACAGTGGGTATTAGCAGCAAGAGATCAAGAGTTTGGCACTTAGTTCAAGCCATAACTTTACTGAAAATTTAGGTCACACTAAATTTTCTGCATAATTAAAAAAAAAAGAAACAAACAAACCACTGATTACAAGACGTTCTGGGTGGATTTCATTACCATGCTAATAAAATGGGATTCGTTTTGGAACTTTGTAGAGTTGCAAACAATGTATTTGGTGAGAGACTACTTAGGTGGCTAATGGGAATGAAAGTTTTCTTAGCCCAAAATAAAAAATTCTTTTCTCTTTTAACAGGAGGGCAATGGGAATCTTTGCAGACTGTGTGTTCTTTGTTAAAATTAAACACTTACCCGTTCAGGATAAGAGCAGGCTGAAAGCTTGCATAAAAGAAAATGGTGGAGTAGTTAATTTTGTGCTTAATCACAAGGTAAGTTCCAGATTTATTTCTGAGATCTCAGTAGGAAAGTATTAAGTGGTGCAAATGTTGTAGAGTGTTAATCTTGCCTCATGTAGAGAAATAAGAACCATAGAGATTATGTCTCTTTTCAATATTTAAATAGAAATATTCAGTTTACATTTTTAATGCATCTGACTTTGTAGTACTGAAATGTCACATAAAAGATTAAGAGCAATATTCTCCCTCCACAAAAGAACCGGAGAAATATTTTTCCTGGATAAAATTGCCATGCTGTTTTTCCTCTCTCATTGTCAGAGAGGGGAAACTCTGAATAAGGTATTTCAATACCTTCACTGGTATTTCAATGCCTAAAATTTGTGAGCTCTAGGATGCTGAGAACAGCTAACAAGTGACCAACCTGTTCAGGGTAAACCTTACCCAAGCTGCAGAAGTTACGTTATGATTAAAAAGAGACTCATCTATCTCCAAATGGGAACTTCAGAACAGATCTGGACTCAGTGCTGCTGCTTTTTTAAACTGTACTTTTGTCATATGGGGCAAATAAAAGTACATGCATTTATCATCCTGTTTCCAAGTAAAGTAGATGTTATTTCATTCTGATGTAATAATCTTTCATTTTTCTGTATCTGTCAGTTCTTGCATGCTTCATGCTAACTAGTCAAGATGCAAAATCCACTGCCTCCTACTTATGGCCATTTCATTTGATTTGACTTCTCTAAATGTTCTTACTTTGTCCTAACTATGCAGAAAATAGGATTCCAGTAAAAAAATGTATCATTCTTTATAAGGCTACCAAAGCTTATTATGGTTCTTCATCATTCTACTCGGCGCTGTTTTTTCTTAAACACTCTTACTCCAAATAGCTTTGGGTTTGTACCATGTTGGCCGCAACAGAACTTGCCCATTATTGGACCTCCTGTGTGATGCTATAAGCTCTGCAGAACATTGGGCACTTGCTCACCTTCGTATCTTCATGATAATTGCACAAAAGTGGACACTCTGAAGTTCCACATATTTCAGTTGAGCGGAACTATCACCTGAAAAAAGTCCTGCTTGCTCTGCTGTCTATGGATGAAGTGCAGAGGTCCCATGTTTCTAAACTGGAAGTTTCAGTTAAAATATGGTCCAAAAAGGTTGTGTGTTTTTTAAATATTTCCTTTGGACTCTAGGATTATACCAGTATGAATTGCAAATACACAGTATTTGGATTAATATTGTAGTTATGTGTGCAGAGCAACTGTAATTGCAACCTGTCTTTCAGATTACACATGTTCTTGTGGATACCGCTAATGTCCTCAGCTGTCGTGATCTAAAAAGTATTCGGAAATATCAGCTACCTGTTTTATGTGCAGATTTCATTTGGAAATCAGCTGAAAAGGGGAACCTTTTACAGATTGATGCATTTAAGGTTAATATATCACAAGATGACACTTCTGACCAAGGGCAGGGTAAGTGTATTTGACATTGTTTATTCCTCTAATCAGTTACTTTGGAAAATAATGTTTCAGAAAATAAATATTTAGAACCAGCTTTTAAGAAAACAGCAACCATGGAAACTAGCAATTAAGTTGGAAATAGCCTGGAAATTTTAGTTAATTTCTACAGAACACAGTGGTTTTCAGTATGAGGAAGTGTTTTGAAGTCAATATTATGAGAAAATAAGATAGCTAGTGAGAAGGTTAACATGGGCTAGAAATATTTAATGCGGCATCATTAAAATAGAAGAACCTCAAGCTTTCCAGTGTGTAACATGGTTCAGATGCAAATTACTATAACACTGTGTAGAAGGAAAAAGGACAAATGTTCATTTTAATGCTGTGAAACAAGCAAAAGAACACCAAAAAGAGATGAGAAAGATAATTCTATTTAATGTGTGCAGTCAGCAAAAAATTATCCTTAAAGTTATTAGTGTTTTAATTCTCTTTTTTTTTCTTCCTAGTAACTACGCTTTTTATTTCTTTTTACTTTTACAACTCTGGCATTTTGCTGGATGCTAGTCTTTCCTTTGATTATTTTTAAAAGTAGTTACTTTTGACATAATACATCTTATTTTATGAACATTCTCATGTATGTCATGAATCAGTCCGTTTTTCAGAACTATATATAAGACTTAAGAATCAGGACCCCTGCATTTGTACCTTTGCCGTATCATTGAGTCTGTTGGACAAATCTGATCTTGCACAGCAGAGGCCGTGGGTGTGCATGTCTGGAGCTTGGTAGATCCATTCAGTAACAATCCTAAATAGTTTTAAGGTAAAAGTAAAACTGCATTCATACACTATATCTATACAACTTACAACTTTTACCAAAAAAAAAAAAAAAAAGTGCCTGAAGGGAGTAAGCTCTGGCATAGCCTGGGGTAGCACTGGTTCTAGCAGCGAGGCAGCTGGGGCAGTTGCCCTTCAATACTTGACTCTGTATCCTGCCAGTTATAAGGCGGAATAAAATGTGACCTTAGAAGCTTGTTAACTTGTTTCAGCATGTAAAATATTTATCAATACTAAGTAGTGGTATTGTTTTTATTGACTATTCATAAATTAAATCAGAGAAACCAGTTATTATACCAAGTAAATAAATGTTTTGATTGCAGATGTGGAAAACCTGTCGTCATCTGAAAAGAAAAATGCCACCAAAAAAAATGAAAACAACTCTTCCAACCTTACTGTTATTGAAGACAGTGAGAGAAGAATTGAGTCCAAAGTGGGGACTCTTAGGTAAAATAAAATAAAATTAAAGATGTATTTTGATACCTCTATGTTGATATTTCTGTAAATTGAAAAAAAAACAATCAAAAAAACCCCCAAAAACGCTTCCCAGTGCGTTCCATTGATGCGTGGAGACAGCTCTCATTATCTTAATAATGTAATGGAAGACAAAATTATTCTTTCTTCATTTTCTGTATGCTGTATGTATAAATTTATAATGGCTTCTTTTTCTTTTTTTTTTTAACCTTCGGGTATGACTGGAAATTTATTTTACATTTTTCCATCTCAGGGGACAATAACAGTCCAGATCCCTAATACATGCAAAGTTTCTACCATCTCACCAGGCATTAGTACGCCTAAGCTTTATGGTTTTCTGATTGGAGCTCTGTTTATTATCACACGGGCTTTTTCAGTCTACTGTTTTTAGAAGTGCTGAGCGTCTCTTTCTCCCATGAAAATTCTTGGGGGAAAATCAAGATAACCAAGACTCCTCTTAGTTGATAGGGAAGCAGTATTGTTACAACTGTTTTTAATTATTGAGTTAAAGCAACAAAACCAGCTCCAGCACTCTTAAATCTATTAACAAAATGCAGGTTTCAATTTTAGAGACTACTGTTCAGTCATAGGGTAGATATTTAGTTACTTTGTGTGAATGTACTACAAGTTACACTTGGTCTAAAAGTCCTGATGCTGAAGAATATGACTACACGTATATATCCTAATGTGAAAGTCAAGAATAAGGGAGAAATTAGCCTCAGACAGCACTGGTAGCTGATCAAGCTATTAAAAAATTAACATGTAACTAGGCAATGAAAATACATTTATTGTGTGTTGCATCCATAGTTTTTCTGAAGAATGAAGATTGAAATCTAGTCTTCAGGTTCACATTAGGTGTTCTGGCCTGTTAGTGCAGCAGCTTGTCTGGGATTTCACTTGTCAAAACTTTTGTTGCTGTTATTTTGCTGGTGAAAAATAGATTTATCTTGTTATATTAGTTCCTACTTTAGTATGATGTTGCAGCCTATTACAGTACAATATTTACTGGGCATATGTGATTTTAATCATTCTGATTGCATTCCAGACTTCACGGTGAAAATTACCAAGATACTCCTTTTTTCCCCCAAGATTTTGAGGTTGCAAAATACAGCGTCCTTGAAAAAGTAAGCCTTTCTGTTATTGTGAGAGAATGTAGGAGGATCAGTAGATCAACAAAAGGTTTATAGCTTTATACACATCAACAGTAACTCTTCTATGTTATCACGTGCAGCAATGCAAAGAGATGTATTGATAAGTATTTCAGTGCTTGCTGTCTTTCATTGCAGCCTAATTCTATCCAAATAAAACTTTTCTACTATCGCTGTAGTGTTCTCGCCAAAGTAATGCAGTAGAATAATATGTTTGCTTCTGACAAGGGGTACATTATCATAGCTGTTATGTGTTAAGTCTAATTTAAATTTTGAACTTTTTTATTAAAAAATCTTTCAAAACACAAAAATGATGGAAATACACAGCAATCAGTACACTGAAGCCATGAGAGGAGCTTCTGCGTGTTACTGTGATACAAATAATAAGTAATTCTGCTTCTTTTCTTAGCCAGTCATAGCGGTGCTAAGTTGGGTGAAAAAATAAATAGGACAAAGGGAAGTACTTGATGCAACATCATGTGAATGAAACACCCTTAAGCAATAAATTGGGGGTTGTGGGGCTTCATTTATCTCTCCATTTAGGTCAAGTTGAAGGAAAGGAAAGATTTTGTAGTTATTGAATTACAGTGTTCCCAAGAGCGTTGCAAGTTTCCGTTTCGACTATATGCAAACTTCAGTACATCAGATGGAACAAAGGTATGAACCACACATTGACATTACCTGTTTGTTTCTTTATGCACATTGAACGTACCCGTTCTAGAGAGCTTCAGATGCATTTCATTCTTATTTGCAGGCTGTTCCTTAGATATAGATGATAGGAGGTCATTCTGTTAAGTTTATCCTAAACAGTTTGATTTATAGTTTGCTCTTCTACTCTGGGTGTTTGCTTACAGTTTGCTCAAAAGAACTGTTTTGGGACTTGACAGCAGCACAGCATGGTCCTGGATCCACCTGCCTCGTACTCACATATATTTTCCTGGCAATATCTAAACTTATAATAACATGTTTACATGCTGAAATGCTATATCGAGTGATAGTCTGGACATACCATTGAGAGACAGAAGAGCTTGTCTTGAGGGCAGCCTAAATGTATTTCTCAGCATACAAGTTACATAGGCACTCTAGTACAGCTCGTACAGCCTGTGTCATTGTAACACTAGATTCAAATCAAAGGAGCTGCATCAGGAATTAATTTTGAATAGTTCAATTTATAAAACAAGTTATTCCAGCACACATTTAGATGAACCTATCTTGTCACTGTGGGGTTTGTATATGGAGTCTTGTGCTTGTTCGTGTCCCATGAAGCCTGATGAAAGCTTTGCCTTGCTGGAAGCCTATTAAATCACAACCCGGAACTTAAATGTGGATTGTCAGCTGTTAGAGCTGTGTCTGGTAAAATTGATTATTTAAGTCTCTATGTGGTTTCTTTGACTAACTTTACTCTTTCAATTTACAGAATAATAAACAATTCGTAACTAATACTGCTGAAGAAATAAGAGAAAAGTACGAGACTTTTATTGCAGACTTGAAGAGCCAGGATTTCCTGCTCAGAGAAACTTTTCCATCAGAAGCAGAATCTTTAGCTTCTACAAAATTGCAACAGGTTTGTACAGCTTGCATGTTTACACTTTTCTGTCCTTAATGATTTGGTTTAGTTTCCAATTTTCTGAATGGAGTAAACATTGTCTAGATTACAGTGATACAGCTCTAGGTTAAGCGAAACTGTTTATATGTAAACGTTTTGAAATTATTGGAATATTGAGTGAATGTTCCCCGTACTTAAACACATTAAAAGCAAATGTAGTCATATTCGTTATATGGGTTTTTTTCTCAGTAGATGCACATCACTTTTTAGGTATCACATATAGCAAACCTGAAAGGAGGTTGTAGAGAGGTGGGGATCAGTGTCTTCTACCAAGTAACAAGTGACAAGACAAGAGGAAATGGCCTCAAGTTATGCCAGGGGAGGTTAAGACTGGATATTAGGAAAAATTTCTTCACCGAAAGGTGAAACATAGGACCAGGCTGCCCAGGGAAGTGGTTGAACTACCATCCCTAGAGGTATTTAAAAGATGGGTGGACGTGGTGCTTAGGGACATGGTTTAGTGATGGTTTTGTCGATTGGATTAATGGTTGGACTTGATGATCTTAAAGGTCTCTTCCAACCTAGACCATTCTATGTATGACTTTGGCGAATTATTCTGCATGCTGTACAGATGTCACAGGCCTGATATAGATTGTATTGGAATCAGTAAGAGGACTCCTCCCAAGGGCAATAGCAGTTGGATTCTGCTTCCTGAAGTACTCTTCAGGCAATGTTTTACTGCTATTTAAAATGGTTGTAGTGTTTGTTCTCATTGTTCTCATTGTAGAAATTTGTTCTCACTGTACTTTATCAACTTCTCTCTTCCACCATGGTTAGTTTCTATTATAAGGCACAACTGGATATAGATTATATCCAACAATGTTGAATGGCCCACATATGTCCTCTAGTGATCTTAGAAACTATGTGGTTGATTCCACGTAAACAAGTAATGTAGAATGTCCAAACTTGTGTGAGAATTGTTTAATGGCAGCTTCTGGATTTGTAGAACAGTGAGAAAAAGTAAATACTTTAACAACGTTTCTCAGAAAAACATGAGAAAACCTGTTTTCACAAGTCTTTGTGATTCATAGAATTGCACTGATTTTCATGGCCTCTCTGTTCTCCTGTAGCTTTGCTGCTCCGATTTTTTATTTTCGTGGGAATAAAGTCTTTCACACCAGAGCTTTCTACACTAGTGTCATCTGTTTGAGATGTTATAAAACACTGGCCATCTGTTCTTTTACCAGCTGTGCAAAAAAGGAAGTGGCTGGGGTCTGCAGACTATTATGTCCATGTACCTGATAGTACAATGTACCAGTAAAGATATCGAGCATATCAACTTCTGTCTTCTCCAAGACTTTATGTCTCAGTTTTCAAGAGAGGTCATGGCCATCTGGCCTGCTGTGCTCTCCACTTGGAAGAATTCATAAAAGCAAACCTTCTCTTCAGTTCAATGGGATTGAAGAAATTATACTGAGCATGAATGAGCATTGTGCGCTGTATTGTTTATGGGGATAGGAAGGTTTAATTATCTGTGTAAAAACTTCACTCATGTGACTTGCATCTTTGTCTTTCCACTGAATTGTGTTTATTTTATTACAGTTGCTTCTAGAAGAAGCCATCCATTCAAGTGCTATTTGTCAGGAAGTTAGTGATTTTGTGGAATTGATCTGGGCAGAAGCTATTGGCCACCTGGATAGTTTACTACTTGAATCAGTAAACAACATAAGCCTAAATGATGTAAGTTAACTCTTGTTACTCTGTGAGGATGAATATGTAAATGCTGTTAGAATAATTTTTTCCCAGCAAATACTTACGTTGTGTTTCAGATTGGGATCGGTTAATTGCACTTTTGATACTCCTGCACTTTAACAAATCCATGCTTTGGAAATTTTTATCTCAAATTTTGCTTTAGAACCATGACACTAAAAACATGGTGTACTCCCTAGGGCAGATGGTTGTCTTTTACATTTCATAGCAATTTACATAATTCTTATGGGAGGATCCCTTCCATGAGATAAGACAAGTCACGTAACAAGATTGTCATAGAAGGCAGCGCATAATAGCAGATTACTGCCTCCTGCCAGTATGTTTCAACCATACTTCAGTCAGACGTTCTCTTGTAATGGAAAAATTGTTTTAATTATAGTCCCTGTCTGCATTATCAGATGACACAGGTAACTAACACACAGCTGTTCCTGAAGGCCTTTGAATATTACAGCTGTTATTAAGAGTAACTGCTTATCCACCCCTTTGTAAGTCTGTGTCTCATTTAATCCCACCTTTCCACATACTTCAGTTCTTTCACTTGGCTCCCTAGACAGTTAAGAAGATAATGCTTATTTATGTAATTTAAGTCAATAAAATGACTGTTTAAGATGAAAGTTGTATTCATCTCTGTTATCACTGAAGGCAAAATATTGGTTTTAAAATGGAAGAGCTCTGCCAGTATAAGGTCCCCAATTCTGGTATGACTTTGCCCAATCTTACTACATGAAACTCACTCTTGATGCTCTTCAGTTGATGTACAGTAGAAGAATACTCCATTCACTTTATGATGTGGAAATAATACACATTTATGTAGGTTCTGGTGAGTAAGCAGAACATTAGTACTATTGTATGTGTGTACTCCGAGACAGTAGTGAGTGCATTGCATGAATCAGCAAAGACATAAGGAAATGCTGTTTGTGGTAGATGCTTTTATGACATGCAATTGTTTGGATAGTAAGAGTCCTAACATATTTCAGGTAGATGAAATTTGATAAATATTTGATAAATTATGTTCAGTCATTGGTAACTTTAGCAAGAACTGAACCATGTACCTGAAAGATTCTGTATCTCAATTCATCGATCTGTAAGAATATGATAACACTGTTTTCACTAACTCTTCCCACTTATAATTAATTTGTAAGAGAAATAGCATTTGTATTGAAAGGAAAAAAAAAAAATCTGGATTTTTGAAACAGAATAATTAAGAAGTGGATTGCTGTTCAATTATATTAACCTCCATTTTTCTCCCAAAGGCATTTGTGAGACAGAGACCAGTCTTGGATCAATATTGAACTGCAGTAAGATACTGCTATGCAGCCTCTGATGTGCACATTTTACTAGCTGTTGCCTGTGGTTCATGTACATTAAAAAGCATTTTGCTTTTTTCCTCCTCCTGCCTCGAGAAGACAAAATAATATATTCTTTGAAAAATTCCAAATTGAGAAGGAATATACAGATACAAACAAATCTGTCCTGTATGTCTGGGCAAACTGTCTAAAATTAATCATTGCTTTCATTTCATCTTTAGATTGCACTTTACAAATAGGAATTCTACTCTGCTTTGTGTATTTTAGGATGAACTAGGGCATGTAGACAGTTGGTAAGAAATTTATTATCCTCTACTTTCTGTTATTTCATCAATGCATTAAAGCTGACGATATGGATCAACAAGATGTTAAGGAACATAATTGTTCAATATGATTCGTATTCCTTTTTATTTCAGGGAGGTTATTTTACTGTCTCTTAGCTCTGCTTGAAGTATATTGTAAGTAGCCCAGTATAAGGGCAGAATAATAATCCAATTGCAAGAAAATATTTTGTGGATATTGCACTAACAAGAGTTAAAGTTTTATTTCAGTGTGGAATTAAATGATTCATTTTCAGTATTTATTGCTTTGCACTCTTTCTGCAATTTTGTGATGGCTTTCAGTTTAATAATCTCTTCTTTTAAAGGTGAGCAAAGCAGAAGGTATTCTACTGCAAGTAAAGAATGCACTTGATGAGGGAGCTGGCGAAGTGGCACTACAAGAAATGATGATGGAATTCTATGAAGTTATACGTCACAAAACTGACATAGACTATAAAGTTTCCAAAAAGCTGTTATCTAGAAAACAGGACCTGTGTCAGGTAACTTTTCCAGTTGCTGCCCTGATTGTAAGCCCCGATCTGCACTGTGCTACACCAGTTTTGAACATGCTCACTAGATAAATTGACAGAATGCTTGGCACAGCTAGTCACAGGCTGTCAGTTTCAAAGAAATAATTCATTGGAATCTAATGAATAGAGTAATGCTCCTGGGGGGAATTCAGTGTTTTGAACAGGAAGACCAGTTGGTGTCCAGATGGTGACAGGAGTTTCCATTGCAGTCATTGTTCTGATGGCATCTTCAGCTGGATCAAACGAGAATCACAGAACTGTTATCATCCAGCTGACTCTAGCAACTACTCCAGCATATGCATAATCACTTTCTATTGATTATCTTAAACTATATGCAAAATATATCTAAGCTAGAAGTGGCTTTTTTCAGGGTAGGTTAATGGTTGGACTTGGTGATCTTAAAGGTCCCTTCCAACCTCAGCAATTCTATGATTCTATGATTCTATTTTAACTATATGCAAAGACTGTTCTGTGTATCCTTTCCTGCATATGCAGGAACAGTTTCTAGAGACTATTTAAGATTAGCAACCTGTGTACAGCTTGGTCTGTTTCTACTTCTGCAGCACAAACTGCCTGGGGGACTTCCGTGGGCTGCCTGGATTGTTAGTGTAAGAAATTAGTCAGCACATCTAAACAGATAACATCTTTCAGTTGGTCTAAGGGTAGCTGACCTGCTTAGGGGAATCTCCAAGGATCTCTCCCATAGCTCCCCCTCAGCTCCTGTACTACTTAGTCAGTTCCTTCATTTTTAAGCTGGCTAGGAGTTCAGTCGATCGGGAGTTCTGTTACGCTGCAAGTCAGTCCGCTGCCTCATCTGTGCAGAAACTGGCTGGGAAATTCTCATCCTGACAGGGGCATTGCCGACGAGGTGTGCTGAGTGCGCACACAGATGCAGCCCTGGCACCTAGCAGCAAGGGCAGGCGGACGGGGCTTGGGGTGAAATGAGCAAGGCCAGGACAGTTACACCACTGCCATCAGCTCTAGTCCCGTGGTACCCAAGAGCAGAGCAGGTGACAGTGATTGCTGGTAGCCAGGGTCAGTCCAGATTGCCTCTTCATTATGGCTTGTCTGGCAGGTCCAAGGTCAAACCGGGAACTCAAGTCCACAGGATCTGGGTCAGAATCAGGGGAGGCTGGATGCAGGGATATAGGCAACATAGCTCAGCTGGAAGACCAAGGGCAAGAGCCTAAGCTCAAAGGCATCTCTTGTGCAAAAGAGGGGCAGGAATCTGCTGAGTGTTCTCAATGCTCTCTTTCAAGCCTCCACAGCTGCCCTGTCAAAGCTGCCCCTGACCCAAGCAGCCAGGCCCTCTGGAGAGGTGAGAGGTACTCCGAGATCTGACAGCTTCATCACTCTTTTAACTACAGAGCAAACTCAAATTTCTTCCTTGTGTTGCGATTATAATGTAAATTCCATAGTTTCTGCCAGAGATACCTCTTTCTTTCGGCAAAGGATATCCAGAAGTCAGTCTTCAGCAAGTTAGAAAATATAAAGGGGGAGAGGTAAAAGGAAGGAGGCTCTTTACTGTTCTAAAAGAACAAATGTTAATAGTGCCTTTAACCTTGGAAATCTTTTGATAATTAAAACCTTTTGAGATTTCTGAGATGAAAAAATTACTATGTCTTTTAAAGCTTTCCCATGGCTTAGTGAAGTGTAGCATTACAGTCTTTTCAAAGTTAGATGTCCTTCTTTCTCCTGATCTGAGAAAATAACGTGCGTACCTTGTGCTACTGCCCTAGCTGGGCAGTGGCCTCAGGGACACAAAGGCAGATTCTAACAAGTAAGAATTGCCTAATAAGCAAAATCAAAGTGGTAACCAAGCACAAACACTGTTTTGTGGAGCTGTTACGAGCAAGCTCCATCCAAAGCTTGTACAGAAGCAGTGTAACACTATTTTTCATATACCTTTTTCTTCTAAATTGTTTTCATGGGATTCTACAGCTCTTTGCCCTTGTTACAAACTGTGGAAATGTTCTTTTGACTATTCCATTTCAGTGTTACTTGTAACAATACTGTAACTTTATATAATTCAGTCTGGTTTGCAAGTTTCCTTAATTTAAATGTAACAAGTATCCATAAATTTCTGTCTGTATTTTCTAGCTAATCAGAGACATGCTCAATATACGTGAAACAAATATGTCATGCCCAAACCCATCATCTTTGGCCAAATACCGGGCTCTGAGGTGCAAGATTGAAGCTGTTGACTCAATGAGTTCTGAATTTCTCAGTGTTGAACAACAAGTGTTAAAAAACAATTACAAGTGAGTGTTTAATAGTTATGCAATGATTCCAGTAAAATTCAAGGTATAGTGCACAAAGTACCTCTAAAGAGGACTGAATTATCGGGTTCTGTTACTGTGCAGTGTTGATTGCGCTAATGGGATTGCAGAGCTGCATATTTACCATAACCTATACAGAACAAAATGGAGGTAAATATAAAATAAAACTGAAAATGATAATATTATCAATTTTGGTGGGATTTTTTCCCTTTTTTTAATTGTGAAGAGCTGTCTATTTATATGAGCTATTAAAATAAGATATATGGGGTCTAGACTTGTTTACTGTTTCTCAGTATTTATTTCCAGGTATTTTATACAATAACTGAAAAGTAAACATAAAAGTATAATTTTGGGTTCTGCTGAGTAAAACAAGTAATTTTTTTCTGTGTGAATGAAGTTGGTGGGGGTGGGAGAGAATACCTGGTCATCTTTTGATTATATACAGAACTTCAGAACTTGCCACCCCTTTCTAGTTAGCTTTCAATTGTGTGAAAAAGACATATTTCTGTGAAGTTGTTCTGCAGATTTGCCTATAATTCTATTTAACGTTCTTGACATTAAACAAAGAGACAGGCACCCTGTCTCTTTGGTTAATAAAATTTAAAAATGGGTAAATATGGAGAAATTAAAGAGAAGATTGTTCTAGAAATGTAATAATCAATGGTTGGATCATTAATACAGGGAAGAATTAAGTGAGCTTCAGTTATACATATATAGTCACTCCAAGTTTGTTTTCACTGAGTAAATATGCTGTTAAGCAGCTAAGGTCTAAACCTACCTAGCAACTACGTGTTACTAAGTGGTTATACCCAAATAATTGCCCCCCAAATTGCTAACAAAAAAAAAAAAAAGTTGAACGTTACTTTGAGGTTTAGAATAAGACTATCTTTTAACAGTGTATTGATCTTAAATGCACTAAGTCATGCGATCGCAAAGATAATTTCAGATTTCTTGCAGTGACTGTCCAGTGAAAATTTTAAAAGTGTATAGGGTTGGCAGAATAACTGAAACAGCAGAATTTCTGAGCAGTCTTGGAAACATTCGATCCTTATTCCATGCATCATCTGTGCGCAACTTCATGGGAATTCTTTCCAGGTAAAAATTTGCATTCCCTTCTTTGTGACATTGAATCAGGCTTAACTATGTTCTTAAATGTACTCTTACTTTTTTTTTTTTAATATTAAGCTCTTTTGCATTATGTTTAACCTAATGTTAACTTATGTTAATTAACTTATTGATGTTAACTGTGTATGAACATCCATATACTTCTACAGACCTCTGGAAGGAAAAATCAATCTTTTGTAATGATAAATTTAACTACTGTCTGGCTAGATTAGACTTGGAATGCAGCTATTTGGATATGATGAGGAGGAGTGTGGTTTCAATCCAGATGAAAGATGACAAAATGGAGAGTAATGGCTGTGTGGAAAATTTATTCTGTTTTAGGAAAGAATTGCATTGACGATGTCCTCCTTCCAGTTCTATACATTATTTCCCCACAACTGCTTTATTTGGCATATTTTTTAGATTATCATGATTTTTGGGAATAACAGAATATCTAGTTCTGTGGCTGAATACCATGGAATCACTCAGGCATTGTAATAATGCTAAAATGATATAACGTCTACTAGCCTGACATATTTAAATCCTCATCGTAGTATGTACGCAGTGAATACCAGCCACTGAAAATTTAAGGATATTTTAAAAAACGTAGCTGATAAATAACACCATCTGAATTCAAATACCTCAAAAGTCATATTAGCATTCTGTTTTCTTCATACTGCAGATTTTAATTGTAAGTTACAAAACTGTTAAACTTATTTAAATATTGTGTCTTCTTACATTCTTTTTATATGAAATGTTTTCTGTGGGCATCAATCAGTAATAAATGAAATGTCTCAAACAGTTTAAGGATGGTATCTTTACACTTAATAGGTTTGCAAATCAAACATTGGAAAAGTTTCCAAGTATCCATTTCCCAGCATTCTATCTTTAAAACTCATACTTTCTTTTCTTAGATATAAAAATTTCATAGTTTTTTGAAATTGAATACAGCACAGTTGCTAGAAACATAGAACTACTCATCTAATAACCAAAAGAAGTATTTTGTATGTTTGGCAATGAATCTGTAAAATGCATTGGTTTTCTGCTTAATGAAGAAAAACTAACAGTCTTTATTGCTTATGTAATCAGTGTCTTGGTGATTAATATGACTTTGGGATTTATTTTTTTTATGAATAGACTTTATTTTCCTTGAGTGTCTATGGATGATTTCTGTAAAGTGTATTTTGGTTTTATCCTCTGTGGTTCGTGATTGCACAATGTGTATTAGCCCACATGCTACATGCAAAAGTATTTTGTACTTCATTCATTGTGTGACCTTGTTTTTCTCTAGAGGACTGCTAATGCCGAAAGTGGTTGTTGAAGATCACGGCCTAGAAAGAACAGACATCGGGAATCTGGGCAGTGGCATTTACTTCAGTGATTCTGTTAGGTCTGAATAACAACAATATCTCTTTACTTTATCCTTTCTGTGTTCTTTTTGCTTTTCGAATTAAGTTGATATAATTCTTAATATTTTTAACATAATTTAATTAAAAAGTTTATTCCTGTCCATCTGCTCAGAAGTACTTGTGTATCCTTAAACTCCTACACATAAATTTTAATGAAATGTGTCTGATCTTTCTTTACATCTAGTGCCAGTATTAAGTATTCTTCACCTAGTGAAATGGATGGAACCCGGCTCCTGGCAGTTTGTGATGTGGCACTTGGATCCTGCTTAGATTTATATGAACGAGATTATTCATTAAATAATGCACCATCAGGTTTTGACAGTGTGCATGGAGTCCGTAAAAGAGCAGACATCTCTTCAGACTTTGAGGTACTGATCCTGCAGTGTTGGGCACTTGAAAAGGCACCAAATTTTGTATTTATTATACCACTGATAGATAATAAAATGAATTTAACTTGCATTTCAGTTCAGACGCTAAATCGCTAGACAGTAATGCATAAAATCAGTTTTGTCTGTCTTGCAGCTTGTAAAGTGCGTTTAAAAATTCTATGCCTCTAAAGTGCTATTTGTAAAGAATTCCTGCAAGAAAACAATACTTAAAGAAAATGTAAATATTACATTTTATTATAACTTAATCATTGTATAAATATCTGGTCTGTGATATTTAAATTGTTATTTGGAAGCAACATTCTACTTTGTATGGAATAAGAAATCACTACCATGGACGGTTCATTGTTTTGTAAATGAATCCAGCTGATAAAAATCCCTGTGCTTAATAGGTTGATACTCCAAGGCAGGCATGATGGCTGGTGTGGCACACTAACAGATAACAGTTGCTGTCTAGATATCCGCCTGTTTTTTACTTTTTTAGTTCTTTGTTATTTTGAGGAATCATTGCGCTTTATGGAGAAAAGGAAATATAAGAAGTGTGGTGAATACAAAGTAAGAAGAGATGCAAGTGGTAGGGATACAGAGAGATTAGGGGAGTGAAAATAAAAGCTGTCAGGTCCTTACCATTTTTCAAAAACTGATGTATCATTTAGGTTTACCTCTTAATCAATTTGCATTGGTTTAGATATTATCTGCAGCTTTGGTTTTGTTGTAAAATACTTTTCTTTGTTTCTACCAGGATGATGAGTTCGTTGTGTATAAAACCTGTCAGGTTAAAATTAGATATGTCGTTAAGTTTTGCCTTGCTGAAGATCAAATAAAACAATTTCAGCCTGCAGTTGGGGTGGAACTGGAGCAAGATAACAATGAGCCAGAGTCTCAATGTCATTTACAGCAGGAGAGTAAGAAATGTTTTCTGTTTGTATATTGAGTTGCTTCCAGAGTTTCCTAAATGCTTATCAGAACCCTTTTTAGAGTACATGTGTGAAGATAACTTAATAAAAAATAATTTGTAGTTTGTTTCCGGATGTTACCCAATTAGTGATTAGCATGTGGCATCTGTATAGCATCTGTTTTGAACAGATTTCCTATACGCATAATTACCAACAGCAGTTGCAACTCCTCCTGTGACAGTGCATTTCAAGAGAAGCACAGGAAGCACTTTTGCATAAATCATCAGATGGTCTTTAAATAATTCAAATGCAAGGTTCTAAAAAAAGACCTTGTAAGACCTTAAAGAACTATCATGAACTCATGATCCCTTAGACAGAGCCTGCAGCTCAGCAATAGAACTCCAGTATTCATAGCAGAAACTGAGTGTTACTTTTGTGCTGTGAATTGCATAAATAAACATGGGGCATTGATATAGGATTAGTTTTGGAACATGTATTTCAAAAAATATCTTTTTAATCTTTTGTAAACTCTTTGTTTAGGCTACGAATTACCAAATGCAAATCTTTCAAATTCTGTAAAAACTGGTCTTCAGGACAGATTGGGAAATCCTGTCCCTCTGGAAGGTGTTTATATCAAAGCGAGGATAATAGACTTTGTAGCACAGGTAGAGTATGCTATTTGTTGTCCTTTTCCATAACTCAGCCTTGAAAAATTAATCCACTTGTTAAATAGTGCTTTAGTCAAAATGCTATTTAGTGTAGTTAATTGAAAAGGAAAAAAAAAAGGGCAATTCAATCTCTAAATTAGTCCTGAAGTCCTGAAACTGTGGGGAAACAGTTTTTATTCTTAGAGATGTATAGTCAAACAAATGCCAAAAAACTCTTTGGACAGTGAAAGGCTTGGCTTTATTTTTAAATCTGATTTCTGCCTATGTGTAATCAAGTCACCATTGCAGAGAAACTTTCTGCAGTATTGTATGTGTTCTGTTCCTTTTAAAGACTTCCTTGGGAATCTGTTTGCCAGCTGAATTATAAACCAGTGAGAAATGCCTAGGATGATTAAAGGTTTCTGGATAATGTATTTGTGTTTTGGTTTTGACTTTGGTTAAACAACCTAAATTAGCTGTCACAAGTAAAATATCAATCGATACAAAAGAATTTGCTATTCTAACCTGAAAATTAGCTAATAAAAGTTAGCTAAGCAGGCTAAAATAAGGGCCCACTTTGTTTTTCAGTACATATACCCTAAGAACACATACTGTCAAATCACAGATCTTTTCCAGTCCTGGGGTATAATTCCATAATCTCCTCCCCCTTCAATTGCATCATGCCTTAAACAGTCTTGGTCACATTGAAGCTATGGCTTTACTGAGTTCTGGCACGTGTGTGTCTCCACACAAATCTGTATTCTTCAGGGGTTTCCAGTGCCAAAGTAGTTTCATAAAAGTAATTTTTTTTTTTTTTTTTTTTTTTTTTTTGTATGTTGTTGCTAAAGCCTTAAAAAAGAAAGCAGGGGAAAACAGTAGAGAAAACGTTTTGAAAGAATTGTCTGCAAATGATTCCGCCTGTAAACTGTTGGGACACTCACAACTGTTGTCTGATGAGTTTGATTCCTTTGAACAACTGTTCATTTTATGAGGGATTATTGGAGGTTATTTTGTTTGGGTTTGAGTTTGGTTTGGTTTGGTTTGGGTTTTGTCTGGGTTCCTATGCAATGAATTACTATCGAGTGGCATCTGTTCTATGACCCAGTCCATCAAAGCAGAAAATAGTCTCTAAGGCTGAGGTACAGAGCATAAACCAGAAATGATCCAATGGCAAGGGACAATAAGAACGGCAGCAAAGGGGAATGAGGAATTGCTAGAGTTTTGTTATGACACATGGGAAGTAAACAGAAGAGCAGATGTGAGAAAAAAGTCAGGTGCAATCTGCCACCTGAGAGAGAAATCCTGTCATTAGAAGATGGATACTGTAGGTATAGAAGTAACACAGGCTTTTCCAAACATACTTTTTAGTATATTGTAAAAGTATTTTTTTTTGTGGAGGTCTGCTCTTCCTTCTTGTTTAGTCCTTACTGGCTAGAAACTATTACTGAGTGGTGACTTCTTTTGTAGGCAACAGCTCCAGCTCTGCCAGTATATCAGATAACCTTTAGAAGGTCATAGTCTGCTCTTTTTCTGGAAGAGATTCAATTAATGATTTAGAGATTAAAAGTTCTATAGCTCCTTGCATGTTTGAGGAGATACCTATTTGTCAAGCACTGACGAATGTTATACATTCAGTTCTAAGGTAGAAATCGAAGTTCCAGTTGTGGCATGCCTATTGATGTTTTGGGGTACAAAGCAGTGATGCTGTTATACTTGAAATATTGATGTTTTAATCACATTTTAACACTACAGTTACACAAAAAATATTCATTTCAGGTAGTAATGTTTCAGACCTACATCAATCAAAACAGTAAACCAATTGAAGCTAAATATGTCTTTCCTTTGGCTGATAAAGCTGCTGTTTGTGGATTTGAAGCTTTTATCAATGGAAAACACATCATTGGAGAGGTAAAATGTTATTGTACTTTGCCTTTGATGTAGTTCCTTCAATCTGAAGATCCTTTGTTGTTACCACTTGACTGGATATCAAGGTAGTCATGTCATTTAAGAGAATATTGGTTAAGTTTTCTGTCTGTAGAGATGAAATCACTTATTTTGGAACAATTTTTCATAGGTTAAAGAAAAGAAACAAGCACATAGAGAATATAGGGAAGCCATCAGGCAGGGTGATGGAGCTTATCTAATGGACCAAGATGCACCGGTATGTTGAATATCGTGGTTTAGTACCTACTTGAAAATTTTGCAGTTGTCCAATTATAGATTTGCTGCTGAATCATGTCTTTTTTGGGAAGCTCATTTTTACTATTTGGACCTTATTTGGACCATACGTTCCATCATTTTTAAAAACAACTATTGTTTCTTGAAATATGTGCTATGGCTTACATAAAACAGCTATGTCTCTTTCAGGTTGTTTCCTTTTTTTGTTGTTGTTGTAAAATATTGATTCAATTAGTTACTATTGATCAGTTTTGCTAGAAATTAAGGCATTATTGGAAGTTTGACATTTCATATCCTAGTCCCTTTTTTTCTTACACTTCACCAAAATCAAATAGTAGTTTCTGTGTTAGCATTTGATTTCAGTTTCAATTAAATTATTGTTTTGGAAAACATAGGCTTTAATGATGTCATTAAAGCTACTTTGTGGGTTTTGTTGTTGGGTTTTTTTAGGATATTTTTGTAATAAGTGTTGGAAACTTACCTCCAAATTCTACAGTTGTGATCAAAATCACCTATATCACCGAACTGAGTTTTCAGCATGGTTGTATCACCTTTCATCTCCCTGCTTCTGTGTCACCATTGCAACAGGACAAAGCATTAAATGAAAACACACAGGTTTGTTAAAATACAATCTTAAAACGTCATCATCTTGTTTTGAAGCAAAAGTTCTGTGGCTAGGGGATTGTTACACAAGAGGCTTCAGTAAGTTTATGTTTGTTTTCCTTTTAATTTCTTCTCTTTTTTTAGAAAACAGTTGTTTATAACCATTCTTGTCATAAAGCCATGTGAACACAAACATAGGAATGCAGTGATTGGTAGAACGCCTCTAACTATCTCTTTATTTTCTCCTGCAGGACTTAAAAAGTTGACCTGAATTGGGCACATGTTAGATCTCGTATTTTGAGTTACCTGCTGTTTCTGTGCTGCTCTTTTTCCTTTGCCTTGCAAAGACATTGTATTGTCTCCAGTATGAAACAGTATCTGAGCATCTGCTGAACACTCTGCTATTATTCTTCTCTGCTTCAGGGACAAGGTTGCCCATCTGTTTCTTTGGATGCCCTTGATGGCTCCTAAATTCCACAGGTGGGATGGGAGGTCATCTCTGTGTTTAAATGCTAGCAAAGAGCCAGAGATGGTCCTTGTGGTCCTAGTCCCTCTGAGATCGTACAGCTGCATCGTATGTCTAACTGTTCAACAATCATGCCTTCTGCTTCAGACACGTATTATACAGAGTTCTGAAGTTCACTCTGTCTTTGGGAGAGAAACATGCACATGTTCATTTGAATTTTAGCTGCAATGATGCTCAGATTACAAAGCTATATGATTAAATGAAGTAAAGAGCGTTCCATGCAATCCCGATTTAGTGATACAATAAGATAAAGGAGCTCCAGGGTGATAGAAGTGTCAGGAATGACATACAAATATTTCATAACTGGTGCAGGTAAAATTTTTTTCTTTCTTTGTAGGATACAATAAAAAAGGTTTGTGTTAAACAAGTAAAACCACAAAAAAAGTAAGTTACTTTCATTAATATTGTTATCTGCTTTATTTTATCAATATCTGAGATGATTAAGTGAAAACATTTAAATGTTATGTTTTGTATTTATATAGAATATTTGACAGTAAGTTGCATTATCAAGAAACTAGTTTAATTTCACCTTTCATTCTAATATCTTCTTATCCTTAGAAGAGTAATATCATAAGGGAGTACCTTTTAATTATTACACTCTTTTTCTTCACTAAATATTTCTTTTTGTTCCAGAAACATTTGTGTTATTAAGGATTATATATAAATTCCTAAGTCACAAAACTTAATGAGACCATGATCTTAATTTTTTTTCAATATCACTGCACTTAATATTTTAGCCTTCTTTGCATTTGCATTTTAAATAAAAAATTACAATTATCTGAAACTGTGATGTTGCTGGTAAAGAAAGACTTGAAAACTGAGAATTATCATTTTATTCCCAGTAACATTTCTGCAGATGGCCATTCTCAACCTGAATAACAAGCAATGCAGTTAATAGTAGCAGTAAATGTGCCAAAACATAATGCTTTTCATGTTTCCATATTAAAAACCATGAAAAGTACTTTTTATGATAATGTCCTAGTTTCTTCTTTGTTCTGTCAGCAAAGCAGGCACAAAACCACATCTGTTATAATTTTCTAAAGTTATATTTAATCTTGAAATAGTATTTCCTATTATTAACTTGCTTTTATTCAGTACAATTACTGTACTGTACTCTACTGTTAGTAGAAATACTGTCTTGATCAGCTAAAGAGTTGATGCTACTTCTGCCATATATCAGGAATAAATTACCAAGTTCATACACTACACATCCAGTTGTAGAAAAGGTATTTAAAATGATAATACAATTTAATTTTTAATGTTGGGGGAAATTCAACTAGAAAAATATGAATAAAATTGGGAAACAAGAATAGTTATTGTGTGAGGATGGAGATCAGGTATCTGTCTCTTTCCAGCTTCAGGTTCTAGAGGGAGCAGCCCAAAGGGATCCAAGTTAGCTGAAAAGTTATTAATATTATATCAATAACATAATAGGTTTTTCTGGCTGCAGACTTGTTCTCTCTGCAGATACTTTGGGGCTGTGCATATGTATTGTATGTTTATCCACAAGCACCTTAAGGATAATGGAGATATGGCTGTAAATAGAAAATAATTGCTCATAGCATATGCAGACAATACACAGATTCGTGGTACATTAAGAATAATTGAGGTTAGGACTCAGAATAGTCAAGAATACTAAAAAGTGCCCATGTAACAGTATCAAAAATGCTATAAAACTGAAAAATGCAAGGCTATACATAGATGAAACGATTGCAGCCCTATGCATCTACATCTTGGGAGATTATATCCTGGCATACAGTGATTACTAATAACCCAGGGTTTATTACTCAACAAGTAAGTCAATAACTTGGAATAAACAACCGTTGAGGTAATTGTGGCAGAAATGGCTAATACAGCCCCAAAATACACAAAACATGAAGTAGCAAAGAGAGATTATTTTGTCAGGCAAGACTGACTGAAGTTGGCAAAATGCCAATCTGAAGACCTTAAAAAAAATAAAAAGCAAACCAAAGCATAAAAAACACAAAACCCAACAGCAACAAAAACAACAACAAAAAACCCCAGACTCAAGGTCATGAGCACTGACCTCTATCTGCAAACTGGGAGGTGATTCCATGACATTGTATGGTATCTTCTGTCTTTTATGTGTCTTGTCTTGTATGATTGCACCTATCAAATTCCTTTTTAATGCCATTACAGAAATAAATTAAGAAGCAAAGACTGGAAATTACAGCTGAATAAGAAAAAAAGACATACAGTTTTAGCAGTGAGGTTTGGAACACTTAGCCAGGGAAAATAATGAACTTACCTTCACTGAAATCCAGTTTGGCTGTCTATTATGAAGCTTTGCTTCAGCAAATAAAACATTAGGATAAATGAAGAGATAATTGGCTAAAGTGTTATGTACTATGTTATAGAGCAGATCTTGTCAAATGGCCTCGTGATCCCTTCTGACCTTTAAACTGTGAATAACCTTGGTGAATCAGCATGGTTATTCTTTGGGTATCCTAGGGACAGAAACTTGTCTAACTAGTTCAGTATTCTCCACTTTTATCCAAAAAAGTTAAAAAGAACAGGAAATGTAGCTCCTTCTTGTGGAGATGTCATGGTATGCAGATTAAACATAATCTTCCATGGAGTGCCATTCAGGTTTTTTTTTTCTTTTCTCTTTACTTAGTGGATTTTCCCTGGATATGTCTATTGAGATGCCATCTAGTATTGAACGCGTACATAGTTGGACCCATGAACTTAAAATAAAGGTAAATTAATTTCACTGTAACTATGTCTCTGCCTTGGCAGTTTTGATGTGTATTTAAAATGGAACTTTTATCCTAGAAAACTCTTCTGGCAGATCTGGCTGGCTTTGTGCACTGTTTGTTCTGCAAACAGCCTGATCCTCCGTTTCTCTCAGATTAAAATTTCTGTTGTGCTTGAAACCTTTCTGGTTTGGTTGTCTTCTTATTGAAAGATACATTCGGGAAAGAGAATGATGTTTTAAAGATAGTAATATGTAAAGAGAATCTGTACCTTGTAAAATTTCTGTAGCCTTTTTGTCAAAAAGCTTTGGGACCACCCCTATTAAATCTGCTGTTGTCATTCCCTGTTCCCACAAAGCAAATAATGTTCAGGGCATTGTTATTAAATAAATATTTAAATGCCTGTTTTTCTCCTCTTCTAGAAAACGGACTGCAAGGCTGTAATTAAGACTGTGGAGGACAGCTCCTTGGATGTCAGTGGCTTTGTTCTAGATATCTGGATTTCTGAGGTCTACCTACCTCGAATGTGGGTAGAGAAGCATCCCAATAAAATGAGTGAGGTACTGAATAGCTTGTACTCTTCATGAGGTAATACTGAATATGCTTAAACGTAATAAACAGGATCAGTTTCGTTTTGATGGGTAAAAGATGAAGAAAAATGTCACACCATGGACAGTGCTCAATTTGATCTGTTTTATTAAGCTGAGTATTCTCCAGAAATGAGTTTTCTTTTCAGTTGCATGGAATCTTGTTGCTTTTGTTTTATCCTTTGCCTTGTAAGACAGTAACTGTTTCAACACAGTGTCCAATCATTTCTCTTAAAACACTTTGTGCTGCTGTTTGTATTTCATAGAAATGTGACTACAGTTTTTCACGCAGGTTTTGCATTTGCGGGAGTGGAAGTGAACAAATAAGTCATGTCTGAGGCTGGAACTAAGTAGCTTCAGAGTCATGCAATCACTATACTAATTAAAAATAAGTAAAATTTTAAACCATTAAATTTGTAGGGCTGTATTTACATCTCACACACAAATATTTATAGAATCTGTCTGTGTTTTATTTTAAGAGCTCATTGTCACCACTGGAAAACATTAATAAAAGGTTAGGTAGGAAAGGAAGGATCAGTTCAACCCCTTTTACCTTCACCCCCAGTAACTCCTTGTCTAAGAAGCACATTTAAAACTTAAAATCTGTGATTCCAGGTTATTAGAAGCTGTTTCATTCTCCCACAGTTTTTGTGAAGTCCCTGGCACTTTAAGTTATATTCAGCTCCTTTTTATTTTTTCCTTCCTTAAATAAGGTAAAATGCTGCAGAAGTGAAATGTGAAGTATTGGTGTTACCAACCTGTCAATCCAATGTTGAAATTGATTGAAAGAAGTAATATGACAGATAAGATTGTTTTCTTTCAGACAATGATGTCTTTTATTTTTCTTCCTTTCAATCAGAGTTGCTTTGCTTAAATGTATTAATTAAGGGATTTCTTTCTGATGACTGCAATTTGTATTTCCAAACTGTAAACCTTTCCTTCTCTATTGGAAACACGTTCACTCCTTCAAGCATTTCATTGTTCCACTTTTGAAAGCCTTTGTTTTTTATAGCATCTCTGTTCATAGCAAGGACAGTGTGCACTTCAGGTTTACACAAACTGATGGTGGTGGCAGTGATAATTGTAAAAAATTACATCTGTGACTTTTTTAATTATTTTTTTTAACTTGTAGCAGAGAATCCAGTGCTGTTTGCAGTAGAGTGAATCAGATAAAACATGAAACCACAAAATTCCTTTTCCAGTTTTTCATGTGAGACCTGGGATATAGGTAAAGGACGGGCAAGTTGCACTTTTCAGGCATCAAGAGTAAATGACATATATTTGTTAAAACTTTGAAGTATGGCTATATTCTGCTCTCATTCGATAATAAGAAAAGTGAAAATGTTTGGGTACATTTCTAATGAAATAGTATTTGTCCGCTGCACTGATGATTTTGTTTCTCCCTCCATAGGCTTGCATGCTTGTATTCCAACCAGAGTTTGAAACAGCATTTGAAGAAGAGCACCTGTCCAATGAAGTTACTATTTTATTAGATTGCTCGAATTCTATGGCAGGTTCAGCTCTACACCAAGCAAAGCAGATTGCTTTACGTGTTTTGGAACTACTTGGTTTCAGACAAAGAGTGAATGTAGTCAAATTTGGGACAAGTGAGTTTCTCTATTTCCCTTTTACCTGAGAGCCACCTTTTACTTTCTTGTCATGGCTTAATTTTATGCACATCCTTATTATCAAACCAGCATAATACACTGAACTGCAAGCAGGAATGTGTAGCAGTGTGGAATACTGCTAATCTGATATTCTAGTTCTAAAACTTAAACTTGTGTTTCCATATTGTTGCTCCGTTTCATATTCTAATGCTCTTAATATCAATCTTTATTCACAGATTTCACAGAATTTTCTTCTTTTTCAATGAACGTCATAAATGATTTAGAATCACTGAAGATGTTTGTTACAGTAAGTAAATCAGGTTGTACTGTAAAGAATACTTCTTTGTATAGGGTGCTTATCATTGCAAAACTCTGTTATGCGACTTTTCCTCTTTTTTCTTTTTCTTTAGGCCAGCTTCTAAGATTTTTTTCTGTAATTCAGTCTATTTGAAGTCTATTTTCCCTAATAACAAGCACAGCCACATCTGAAGATTAATTCCAGTTTGGTTTTAAGTGATTGCTTAAGTGAAGCTCAGTAGCTATCAGTGGCTATAGGACATTTTTCAGTGTTTCCCCCTAAATTTATCCTTTGGAGTCTCATACCTCTCATTGTCTGTGCACAGCAGAAGGAGAGGAAATAATTTGACTTCCTTCTGGAAATCTGTGATTTGTAAGCAAAGGCAGTACTTAGGCCAAAGGACTTTCAGTCAAAAGGTGCCTTTGGCACCAAAAGATCAGATGTAGACTATTTAGGATAACAGGTTTTGGTTAGTACCATATCTTCTCAGTGCCAGAAGTAGGCTTCTCAGCTGTAACTAAAGCTCCTTGATGCTAGCATAATGTATAAGATACTAATATAATGGATGTCTTGAAAATAGGATGGTAAGATGCAAATAGTGATTAATACAGAGTAACACAAAGGGGGAAAAAACCACTAAAACTGTACAATGCTGGGATTTAACCCAGGGAAGAGATACTGGAACCGTTGTGAATAATCCTTTTTAAGTGGTAGCCCAGTGTTCAGCATCAGTCAGAAAGGTATTAGGGAGACAGAAAATAGAGATGGCCAGATATATGGAAGACCTGCTGTACAAGGAGAGGACTCATCCTGATTTTTTTTTAGCGTCTTGTTGAATCCTTAGAGAGTAATCTCTTTTCTAGGATAAACAGAGGAAAAAGGGGAATAGGGATGCTTACTTGCTGTTTCTTACCTCTTAAAGATTGCAGGACACCTTGCAAAATGATCAGTCAGCAGATTTAAAACAAAAACCAAACAGTCCTCTTCATGCATAATAAACAGTGGAACTTCTTGTCATGCTTGATGCTGAGGCTAAATTAATTCAATTCAGAAAGTGGGTTAGGCAAATTAAAAGTAAGAGCATGTAAATAACTTTTAGATGCAATAGTATGGATGAAAAACTCTGGTTCAAGAAGAGGCCAAACCACTGATTACTGAAAGCTCTGAAAACAATGCAGGAATAGAATTTACCATTTTTCTTACCTATTTTACCTGTACCTTTTGCCTAAGCCAGAGAAGATACAGGACTAGATGGACCTTAAGCTCTATCTTTAATAGTAATTATAGAATAACAGGAAAAAATAAAGCTTAAAAATGAATTTTTTATATTTGGAAACCAGCACTCATGTATAATGAAATAAAGATTAAACTATACATTATATGTTATTTCAGGAAAAAATAAATTAAATTCAAAACTAAAATTGTAATACTTTACTTTTCAGTCTGCTACTGCAACACTGGGAAACACTGATTTATGGAAGACCTTACGTTACTTAAATCTGCTGTTCCCTTCTCAAGGACACCGGAACATTCTTCTTATATCAGATGGGCACATTCAGAATGAGAGTGTGACCTTCCAGATTGTGAAAGATAATATCCAACATACGAGGTTATTTACATGTGGTGTTGGGTAAGTACAAAGTTAGTTAGCTAGCAATTGCATTTGTTTAAAATCACTGATAATTTCTTCAAAGGGAGAGGTTAATAAGCTGAGAACTGTCTGATGCCTAAGTATACTGCCTTAAATATCTGTGTATGTTTAGATTAAATGCAGAAATGTTTGCCTACCTTTAATAATGGAATGGAAAATCTGTAAGGAATTTCAAAAGTAAGATGCCTACAATAATGTTAATTCTGTGTCCAGGTGGTCTTACCTATTCATATCTTTCTTTATTATAACAACTGTACTATTTAAGAATATAATTGGAAAGCACAGGAGTTGACATTTTGAAACTTTGCATTTTATGTTTTGGTACAGTCTCATTTTAATAGTGCAATTTCAATGCAACATTAGTAGTTGTATAATTTTATTATTTAATATTCATTTGTTTTGTAAGGTAATTACTTAAAGACCAAGTGAGCACTAGACTTCCAACGATCAGAGGAACAGGGAAAACCTCACTGAAATTCATTGCAATATAGTTTGACTGTTTTCAGTTACAACAAACTAGAAAGATATGTGCATAACTGAAACAGCTTTAAAAAAAAAAAAAAACAACAACAACAAAACAACAAACTGGATTACAGCTACATACTTCAGGTGGCAAGGCATAAATGAGAAAGGGTCAGAGAGGTGTTAAGTTCTTACCATGTCCTGGGAAGGCTGGCAAGGGTACGTCAAAATAAAGACCAATGGTGACGGTCATGTTCTTCTAGGACTGTTTTTTTTTTTTTAATGACACCTTCGCCATAGCTCAGGCAACATTCCCCTGATGTCCCAACACTGGGCAAGCGTACCCTTCAGGCCATGTGCTAGACATCCTGCTGCTCTTCCAGAGTAATTATGACTATAACAGAATTTGCATCAACACACAAGAAAGAACAGATGGTATGTGTCCATTAGCAGCACACTGACACCATTTTCAACATATTTACATTCCTGTTATGTTCATGTTCTGCATATTTACGTTCACTGATTATTGGTTATTGTTATTATGGAACTAGGCTTGGCAATGGATTACCTCAGTGCTGGTAGTCTAAGAGGGCATGGCTTTTAATGGTTCCTCTGTGCCACTAACGTTAATGTGCTCATGTGCAACAATCTGCTTTCAGTCGGCAGGATCTGTATTTAGTCTGTTACATTGGTAAAGTAATAATGGTGAAGAGGTGTAAAAGAGAAGTTCAGTCTGGTTCACACGTTTGTGTAGACAAAGGGAGTGTTTTTCTAGAAGGCTGAATTAATGCATCTGTTTTATCTGCGGTAATTCTCTGCAAGTAAATGAAAAAAACATTTTTAAATAGCGCAAGATTTGTACTTAACAGAGTTGTACAGGGCAGCAAAATCTACAGGAAAACATTTAAAAGAGCAGTAAACTTTAAGCCCAAGATGTTATGTGTTCTTAGCATGGATACAATTGTACTATTCAATTTTGCTTTGAGGAGTTTTGGTGAGAATTCACTAGGTCACTAGGACAGTGGTATGGTCCTGTTGAGGAATGAGTCTACTTTCTGTCCGACAAAGTTTGAAGACTACTGTGCTGTTTCTCTCACAAAAGAATTCTCATCTGCTTAATTGTTCTCCTTTAATCCTCTATAAAGCTCTCATTTGTGTATATGCCTATGAAATAGCTTCACGGTAGTCAGACTGTTGGTGAGCAGAGCCTGCTGTTCTCTCAGGCTAATAAGCGTTACATCCACGTTGTTCAGACAGTGCCATTCCCTAGCTGACACCGGACTTAGCTGTAAGATAGCTATGTCTATGCTAAATAGCTCTACTGAGATTGAGGTTAATTAGTTCAAGATCAGGATTGTTTTGATGCAGTCTTATTGGTGTTTGAACCTAAATATTTTCTGCACGGGTATGCACTGTGACATGTAAAAAAACCTGTTCCATGTAATATCATCAAATGTTGTTAGGAAATCTCATAATACAGCAGCACATTCATTGGCTCAGTTGCTTTCAGTTGGTCTGTCCCCTGAAAAAGGAATAGAATTTAAAAAATTCCGATTCAGAAGGTTTGCAGTACTAATTAAAAACAAAATATTTAGAAATAATATCAGATGAACAATTTAATTCAATAATTACATAAAGAAATTTTTCTGTTAGTTCCACAGCAAATCGACACATGCTGAGATCTTTGTCCCAGTATGGTGCTGGAGCATTTGAATACTTTGACGTGAAATCAAAGTATAACTGGGAGACAAAGGTACGTTTAATAAATCTTGACTATATTCACTATGTGGCCATTGTCTGCTATATCAATATCTGGTACTGTGTTATCTTCAGTATCTCAAAATGGGAATTACTACTTTTCACGGGATCACGTGTCTTTGCTATTTCAATTAGTTCAAGAAACATTTGATAGAAGGTGGAAGGAGAGATACTTGTTAAGGCTTCCTGTATTTTAATTATAACTCGATACTAAGTGAGAAAGAGAAGTATTTAGTTTGCGTATTACAAAGTTATCTTATTTTCATCAGGAGCACATGTGCTATAGGAAGGGATATGAGAGCTGTTCAGAACCCTCAGTTCTTTGATCAGGGAGAGAATTTGTCCCTGTAGTTCCTCTACCTTCCCATGCAGATTGGTCACTGAATTTGTAAAAGAAAACAAGAAAGCCATGACTTATTATATTTTTTTTCTCTTCTTTTTGAGAGACCTTCTGTTCTTTTCTTGCTAAGTGCGATAACACCAACTTGGACATCGTTTAAAAAATATTAAGCTATATAAATAATTTTCCCTGAGTGGAAAAACATGGCTTTACTTCTGCCATAGGTCACAGTCCATTTACATTGTCCTTGCTATAGTGATGAAACCTGTAGCAATTGTATTCTGTAACTTTTGACTGTTGGCGCATCTAGAAGTTTCAGGCAATCTAGGACCCGGTATGCAGTGCTTTTCAGTTTCCATCTATAGTTATGTGTCTACAGCACTATCCTGTGCCTTGAATCTGGTCCCTCCTGGAACAGTGACAGTAGAAAACGTGCTGCAGCAAGGCTAGTTAAGCGTCTGGAGCACTTTTGCCCGGGGGAATGGATGAAAGCATAGATTTCTCCTCTTGCCATTCTGGCTGTCATTTGAGTGATATATGCAGAACTATCCAGAGCAGGCCATGGAGATGTGCAGAACTGTTTGCATGTCTCAGAGTTCACACGTAGGGGATGGTGCTAAGTTTAGCAGGCTATATTCCCTTGCCTGTTTGGCAACCCTGATGGATAAAAACTACTCTCAAATTTCAGCTTTTACTTAAAAGAAGTCTCATTATTCCAGAAGTCAGTACAATAATGTCTGAGTGATTATCCCTATTACCTCCAAACATTAGACTCGTTTTTATCACTAATAGTATGTGGCTTGGTTTAGTTGTTTGAAAAAAAAAAAAAAAATTAGTTCCATTCATGTGGGAAACGTGTTATTTTCTATTGAGAGATTACATTTTCTTTTGAAAGCCTACTGACAGAGATAATCTGTTTTGCTTCTTTACACAGATACAGAGCCAGATATCTAGAATGTTGTCTCCAGGATGCAGTTCAGTTTCTATTAAATGGCAACAGTTCAATACAGGTGCACCAGAGCCAATGCAGGCTCCTGCTCAAATACAGTCATTATTTAACAATGAGAGACTTCTTGTCTATGGATTCATCCCTCACTGTACTCAGGTAAAGACTGGAATGCACATGCACTACTGCATAGAAATTCATATGTAAAACAATCACAAAGGAAATATTACATTGTATTATATATCCTCTGTGCAGCATGCACTTACCTTCTTTTTCATTGCTAAATTTAATTTAGTCACTATTTAATTGTCATTATTAGTCTTCCCTCTAAGACGTGGAGAGGACAAAGTTACCTAATTTAACGTTCCTATCATTGTGCTTTGATAAATACAGGATTCCTTTACTTGTGACTGTCCCCTTGTTGTAAGGGGAAATATTTATAAACCTAGACAGGCAAAGACTTACAGGTTTGAGTTATATTCGGACAACAGAACAGCATGCACGTGTGCTGGTAACACAGCATGAGAGAGAAGGAAACAGTATTATTTTTTTTCCTTTTAGGCCACCTTAAATGCAATAATAAATGACCAAGAACTACAGACTGTGGTGTCAACTACTGAACTACAAAAGACAACAGGAACAGTGAGTTTGGCCAACATTGTTTGTACATGCCATAGTGAGACAAGCTGCTTTAAACAACTACATGCTGCTTTGTGTTCTTTTGAAGGAATTGAAAACACTGTTTTCAGCAGCTCTTGCACTTTTGCTTCTGATGTTTTAAAGCAGACCTTCAGTTTTCAGACTTTTAAATGAAAACTGTTTTACGTAGAAGTGTCACCTTTCTCTGTGCTTTCTAACATAAAACTTAAGCTTCTCAGAATAGGCAGTGCTGCTTCTTATTTTGGCAGCCTGTTTGGGCTTCAGCTTGGCTGTTCTTCAGGTTACTCCTGTGAAGAAACTGCTACGTTCCCTTTCATGTTGTAAGTTGTTGCTACGTGGAACATTTTATCACTAGTCTGTCATCCCTAGAAATGTATGGAAAAAGGGACAGTAAAATTTTACAAGCCTTTCCTCTGCTTCAGTAACAATCAAGTACGGAGCCTTTATGCAGAGGAAAGCACAACACCCATTTTGAAAATGAAAACAAGCTAAAAAGAACCATTTATTAAATCTAACAGGTGTCTACACTTGAAAAAAAATCAAAAGAATAGTCAACCTGCAGTAATAATTCTGATATGACTGTCACTCCTTCCCCACTAAGGGAAGCTGATTTGTTTTCAAATAGAAATGATATTGTTCCCTATTTAATGTAATCTACTTTGAAAGCTACTATCATGGGTTGGTTTCCATGGATGTGTTGGTTGTGTTGGTTTCTGTAAGGACTGTTGGTTTCCATAAGGACAGTTGGTTTCCAGGGATGCACCATCTACAGGCAAATAAAATTGGCAAGCAGAAGCAATGTATTTGCTTGCTATAATGAATTTTTGCTTTTAGAAAAATACCTGTACTACAAATTCCAGGTGCGGTTAAAAAAACTAAGTTTTGAAAGGTGTAAACTGAAATGGCAGAATGATAAAAACAGGCCAAATTTAGAAAAAAGGTATTAATTCTTGATGCTTTAAATGAACTCCGATAATTCCTACATGTTTCTTTTGCCAATTTACCTTAGCTCAAAAAATAACTATTTGCTTAAGAGATTTTCTTCAGAAATTGCTCTTTGGCATCTATCATATCCTTCCAAAAATGAGCAAGTGGGAATGTTTTAGCAATTGGAACTGGAACACAGCTGGACTTCACCACATTGCCCCCACAGAGCTCACTCTTTTTGTTAGCTTTAACATATTGAAGAGACCAAAATTTTTCTTCTTTTCTATGGAAGACTGGTTTAGTTCAAAAAAGCAATTTCTGGTTAGTACAGTTCAGTATTTCCCTTATCTGGGTACAGCCCCTCAGGTCAAAAATTACTTGATTATGGTAAACCTAATGATTTTTTCTAAAGCTGAACACTCTAGACTCACTTTACTTTTTCCCCAAATTCTGTATTTTTATGGACAGGATTAATTTACCTAATTTAACCTATATAGAAATTGTTGGTTAAATCCGTGGTAGTTGCCAGGCTCTGTTTACAGCCGCTGGAGAAAAATGTGCACATCCAGAAGGGGCATTCTTCCTACCTATTTTAGTTAGCCAATTCAAGTTGGGATTGATTGCCTGGTGAAGTTTTTGTTTATTTGCGTGCCTGCTTTATTTCCCTTCACCCATGACTCTAGAGAGAATGTGTGCAACAAGTGAAGATCCGGGTATTTTGAGTTTGCTGAAATTAAGTGAAATAAAGATGTACCTTAGATGCAGGTTGTGATTGCTTTTCAAATGGAAAATTAGCTTGACCCTTCCTTAGAGAATGGAAGCTAATTGCCTGAAGCTGGACCTCATAAATGAAGGGAAGGACNGGGAAAGCAAAAAAAAAAAAAAAAAAAAAAAAAAAGAGAGAGAGAGAAAAGTAAGTTACTGCTGGAATCATCAGTTTAGCTTTCTTCCTAGGTTCTGCACAAACTTGCAGCAAGAGCTTTCATTAATGACTATGAAGATGGGATTCTTCATGAGAGTGAAACAGAACATGAGGTTTGATAATCTGAAATAAAAAGTATACATTTAAAATGCTAAATATTAAACATTTCAGTGGGATACAGACAATTTGCTTGTTTTGTTAAACGTAACTAGAAGGTTGCGATTCTAAAACATTTTAAGGTTAAATTCACCATATCGTAATGTCATGTTTTAACCCCAGCTAGCGATTAGAACTACTCATACATGCCCCTGCAGTTTGGATGGGGGGAGAGAATCAGAAGAGTAAAAGTGAGAAAACTCATGGGTTGAGATAAAGGCAGTTTAATAAGTAAAGCAAAAGCTGCTCACACAAACAAAGCAAAACAAGGAGTTCATTCACTGCTTCCCATGGGCAGGCAGGTGTTCAGCCATCCCCAGGAAAGCCGGGCTCCATTACGCGTAACAGTTACTTGGGAAGACAAACACCATAACTCTGAACATCCCCCCTTCCTCCTTCTTCCCCCAGCTTTGTACGCTGAGGATGCTGTCACATGGCACGGAATATCCCTTTGGTCAGTGGGGGTCAGCTGTCCCAGCTGTGTCTCTCCCAACTTCTTGTGCCCCCCCAGCCTGCTCGCTGGTGGGGCGGTGTGAGGAGCAGAAAAGGCCTTGAGCGCCAAGCAACAACCAAAACCACCAGTGTGCCATCAACACTATTTCTCATTCCAAATCCCAAACATAGCACTACAGCAGCTGCTAAAAAAAAAGTTAACTCCATTCTAGCTGGAACCAGGACAAGTAATATCCTCCTAGATAAGATTTTGAAAACTTTTGGGACAGTCTTTTCTTCTTCCCTACTATAAGAATGTTCTCTATTGGCATGATGTCTGCATATTTTCCCTCATCTATACTATGTCATCAGAGGCCATTCGTGATTCTTCTTTTTCTGACATGTAACATTTTAGTTTCACATAGATCAATGCATATCAGTCCAGCGAAAGTCCATAGCTTTTGTATAGGATATGGTGGAAGATAATGACCTGTGTTTTATAGATAAACAGACTTAATGAACTGATGATCCGTTAAAAAAATGTCTTTTAGCTACTTAAAAACTTACCATATTGCCATCTTAGTTTATTTGAGACTTCAGACTAATTCTTCTTACAAAATGCGGCTGCTTCTTACACTAGAAGGAGGATAGAACCCAAAGAAGTCTAACTAGAGGAAATGTGTATCCCTACCCAAAGTTCTGTTGAGGGAGTAGAGTTAGAAGGGAGTAGACAGTTAGGCAGGCCAATATATTCATATGAGCTCTTCCTTTTACATGTCTATTTAGAGCGCATGTGTTCATAGGTATGTGTTCAGTTTTGACATCAATGTTTCTTTTAGCTGATTGTGTTTTTTCTGCTTGTTCCTTTTGTTAATGCTTAACAATCTAGATGAAGAAACAACTCTTGAAAAACATGATTATTCAGCTCAGCTTGGAGAACTCAATTATAAGCCAGTTTACAAGCTTCGTTGCAGTTGAGAAAAGGGTATGTTTTCTGTTTGATATCTTGTTCCCACTAGCTTCTCTACCAAAAGACTCTAAATTCTGTAGCCTTGTGCATATCAAAGCCAGTCCTCCTTTTGCTAAACAATGATTATTCCTTTACGATAGAGCTAACACTAATATTTTTGACATTATTTTGGTTTCTTCTGCAATATAGCAAGTTATTTTTCTTTTCTATCTCTTATATTGCCTGTCCCTACTTTACAATCAAAGTTTGTCAATCTGTGTGTTCCTGTTGTGATTTGCTACACGGTTTGCAATTCTTCATAGTGCTGTGGGAGTCAGGTCAAAGGACAGGGCCAGATGAGGAGTACTCTTCAATCCTGGCTGCATAAGCCACAGAACCGTTTCTTGTAAAAAGTAAGGATGCCAAACTATAGCAAACAGGCCACTCTAGTCATGGATTGCTGAAGTAATGGATTTTGTATTAGCAAAAGTCATTCTAGGGGAGTTTGTATCAGGTGGAAGTCACAAGAAAAGCAAAGCTTGAAAAAATCTCTTTAATATTGCAGTAAACTATGGAGCTTTTTCATTTATGTTCAGTATTAGAACAGTGGTAGGAGAAACAAAAGCTTTGCAGCAAATGGAAAGAAATTCATATAAACGACAATCTTGAAATTCAAGGGTCAGTAAGAAGAGTTTTCCAATGGAAAGCTGTATCACGATAAGCAGATGACATCAGTTGGATTAAGCACTATTTGGGGCACAGAGAACGGGGATTCATCTGACCAAATACGTGTGTGTACATTTAGCAATGAATCAATCGGTCACATTTGTCTTCCTCTCATGGTCAATGGAAATAAATAGATATTTCTAGAGCTTGATTCATCTCATCCTAAAGTTAAATGCCTAAACCAGTTCAGAATAATTTTCTCAAGACATCTTTTTCTCAGCACTGATTATAGGGGTTACCTGTAGGCACTATTTCAGATTCAGGGATCACTTCCTCCAAGCTCAAGAGTAGTCTATCCTAACGAACAGGAAGTTAGGCAAAAACGCCTGGCATGAACATGGATCAACAAGGACCTCCTGGAAAAATTCTAACATAAAAAGGAAGTACGCTGACAGTGGAAGCAGGGACAGTTAACATGGAAGGAATATAGAGCATATATCTGAGCATGCAGAAGCATCGTTAGGAAAGCCAAAGTCCACATGGTTCTCCTTTACCTCAAACCATGACATACATTAATATAAATAAAAGTAGGCCTGATTGAAGAATTCAGTGGAAATGCTGGATAAAACAAGGACACCTTTTCCTATTTTTACTATTTTGTCTTGGTCTCCATTATTATGAAAGAACCAATACCAGTAGCATATTTTCATTATAAGAGTTGGATTTTTTTGGAACTGCTGCTTTCCTGAGTAACAACTCCAACATTTGCAATTAAACATCAAAAGACAGACATGCATTCCAAAAAATGTCTCATTAAAAAGCAACTATAAAATGCAACACTGTGGCGTTATTAAATATTCCCAGGTCAAGGACTACTTTTCAAAATAAGATAACTGAGTCAATTTCAATATCTTTCTGTAATGCACCTGAACATTCCATCTGGTACATAACAGACGCAATATTCAGAAGAAAAAATGTGTTGCGGATTAGCAAGGAAACATCTGTGTGATTTAATGAACTAGTTGTTTATGAAGGGTGTCAACAGTTATCTGTCATTCTGGTTTATATATTTGGTTCTACAATTCTTCAAAAGATTCAGTTTCCCCTGGTCAATACATTGTCTTTCAAGAAACAGACTTGCAGAAGGTTATGTTTGAATTATGTCCATCAATATAATAGATTTAATCTCATTTATAGTCTAGGATGATTTTTTGACCCAGTGGATCAAAATATATTGCAGAGGTCTTAAGACAAAAACACCTACATAACACAATGCAGTGACATGCAGAAATATCCAAACTAGCCCACTCAGCTTGTTACTGTATTATGCTATGTAATTTGTCTTCTTAACGTGATTTTGCACAATGCAAAGTAATTTAAGCACATCTATAATAATGCTTATGTTTGCTGTCCTTTAAAGGGTAGCAATAGAATTCTGATAAAAAGAACAAGGACAGGATAGGAGGTAACGGGCACAAACTGGAACATAGGAAGCTCCATCTAAACATGAGGAGGAACTTCTTTACTTTGAGGGTGGCAGAGCACTGGAACAGGCTGCCCAGAGAGGTGGTGGAGTCTCCTGCTCTGGAGACATTCAAAACCCGCCTGGACGCGTTCCTGTGCCACCTGCTCTGGGTGACCCTGCTCTGGCAGGGGGGTTGGACTAGATGATCTCCAGAGGTCCCTTCCAACCCCTACCATTCTGTAATTACTCTGTGAACTGCGCAAGATTTGGATTTTATTTCAATTAAGTGGATTTGAACAAATTACACATACAAATATATACTGTCCACCTTTATATTTCATGTGCATCTAATTACTGGCAATACATTGTCCCTTAATATAGTAAAAAATGTGAAGTTACATTTTCTGGTTTTTGTATATACTGCATTATCTGCTTATTCTCTGTTTTCAACACATTTCAACCTCCCAAAGGAAAACGCACTGTCTCTATAATGCCAGAGACTTTTCAGGTTCATAACTGTGATGCATTTTAATTTAGGATGCTAATGAAACTTGTTCTGCTGATGCTCCAGACATCCTGGAAATTATAGCTCAAGAAGATGTAGATTTTTTACCTTACATGGACTGGGACCAAAAGTTAATGGAATCTGACTCCTTATTTCCAGAAGAATTTGCCTTTGACACGGTAACTACGTTCAATTTATGTTCTTATTGCTAACGGTTTTGGTATATTATCCAATTGTGGTGCTGTGTTGCATGTTTAACCATCTAGTAATTGTTCATTAAATCTTTTCAACTTTTAATTGTTTTGAATATAATTAATGCCACACAAGTACTGTGAGGAATTTTATTATACACATGAAAATTTGGAGGAACCTGTCCCAAAAGTAAAGTATACTTAAAGATATTGTGAGTGCAGCAGAACTTTTGAGAGACAATATGATAATACAGACTTTTTCTCCCTTCCAGAAGAAACTAACACGTATTAGAGCATTCTCTCGTAAGAAAATGCTAGTGTAGATGAAGCCTTAAATTCAACTCTAAGAAACATGAGTGGGAAGGGGGAGTTTCAAGGAAAATCAAGGTATTGATCTTTAACTAAGTCTCCACTAGCAGAGAGGTACAGCCAAAGCAGAGAGACCACTAGGAATGGGAGTAAGCATGACTGAAAGAAGCGGACACGTTGCTAGCATGCAATGGGACAATCTCTGGGATGAGGGAGGAACGATGAGAGAAACTTGAACTAGTGAAATTGGATGTTTGCTAGTTATCGTATCTCTCTGTTGACTTTGGAAACTACAAGAGATGCCTGCATCAGTTAGTCAGCAGGTATAATTCTGTCAGTCTGTAAAGTCTTAACAGATTAAAGCTTTACACCTCCAAATTGTGTAGGGGATTCAACAAAATTAGTATTTGTCTATTAAATTATGTTGTGCATAACCATGGTGTGCATTTAATACAACTTGGGAGCATCACCTCAGCCTGTAGTCTGTAACGTATTGTGAGTTATTTAGAACAGTCTCTGGGTGTGTGTTCTGTAACTTAGGTCAGCTCATATAAAGCCATTTTCCTGATCCTTTGGCCCAAGAATTCCTAAGCAGAGGAGTTCCAAACATCTGCGTTGGTGTATGGTGGCAGTAGAGCCTTGGCTCACTAGCGCGCATGCAGCAGCTACTGGGCCTCAGCTGGTACGTGTGCCAGAATTGTAGCACAAGCAGGATCCAGGCTTCACTTTGTGTAAATCTATCTTCTGTGTATGTACAACAGTATTGTTCAGTGGAACTTCCTTGACTCATAATCATCATCATTATCTTAATAATATAAAATACCTCTCTGCTCATATTTTGTCACAGTCAAATTTTCTTCTGAATTTGCCCAGTGTAAGGTAGAATAAGGTAAGAAATTTTTAGTTTAACTGGTATATTACTTTCATTTTTAACATGTGAATGACAGTATAATAATACTGCATACAATATAAGAAGAAATATTGTTTCAATTAAAAAGAGAAAAGTATCTTGCTAATTTTGGAATTGTTTTGTTTGTTTCCTTGTAATTTTACTAAACAGGAATGTTTCACACAAGTAGACTTTAATGCAGCTGACTTCCTAAGAGGGAAGGATGGACCTGAAGGCTTACAATCGCTACTGGAAGAAGTTCCTGTTAGTCAAAAGAGCGTGTCACCAAAATACACAGTGCCAAACTTTGTAAATGTTTCTGAACTTGAAAGTAGTATTTGCAGTCTCAAATCAAGTTTCAGTTTTGATAGAGATAACACAAAGGAGGGATCATCAAGAACAAGATCACCTTCACCACAAGAGCTTCGTCTGCTGCAAGCTGCTGAACCTTTCTCATCATTTGGTTTTAAACCTAAGCCAGGGGGAGGAATTGATCTGACTCAACAAAAATCACTTCAGACACCTGCACTTAAAAAATCACATGTCTGTGCAGATGCTCCTAAACCTGCTCCTCCTCCTCCCCTTCCCTGTTCTTTTCAAACATCAGTGAAAGACACAAAACAAGCTAGTTCTTCTGGTGTTGCTCTGATGCAGAATTCTGGATTTGGTTCAGCCGCTCCTCGTGCTGCTTCGATGCAGAATTCTGGATTTGGTTCAGCCGCCCCTCATGCTGCTCCAATGCAGAGTTCTTTGCTTGGCTCAGCTGCCCCTGTTGCTGCTCCGATGCAGAATTCTGCATTTGGTTCAGACGCCCCTTGTGCTGCTTCAATGCAGAATTCTGGATTTGGCTCAGCTGCCCCTTGTGCTCCTCCGATGCACAGTTCTTTCTTTGGCTCAGCTGCCCCTTGTGCTGCTCCGATGCACAGTTCTTTCTTTGGCTCAGCTGCCCCTTGTGCTGCTCCGATGCGCAGTTCTTTCTTTGGCTCAGCTGCCTCTTGTGCTGCTCCGATGCGCAGTTCTTTCTTTGGCTCAGCTGCCCCTGTTGCTGCTCCGATGCACAGTTCTGCATTTAGTTGGGTTCCCTGTTCTGTTGCTCCGATACGGATTCCTGTAATTGGTTCAGCTACACCTGCAGGCACAAATTCTGAAAAGACTAGTATTAAAAAACAAGTTGCTCCCAAAGTTCCTGATTTTCAAGCTGATAGAAAAGAAGCATTGCAACCGAGGTGTATGATGAAAGCGATACATCAGCGTGATGTTACGGCTCCTAAAGAAGGACTTACTGAGGCACGTAAGGTAAGTCTTCCATCAGTAGTCATTTATGTATAGGATGCTACGCGGGTCATTTTGAAATCCAAGCTGAATTCAGCTAATGAAAGCTGCCTTAAATATTTGCGTTTCAAGGTTCATGGATGTACAGCCAAAAAAGAACGTGGTAAGGCTGCATGACGCTGCTTTCCAATTCAAGAAATCTGACCCTGGCATGCAGAAAGCATGCTTTTTGTTTGGTTGTGTTTTAGTTATTCTTTTTCAAAGTGATAAATCTTATACTCTGAATTCTGCCACTTGTTCCGTACTACTCTAATAGATGACTTTTAAATGGCATTACTTTGTATCATGAGTAGTAGCTATATGGGTAATAGTGGTAGAATAAGGTTCTTGATGAACATTACTTTGTTCAGGTACAATCTTTCTGTTTTATGCCAACACAGAACATATAGCAAAAACTTCCATTCAGTTTGGTAAATAGGAATGCAGTTCTCGAGCTCCAAAATCAAGGACAGTACCCATCCTCTATTCACGCATTACCTAAAAATAATATATGAGTAGAAGGAAGAATTATCTTCAGCCCTGCCTTGAGATAAACATTTTAGAAATGATTTTGTTTTCTTTGCTTTATAAACTGATTTTATAAAGAGCATGATGACATCAAAGTCATGCTGGTTTTTGTCCCTTGCGTGGGCAGTCCATCGTGCTTAAGAAACGGGATAGAATCAGGGCCAACCTGTGGTGATAACATCTCCAGAGTCAAATTTTACGCTGTATTTGACCAGTGTAAAGTAGAACAGGGTAAGAAATTTTTATTTTAAACAATACGTATTTATTTTCATTTTGAACATACAAATAACAGTATAATGCTAATGTGCATAATACAAGACATACAGTTTTGATTTAAAAGAGAAAAATGTCTCACTAACTCTGGAAATATTTAATTCCTTGTAATTTTGTTAAACAGGAACTTTCTCCAGCTGTAGCTGATGTTTGTGCAAAGGCTTTCCACAGTGGGAGAAAATGAACGTTTTTCAACCAGAAAAAGCGGTTTCTTTTTAAAAAGAGGCATGGTTTTTAAACTTCAAAATGCAATTACTTTGTATCATGATGTAGTAGCTGCATGGGTAACAGCAGTAAGATTCCTAATGAACATTATCCTCTCCAGGAACAACCACAGTGCTCTAGAACAACAAAGAAAGCAAGGATTCAACAGAGAATTGAGTTGACTTCTGTGAATTGGAAAGAAATGTTTGCACTCCAAAATCAGGTACAGCACCCATAGTCTATTTGTGCATTTCTTAAAATACAAGTAGGAGGAAAAAATATTTTTACTAAAGTAATCCTGTCCTGAGATAAAGTAATATGCATTTATCAAATGGTTATAAACAGATTTTACAAGTATATGATGACATCAGTCTTGCTATGTTTTATTGGTTCCATGGGCAACTTGGCGATGGATATATAAGGAACAGTATAAAATCAGGGCCAACAGGTAGTAATACACCTTCAGAACCTGTTTGCAGCTTGGGACAAGTATAAAAACATATAGGAGAAGCACATTATGCAAGAAAATAAGAAGTAGTTGGGTTTTAGAGGATTGGACTGAGAGATGTTGCAGCAGGAACTTCCCGTGGACGGTCAGACCCATTGCTAGGGAAGCTAAATGAAACGGTACTGTCCAAGAATCCTGCAAGTAGGAGTCAGAGCAGGTACTGTTTAGCTTTGTTCTTTTGGTATGTCCCTTGTGGTGAGAGATATCCCTGTTCCAACACTGTTGTGGGTCACAACACTCAGTATCTGTAACTAATAAACAAATGGAGGTTTTCAAGAGTATTACATGACCCAAGTGAAGAAGCCACCATGGGATGCCCTCAGGTGGACACTCTTGTCTTATGTGGATTTCAGATTTTGTGTTTGTGTAAGCTTTTTAAAAAGTATTTAAAGTAATTCTTCTATGTCTGTTTTGTTTTTGACAAATACCTTTTCAGTGTCCTGAATCTTTGGCTTATCCATATCTTTTTATCCTGTAGGATGGCTCTTGGAATCTCAGTCTACAGTTGGGAAAAATCTTGAAGTTTGATGCTGATGATTTAATTAACAATTTCCTTATTAAAAAAGGCATTCAGTCACTTGGTAAATAGTTTTCTGTCATTCAAAAGCAGTATACTTTATTATATTTCCTATCTGTATGTGTTATTACTTTATATGTCTAGTGGAACTCTCAATAAGATATACTCAAAATTTAAATGGATCTCTTAATTCAAAGTTTTCAAAAGTGCCTGATTTTAATAATACAGTTTATTCTCAGCTTCTCTCATGATATAGTGTCCTGATTGCTAAGGACATCTCCTGGAGAAATATGTGGAGGATGTGAGACAGTTGGAGTAGCAACAGAGGTTCTTTTATCTCAATTATTGTATCTGCTATATTAATATCTACTAAAAAAATAAAGAAGAAAAGTCTTTTTTTTTTTAGGAGAGAGAGGCAGAAATCACTTCTGCTTTTCACATTTCATATAATATGAATAATATTTATATAGTTCTTCCCCATGCGCACATTGTCTGCAGCATCCAGTATGCACTCCGCCTGTACACACTTTGGTGTTTGAGTCTGTCAGTTGGTGCTCTTTGCTGGCAGTAGACCAGAAAACCTGAGGGGGAAAAAAGGCTTCTTTCTAAATTAGTAGAGAGCACAATGCTTCATCTAAGGACAAAAATCTTACAAGTTTCCCATTATTGCACGTATTAAAATCAAAGTAGATTAGAACCCAAGCAAACACAAACTGCAGAAATCGCAACAAAGCATTACCAAGTTTAAGTTTGAAAGCCAGGAGCATGTTTGTCAAATCACTAACGTGAATACTCCTGATAGTAGTGATTATATGGTGAAACAATTAAATAGCATTAGGACAACTGATCTTTTAAGGTGATATGGAGTACTTTGCAGAAAGTACCTTTTCTGTTGTCCAGAAATCATTTAAATAGTAATACTGCTTCCCTTTTCTTCTTCCTTAGGCCCAAATGGAAAAGAAAAGCTACTGCAGTTGATTGCTACTCTTCTTGTGCTACAGTTCATACGCTGCAGAAAGGAATTGAAAGGGATAGTTTTCAAAACTCTGATGAAACTGGATGATTCATCTAATTCAAGGTGTGCTTTTAAATAAAATTTTATAATTTAATGTAGTAATATAAATGTCAAGATACAGAAGATTAATTTCATTATGGAGAGTCAATGACTATACTACAGAATATGGCTGTAGGAAAGGGAATGGAAGGTATTAATCATATTGGTGGCATGGGGTTTCTTTTAAGAGGATGGATGGAGGAAGGAATGCTTTGCAAAATACGATACAAAAATTAAGAAGTATAGAAAGTAGTATAAGATAGTTGATACTTATTATCTCTTCCTTAAAGCAGGGCCAACTCACAGAATCATAGAATAGTTTGGGTTGGCAGGGACCTTTAAAGGTCACCTAGTCCAACCCCCCTGCAATGAGGAGGGACATCTTCAACTAGATGATGTTGCTCAGAGCCTTGTCCAATCTGACCTTGAATGTTTCCAGGGATGGGGTATCTACCCAGCTCTCTGGGCAACCTGTTCCAGTGTTTCACCCCTGCTTAGTGTAAAAAATTTCTTCCTTATATCTAGTCTAAATCTGCTCTCTTTTAATTTAAAACCATTACCCCTTGTCCTATCACAACAGACCCTGTTAAAAAGTTTGTCCCCATCTTTCCCGTAGGCTCCCTTTAAGTATTGAAAAGTCGCAATAAGGTCTCCCTAAAGCCTTCTCCTCTACAGGCTGAATAACCCCAGCTCTCTCAGCCTGTCCTCACAGGAGAGGTGCTCCAGCCCTCTGATCATTCTTGTGGCCCTCCTCTGGACCTGCTCCAACAGGTCCATGTCTTTCCTGTGATGAGGGCTCCAGAGCTGTATGCAGTACCCTAGGAGGGGTCTTACCAGAGTGGAGTAGAGGGGCAGAATCACCTCCCTTGACCTGCTGACCACACTTCTCTTGATGCAGCCCAAGGTACAGTTGGCCTTCTGTGTTGCGAGTGCACATTGTTTGCTCATGTCCAGCTTTTCATCCCCCAGTACTCCCAAGTCCTTCTCCTCAGGACTGCTCTCAATCCCTTCATTTGCCAGCCTGTATTGATACTGAGGATTGTTCTGACCCAGCTGCAGGACCCTGCACTTGGCCTTGTTGAACCTCATGAGGTTGAACAACCTCATGTTGAACTACACAGGCCTACTTCTTGAGCTTGTTCAGGTCCCTCTGGATGGTATCCTGTCCCTCAGGCATGTCAACAGCATCACTTAGCTTGGTGTCATCTGCAAACTTGATGGGGGTGCCCTCGATCCCACTCAAGATCGAGTCATTGATGAAAATATTAAGCAGTACTGGCCCCAGTACGGACCCCTGAGGGACACCACTTGTCACCGATCTCCATCTGGACATTGAGCCATTGACCACTATTCTCAGGGTGTGACCATCCAACCAACTCCTCATCCACCAAACAGTCCACCCATCAAGTCCATATCTCTCCAATTTAGAGAGAAGGATGTTGTGGGGAACCATGTGAAAAGCCTTACAGAAGTCCAGATAGACAGACATCCTTAGCTGTTCCCTTGTCCACTGATGTAGTCATTCCATCATAGAAGGCCATAGGTTGCTGAAGACACGCTGGCTGTCTCAAATCACCTCCTTGTCCTCCATGTGCCTTAGCATAGCTTCTGGGAGGATCTGTTCCATGATCTTCCCAGGCACAGAGGTGAGGCTGACAGTTTGGTAGTTCCCAGGGTCCTCCTTTCTACTCTTCTTAAAAATGGGTGCAATGTTTCCCTTTTTCCAGTCACCGGGGTCT
>VXBH01003839.1:326110-355812 GCA_013400035.1 Rynchops niger | reverse complement strand
GCCTTGGCCTTCCTGACCCCATCCCTACACAACCAGGCAGTGTTCCAGGATACCTGTCCCTGCTCCCACTACCTGTGCCTTTCCTTCTTGTTATTTAGTTTGACCGGCAGGTCTCAACTCAGCCATGCTGGTCTCTTGCCTTCCTTTCCTGAGTCCTTACACCTGGGGATCGAGAACTCGTGTGATCTGTGGCAGGTGTCCTTCAAGAGCTGCCAGCTCTGTTCTGCTCCCTTGTCCCTGAGGGCAGTTTCCCAGGGGGTCCTATTGACTAACTCCTTGAAGAGGGGGAATTTTGCTTTCCTAAAATTCAGAATCCTGACTTTACTCTTTCCCTGACCCATGTCCCTCAGGACTGTGAACTCCACCACTGCATGGTCACTGTAGCCCAGGCTGCCTCCAGTCTTGACATCACTGATTAGCTCACTTGTGTTGGCTCCAGTATCACATCCCCTCTGGTGGGGCTGTCTGTTACCTGGCTTAAGAAGTTATCCTCAATGCACTCCAGGAGTCTCCTGGATTGCCTACAGCTTGCCATGCTGCTTTTCCAGCAGATGTCAGGGTGGCTGAAGGCCCCCAGCAGGAGAGAGCCTGCAAGCGCGATGCCTCCTGTAGCTGGAGTACGAAGGCGTCATCAATAGGCTCCCCTTGATCGGGCGCCCTGTAGTAGACACCAACCAAAAGGCTCCCTTTGTTGCCTCGGTCTCTATTTCTTACCCACAAGCTTTCAACCTGCTCGTGGCTGCTCTTCAGAGACAGCTCTTCACACTCCATTTCTTGATGTAGAGAGCAACGCCTCTGCCCCTCCTTCCTCACCTGTGCCTTCTGAACAGCCTGTAGCCATTGATAGCCATGCTCCAGTCATGGGATTCGTCCCACCAAGTTTCAGTAATGGCAAATAGCTTTCTAGTAGCATGGTGGCCACCAACATATTCCTTGTGCCAAAATGGGAAAGTTTACACGCTTCATACTTCACAGGTGTCAGGATTTAACCCCAGCCAGCAGCTAGAACCACGCAGTTGCTCGCTCACTCCCTTCCAGTCTGGATGGGGGGAGAGAATCAAAAGAGTAAAAGTGAGAAAACTCATGGGTTGAGATAAAGGCAGTTTAATAAGTAAAGCAAAAGCTGCGCACACAAGCAAAGCAAAACAAGGAGTTCATTCACTGCTTCCCATGGGCAGGCAGGTGTTCAGCCATCCCCAGGAAAGCAGGGCTCCATTACGCATAATGGTTACTTGCAAAGACAAAATGCTGTAACTCCAAATATCCCCCCTTTCTTCTTCTTCCCCCAGCTTTATATACTGAGCATGACATCCCATGGTATGGAATATCCCTTTGGTCAGTTGGGGTCAGCTGTCCCAGCTGTGTCTCCCCCAACTTCTTGTGTGTGGGGGGTGAGGACCTGCTGGTGTGAGGACCAGCTGCTAAAAATTAAAAAAATAAAAAAGTTAACTCCATCCCAGCTGAAACCAGGACAACAGGACAAAGAAACAGTCAGGAGAGCCCTGGAGATCCTCCTCCCTCTTTTGAAACTCCTTGACAGAGGGAAAAATTGATTGTATACTTTTAGCTACTGTAGCCAGGATTACAAATAAAATTGCAGTGACTGCTGGATGAAAGCAATTCTAACATATGTCAAGTTTGCCTTTATGAAATGCAAGTAACAATTAAGAGTCTACATGCTTCCCATGTGGAAGTTTCTAAAAAGATAGGGCGGCTCGATGATGTTTTCTGCATCTGATAATATTTTATACAGGTTGGATTATCGTACTATAGAAAATTTTCTATTTCAAATAATTATCATTAGAAGATATAATTTTCTTCTTGCTCCTTTGGTGGATTTACAAGATGGCATTATAATAAAACTTCATTTCTACACACAGTGGTGTTCATTGGGCTTGTGAGTCGATCAAGAAAGCAATCGAGTGGGTAAGAAGAGCTGAAAGGCGATTTCCATGTATTTGCTATCGACTTGAACTTGGGAAAGACTGGGATTCTGCCACCCAGAAGATATTGGGTATCAAGTTTACCTAACATCAATTCTCTTTCTTCTGAAAATATTTAATCGCATAATTCTTTAAGATAATAGCAGAGTCAGCTTTCTTTGCAGTTTTACATAAAATGCAGTTTTACATTAAAATAATAATTCTCATAGCCACAGACTTAAAGGTATGGAAATAAAGGGTCTTATAGTTACTAAGTCTTGATTTTACATATATGTAGTATTTTACTTACCTGTAACTCTGTTAAAAATACCTTAATATTTCTTTTTTTTTTTACATTAATCTCTTTGGTTCGTTGCACATTATGAAAGTCCTTTTACCATATCTTTGTTTTGATTTCTTCTAAGATCTTATGTACTTCTTTAATGGCATGGTGAAGAAAGCATAATGTAGTAATTCAGTTAAATATGGCAGGAGATGTTTTGACAGATACAAGAATGTGATAACCAAAGGAACTAATAAATATCTTCGTAACATATCAGTGTTTTCAATTGGATGGTTTTGTAATTCCTACAGTATGCCTTGAAATGCAAACAGCAGAACAGTTATTTTTCTCCTGCACTGCTTTTCTTATCACTCATAGCTCAAATTGTGAATACATAGGTCAGTTTTGTTAGGAGGAATGAGGGTTTTTGTTAGTTTGTATTCTGATGAAAACGTAACTGATTAGTTTTATTTTACACTAGATCAAACACTGAGGCCTAATAACAAAACCAGACTAAAAGTGATCTATTTTAATTTAATAGGCTTTTCACAGGTGTTTGAATGAATATGTTGCCTCTTCTAAATTAAGGAGCTGCACAGAGTCACACCTTGGTACTTTGTGATCTGAGGAAATGTAGTTAGAGACTTAGTATGATTGCTTGCAGAGAGGAGGGATCAAGTGTGGACAGAACATGCTCAACACTTGTTTGTCCAACCACTGAAAGTATTCAGAAGCAGATTCCACAGCCACCGTACGTAATGCGCTAATGCTGCCCTAGCAAACAGAGAGCGCTCCCGAGCTGTAATACCGAAGTGTTGTAAGAGGTTACTAAGGAAAACTGTGGAATCTCTTTCATAGATGTTTTACAGGAGAATTTAAGCAAACGTTTGCCAAGGCTGTGGAGTGTAAACACTTGGTCTTGCAGAGGAGGTTGCCAAGAGGGATATCCTGAGGGCCTTCTGTTTCTAAGGTGCTCTGAATCCTTGTTTTCACGTGTGAGATACTGCCTCTTTTTTGTAAATAATATAAAGATTTGTACTACACTTTCTATCTGAGAAGAGCTAGGATGTGGGTTTCTCAAGAGCTAGAAAGACTCCTTAATGTAGACAATGATAAACTAGCTTCTAAATCTGCTGCTACGTCTTTGTATGGTGTTGCGTGAAAAGGGGCCAGGCGGTTTTGGCAGAAGATAAACCCCCTTGCATTCTAACACTCCTGACCGAGGTTTAAATTCTGAGTGATGCCCAATTCAGCGCTGTCAGTCCAATCGCGTTTACCGTGTATTAAACTATTACGATTTGGATACACTAACAGTGGACTGCACCTTCAGTCTAGTCGTGTTCCTGAACTAGCACGGCCACTCTCGAGTCTTGGGTCATATTCAGTGAGAAACCGAAACGACTAGCTACTTAAACAGTGCGGTTTATTTAAGCAACAGATATACAGGTTCTTAGGATTGCCGGTGATAAATACACTGTCTGCAAAGCACGTGCAAATAAAGACACTGTTAAGTATACAAAACGTGCGACAAAGTTATAAATGATGCAGCCCGGCTATAAATGTAGGATAGAGATTCTCTAGAGAAATTTCTAAGTTCCCCGAGGGAACACTCAGTATGATCTAAGTCTTACCCAAAGGCATCCCCATGGGGGGAAAGAAAGGCTCAGCCTATCGACTGATACTGGAAATCAGTGATGGAATTCTTCGCAATGGTGTCTTCTCTGGGTATCCTCCCTCTCTCGAGCTATTTTTATACTACTTGTTATCTTCAAGGTGGAGTTTGAGTTACTTTAGTCATTAATACTTTTACTATGATTTGTGTAAAATTCTCTCGCTTCACAATTAAAGGTATAGTTTACGAGAAATTCAGGGCACAGACTCAAGAAGGAGTGGTCACACCTTGGAGGCAGGTAGCCTTCAGGATGGAGGTTTTGATATTATAATGACATTATAATGAGCAAAGTTCACACAAAGGACAGCATTTCATCAAAATTTGATTAAATGTTGGCTCGGGTAGCGTGTAGGCCACTTATCTGTTCCGTAGTACCATCTCATTCCCATATCTGCTATTTGTCACAAGGGAAGGCCACTGAAAAATCGCTTTCCATTCCATCCCTCGTGTAGTTTCACAAACAACCTTGTACAGGGAATCGCAGATGTTGCATTCTTCGCGTGCCAGCTGCGGCTGTATTCTACCTCAGAAGCCTCTTGATTTTATGACTTTCCTTAACGTGTGAACAGTGCTGTACTTTCGTATTCTTGGCCAATTTAGTACTTATTCCACAGTATGGCCAATTGTTGCATTACTAGAGTTACCTTAGAAAGTGCTGGCAAAATCATAAATAAAATATTTTTTTTTCCTTCATTGCAGTTAATTATTCAAGTAGTTTGGCGTTTTCACTGTTGCAATGATACATCCCATAAAGGATATGTACGAAAAGTATACATTCGCTCTAAAGCCTGAGTTTCATTTCAGTGATGTGTATTCCTTAAGAAACTGTGGCTCTAGCAAAGGTAGTTGAATAAGCAAAGGGGGTGTGCTTTATTTGCTTTTTCTTACAAGATTGTCTTTCTTTTCTCCTGCATGTTACATTAAAATAAAGCTGTGCTTACCTAAAGGCAATTACTTTCATAGAATGGTTCAGGTTGGAAGGGACCTTAAAGATCATCTAGTCCAACCAGGACACCTCCCACCAGACCAGGCTGCTCAAAGCCCCATCCAGCCTGGCCTTGAACACTTCCAGGGATGGGGCATCCACAGCTTCTCTGGGCAGCCTGTGCCAGTGCCTCACCACCCTCACAGTAAAGAATTTCTTCCTAATCTTCTAATCTAAATCTACTCTCTTTCAGTTTAAAACCATTACCCCTAGTCCTATCGCTACATGCCCTTGTAAGAAGTCCCTCCCCATCCTTCCTGTAGGCTCCCTTTAGGTACTGGAAGGCTGCGATAAGGTCTCCCTGGAGCCTTCTTATCTCCAGGCTGAACAACCCCAACTCTCTCAGTATTTTAACACGCAAAATACGATGAAATTTAAAGAGGTTCTTCTTCCTAGTGAGAAACCCCATTCCCCAATAGCACTTCATCCTGAGGCATCCATGTACATCTTTCTTGTGCGTTTCCCCAATACCTCACCCAGCCGAGGGCAAACACCTTTGTACCGGGACACTCCGCACGCTCTCGTCATTTTATTCGGACAAGCCAGGCCCACCCGGCCACCGCACCTCCTGCCAGGCAGGTCGGCAGCGCCGCCCGGAACCGCCTCCCTTCTCCGGAGCGGGGCCGTGCGCCCGGCAGCGAGACCTGAGCCGGGGGTCCATCAGGCTTTGGAGAAAGGGGTTCCCGGGACACCCCTCACCGACAGGACCGGCACACACGGCACCGCGGCGGGCCCCGGGCCAGAGGACAGCCCGCCCCGGGGCGGGCCCGGCGGGGCCTCCCGCCACCGCTGAGGGCACGGAGGCCTCGGGGCTGGGGGCCCCGCCCCTGCGCGTCACGGGCTGGCGGGGCGCCGATTGGCTGGGGCCGCTGCCTCGCTCCCTCCGGGCCCCACGGTGGATGTCGCAGCCGCTTTTCACCGTTGTCGTTTGAAATTCGGCCCAAAATGGCGGCGGCGGCGGCCGGGAGCGGAGCTGAGGCGGCGGCGGCCAGGCTGGAGGGGGCGGAGGAAGAGGAGGAGACGGCGGCCGCGGCGGAGGAGGATGAGGAGGACGGGGAGGAAGACGGCAGTGGGGCTCGCAAGGCGGCGGGTGCGGCAGCCGGCGGGGAGGCCAGTGGCGGCGGGGAGAGCGAGGAGGAGGAGGACGTGTTCGAGGTGGAGAAGATCCTCGACGTGAAGACCGAGGGGGTGAGTGCGCGGTGCCTCCGGCCGCTCTCCCGGCACCGCGGCGGGCCCCCCGGGCGGGGCGGTGGCAGGTCCCTCAGGAAGGCCGCGGCAGCGGGGGCTGGCGGGCGGCCCGGGCGCCTCCTCAGCGTGGCCGGCGGCTGCCCGGGGGTCAAGTTTCGCCCGGGTCCCCGGGGAGGTGTCCGGGAGCGGCTGTGAGCCGCGGGCTGGCGGCGGGGTGGGCCTGGGAGCCCTTCTCTGGCTTTCCCTGCGGGCGGGTGGGCAGTGCGGGCTGCTCAGGCAGATTTTCCTCCACCGACCATGCAGAAATAGTAGTTCCGTTATAACTGTAAGTTAAAACGCGCCGCGCATAATTTTGCAAGGAAGCTTTTTGTATCTTACGGGTTTGGCTAAAGAGGCTAAATCTGGAGCATCTTTACTAAGGTGTCTTGTTTTGTCTGCATTGTTAAATTACTCTCTGCTCTTAAGGGGGAACTGCAGTAGTGTTTTGATGTAAAGTGTTTGAGTGCAGAAATGGGCAGGATTTAATATAACGGAGAGCTTGGAGGTGGTTTCAAGGTATGTTTAGTGAGACTGTGTTTACTGGCTTATAAAATGTGTGAAGACCTCTTAAAATAAGAGACTTCTTCCAATTAAAATAACTAGCTGTAGTAGTCTTTACTTTGTTTAGACAGAAATACTATACCTTCTTTTCTTTCTTTGAAAGCAGCTTACGCTGGTTGAAGTTCTTCTAAAATTTCCTAAACATCAAATACAAAAAGTAATTAACAAAGCTTTTTTTTTTTTTTTTTTATGATTTTGTGTCTGAAAATTGTTTATTTTAATAATGTATGGATTTTATTTTAGGCTTCAGCCAGGTACATGATAGTATAGAATTCTACCTGTTTAGTGTAAAACATCAGGGTTTTGAAACCCTTACGTTGGAGGACCTTCAGATCAAGAATTTCTTGGGTATTTGTGATGATTAGGTTGCATCTTGGCTGAAATATCTTGATGGCTTAAGAATGTTATGCTTTCAACGTAATACAGTATTTATAGCTTTGCCTGCATGAAGTGTTGGTCAAAATAATCAATCAGGTTGGAAAGAAGAGGACTCCTTTTTTTCTTTCTCCTCCCCCTCCCAGCAGTGGAAACTAAAATCTGTAGGCTGGGGGGGAGTCATACCATTCCACACACTTCTAAAGAGTACCAGAATACATCAAGTTCCATCTCTTAAAAACATCATTGGCATGTGCTCTTAAAAAGGTGTGTAATGCCCATTCTTTCTGTCATCTTCCTCATGCAAGCAGCCTGTTCTGCAGCAGGTTCTGAGCTGAATGCATTTGATGTTTCCAGGCTGGGTTGGTGCAGTTAGCTTCACTGCATGCGCGTGCCTTACCCAGTATGTGTTGGTTGTAGCTTTGTAGCCTGGGCTCCAGTTGCATCAGGTCACCTATCCATTGCTCTTCAATGGGGACTGTGCTCCTGTGGTTCAGACATACAGGGCAAGACAGATACTCGCACCTAGTCCGATCTTATGAAATGGCTGGAAAAAGCTGTGTGTTGTATTCAGTGGAGTGCATTTTATGTAGTCTGCTTTAGAGTAGTGGTCCCCAGCTTGCAGATTCCCAAGTACGATACAAAGTCCAGGTAGACACACCAAGTCGGCCACTGTCCATCCCAGCATAAGGCCAGTTGGTGTGTTCCCGTGTCACAGTTGCAGAAGCGGGAGAGATGGAGAGCACCGCACAGAGAAGCTCTTGTCATTCACGGTCCTGGTGTTGCTGGAGCTGATAGTAGTGGTAGCAGGAGAGACAACACTCCTGCGATGGGATTGGTCTGGGGAGTGAGACCTGCTGATAAACAACGCATAAACAGGTCCTACTTAAGAGGACAAGCAATACAAGTTTGGAAATGTTTCCTCTCAGTATATCTGAAAGCCTTTCACAATGCACTACAGTTGTACTACAACAACAGGCTCGTGACATTCCCCAGTGGAAGTGGGTAACCTTAGCTGCTTTTTAATGACACGGTGATGCTCCTTTCCGTACAAGTTGGTTTTAGCCCATCGCTACTTCTCACAGAAACTATAGCAGTATAAAAATTCTTGGAAGCGTTCTATTATTTGTAAGGCATACAGAGGAAAGAAATAGCAATGTTGAGTAAACTAATGTTGACGTATCAGTGTGTGTATATGTAGACACATATGTGTAGGCTGTGTATGTATATCTAGTATAATGATCAATCTCCCATCTTAAGCTACGCTTTTGTATCACTCTCCATGTACAGGATGTAGAGTCATTCAACAGCCAAATAGTCTTACATTTGCATTAGACTTTATTTTATCCATCTTTCTCAATTAATTAAAAAACGACTTCTAACTCATTTTGTACCTGAGTTACAAGGGTATAACAGTAGCTCTGCAGCTGACTGAAGTCCTCTATCTGAAATGGCATAGCCCAGTACCACCAGACACAGGTGAGAGGCCAGCTGGCTAGCAAGCAGATTTGCAGGAAGGGAGCCGTGAGTCCCCACAGATGTGGACATGAGTCAGCAGTTCTTGCAGCGAAGGCGGATGGCAGCATCCAAGAGTATAGCCAGCAGATTGAGGGAGATGGTTCATCCTCTCTTATCAGCACTGCTGAGATGCACCCAGAGCGCTGTGTCAGAGTTCTGGGCTCCCCAGGACAGAAGAGACATGGGCGTACTGGAGTGGAGGGTTAGGAAAACAGTTTAGGGAGCTGGAGCACAAGAGCCTGAGACAGCTGGGTTTGCTCTGCCAAAAGAAGAGAAGAATCAGGGGTGATCGTAGTGGTATCTGTATCTACTTAATGGGAGGATGTAGAGAGGACAGAGTCAGATCCTTCTCAGAGGCGCACAGCGAAAGGATGAGAGAGTCAGCGGGCACAAGCGGGAACACAGGGAAATCTGAATAGATACACTTGACTGGGCAGGTTTCTGAGCAGCCTGATCTAGTTGGCCCTGCTTTGAGCGGGGCATTTTACTTGATAGTTCTTGAGATCCGTGATAACTGAAGTTATTCTGCAACTGTAATAAGAAAGTTACTGGTCCTTTTTTTCATGAGTACATCCATTAGAAGAAAGAGACAGAGACAAGTGAACATGATTTTGAAAACTAGTTCCTAAATCAAGAGTGTATGGTTAAGCTAAATTATAAGAGAAGTATCACACTAATGTGTCTGAATATAGCGCTATTTATTTATATGGCTGGTAAGCAAAATACAGAAGATTGTAAGTAGAGTTGGTTGCTAAAGTTTCATGGCATATATATGCACTTGGTCAAAGGTTAATGGTGCTCAAGCAAAAACGTGCATTTATGGATATAAATAGATTTAATAGTAAGTGTCAAATGACAGTTCTTCTGAAGCTTTCCTTCTCTGGGCTTGGTTGGCAGTGTAGGATCTTTCAGAGCGTTATCAGTCTATTTTTTGATGGAAAGAGACAGTATTATTTTTCATCTCCAAAGGTGTTTCTGTAGTACATTTGCTAATACTTTTTTTCAGGGTTTGGTGGTGAGTTTGTTGTTTCGTTTTCTTAGAAAAGAAGTTCAGGAATGGCTGTGTTGCCTCAAATTCATTATTATCTTTTCTGTATGGACAATGGATTTTCTTAAGTTTGATGCTAGCTTTTGTCATACATCTGTTTTAAAGAGGTTTAGTGAACAAAGGTGACCGCATTGATTTCACAGGACATGTCTCTGCTTTTCCGTTAAGCTTGGTGCAGGAGGCCCTGAGTTGCCACTTGTCTGGCTATATCAGCAACATGCTGAGTCCAAGCTGATAAGCCTTGCCTCTCAACAAGAAAAGGAGTCTATCTTGAGAGACATAAGGATTCAGACTACTTTATTTAGGAGAAAGGCAAGAGATAGTTTGGTGGAACATTTTTGGGGTTGGTTTTTTTACATGGTAAAAAACTTTCTAATCTAGTGAGATAAACAAGATAGAGACTTAAAGGTGCAATTTCATCCTATGGTGAAGTTAAATACTGTTGAAGCAATTGGTTTAGGGCTTTCATGTGTAATCTTTTACCAAAATTTTTCTAACTAACTCCACTGAGATGCACACACTCAGATTTTGTCTAGGTTTAACTTGATCTCATTGGTGGGTTTTTGTTTTTTCTAATTGTTCGTATTTCAGTTTATCAAAAGTAGCATTGATTACAAATCTAACAAGTTATAAATTCCAATATAAAAACAGGTGAATGGTATTAATGCATTATAAATTTCAAGGTTTATTTCAGTTTTTTCAGCAAAGAGAAGAAAAGAAGCAATTAAGCTTAGAATTTTTATAGAAGTATTACAACTTTAAAAAAAAGTTTCATAACTGTCAGAAAATCCATTTTGCTAAAGTGACAATTTATGATTTGTACATTGTAGCTGTGGTTCTGAACAAATTTTAGGTATTACAAATGTTTTGGATAAAACCACTCCAACTACTGAAATTTTCTACAACATATGTAGTTCGATATGTGTTGCAGATGGAAATAATTCTGGGTATTCTTATGTCAACATCAGGTTGAACTCCCATTATATTAATTTCTATATACACAAAATGATATATCCACCGAGATCCCCAAGAATTGAGTAGATGATGAATACTGTGCTGTATTGTATTAAATGTTGGGGTTTTTCTTACAGGGTAAAATTCTCTACAAAGTACGGTGGAAAGGATATACTTCCGATGATGATACCTGGGAACCAGAGGTTCATTTGGAAGACTGCAAAGAAGTGCTGCTTGAATTCAGAAAAAAAATTGTGGACAATAAGCCTAAACCTGTTAAAAAAGACATACAGGTGTGTTTCACCTTTTAATATCTTCTACTGAAGATGTTATTCCCTATCTGGGCTCTGCTAATGGGGGGAGGGAGAAGGGAAGACATTTGGGACGTGGAAATAAGAAGACTTAAAGAATCTCTTTTATCTATAAGTATTTTGCTTCATGTGAAACTGAATATTGTTGGTGCTCTCTGGTTAAGGACTTTTTATTAATTGACAAGTTTGCTTGTAGACTTTAAATCCTTCTAAACGTTATTTCACTTTTTAATAGGACTATATAAATGATATATGGTCATTTTGTTTTGTTTCTGACAACATAAACAACCCCCTTTCCCTACCCACATGCACACTGTCTTGTCTGTGAAGGTTCAGACTCAATTCAGTTTCCTTCTTTGTGTAATAGACTGACGAGTTTTTGCATGTTAACCATAAAATTTGCGAGGACAGGAATACAGAAAAATTAATTGCAAGAAAGCAGCATATGGCTTTTTTTCTTTTTTTAACTGAACTGCTCCATCAGTTTGAAAATGAAGCGTAAGAGTTTTTTTGAAAACTGGTACCCTACTTCTGGGAAACCTATAAGTAAATTTTACAAAATCAGATTGGTTTTGATGTAAAATAGTTCAGATCTATTTCTGTTCTGGAATGTGACTGTTGGATGTCTGATTAGTTTACTGGACTTGTTTATATATTGATTGTCATTCAAACAGTAATGTAATTTAGGTGAACTAAAACTGTATTTGCAAATTTTATAATTGGCAATGAGGAATGATATTTGCAGTGACAAAAAGATTCAAGTGCTTAAAGATTTACTTTTCCCAAGCACCACCACTACCATTTTTGTGTAGTTTACACCCAAATGATGTATTTCAGTGGAGAAAGAAATCTTTCTTTTTTTCCTTAACCTTTTAGAAACTGTCTCTAAGTGATGATGTATTTGAAGCAGAATCCGACAGTGACTGGCAAAGTGAAACAAAAGATGATGTTTCACCAAAGAAAAAAAAGAAGAAGTCAAAAGATGGAGAGGATAGAAGTCCAGATGATCTGAAGAAGAAAAAGTCTAAGTCTGCAAAACTCAAAGAAAAACCCAGAACAGAATGTGAAAATTCCTCAGATACTTTGGTTTCAGATTCAAAACCAAAAAAAAGGACTTCAGAAACCAAGGAAGATTCAAAGGACCCAAAGAAGCAAAGGAAAGAAGATACTAAAGAAATCAAGAAGAAGAAGGGAGATGTTAAAGATTCAAAAATAAAATCTAAAGAAGATTCGAAAGAAAATAAAAAATCACGGAAGGAGAAGTATGGAGATGTTCAGTTTGACTCAGAGTCAGGTACTCTTGACGATGTGTTTTCTCAAGGACCTGATAATGAAAATTCAGACTTAAATTCTGAAAATAAAGATGAGAAGCAAAAGGTAGTAAGTGGAGAAGAGAGACTGGAACAAGAACTTGCTGAAAAAGATTCCATTGCTGATAGACATCTTGATGGATCAGCAAGTAATGAAGATGATAGTATTGATGTTAAGATTAAAAGAAAGAAGAAAAAAATTCAGAAAGCTGAAGATTATAAAGAGGAAGGTAGAAAAGTGGAAACTCAGGATATGTATTTAGAGAAGAAAAGCATGCACAAAAAGCAAAAAGGTCAAGAAAAAGTAAAAACAGTACCAGGAGAGTTAGAGAAAGTGTCACCTGCTCCTTCACCAGTGCAGAAGGGTTTGAAATTGGGTGCTGATGAAAGAGGATCCAAGTCCACTGATTCAGCTGGGGAGGTAAGCAATGTTAAGGCATTGGGGTGGGGGATGGAGGTTAAATCAAACCTGCAAGGTACAGATATTTCAAAAGGCTACTGTTCATGATGGCAAAGAAGAAAATACAAATTGGGAAGTTAATGGCCCGGGTGATGCTAAAGAAAGCCCACTGCACAATGTAGAGGGGAGACTCAAAAATTCCTGGATCCTGAATACTATAAAGGAGGGACCGCTTTAGGGGAGAAGGGTGTCTTAAAATGTGAGAATATGAATTTCTCCTGGTTTTTATGTGTACTTAGAATGAAGTTTACTGTTCCTCCAAAGCATGCTGTCATTTTTAGCTTTGTTCCCCCCACCTTCAACAGTTGCCGTAGTTTGACTTTTTTCTGCTTGTCTAGTAAAACATTCAGTCTTGAGCAACTGTCCATCCAACGTGGCACAATGAAGTGCACTTTTGATTTAAAACACACACTTGATCTCTCTCAAAAGCCATCCACTCCGTTATACCTTACGTGCGTTAGTACCTACCTGAGAACTGGAATGCTGAAATCGCTTCTAAAGTTGAGTCTCCCAGATAATTGTGCAGCTGGCTTGTCTTGTTGGAATTCCTGGGGTGCTTATAGAAAATGCTTAGTTTCATGACAGGGTTTCATATTAATTGCAAATGCTGTACCTGTTCTAAGAAATAAGTTAAGCAAATATTGGACTATTTCTTTTTCCTTATTTAACACGGTAGTGTTTTAAGAAGAGCAGGGTAGTAAAGGTAAAAGGGAAAAAAATAATGGAAAAAAATAAAACAGTATTCCTGGAATGTTCCTGAGAATATAATTTCTTTCAGCTGTTCTAATGCAGTTTGCAGTTCATAAAACTTGGACTGCTCAGAGAAGCCACTTTCTGCTCAGAGAAATACCTTGATACTTACTGGATCATACCCCACTTCTTTTGAGGCCATAATCTTGTGGTGACAAGTTTCTTCTGTCAGTTCAGCTGTGGTCCTCTGCGTAAGACTGTTGTATGTATGGAGTAGGCCAACTTAAACAAGGAAGTTTTGGGGTAGAGAATTACGTGGCATAATCTCAGAGCAGAGCTACACGAAGTAGTGTTTTTGCAGGAATTTAGTGGTAAAAGCTCTTGTAAACAAGGTTAAGAATTACTATGAGGCATAGCCCAGTTTCAAAAAGTTATTTAATTAACTGAAATGGTATGACACTCTATTACTCAAGTATTTTCTTGTAGCTCAAGGCTATAGCATTCATGAGAGACAGACATCAGTGGTGATATCAGATAAATCTTTGGATTTCTGTTTTATTTACAAGTAGTATAAAAGCATTTTGCCTTTTTTGCCTTTTTTTTTTTTTTTCTAGGAGGCTTAAACAATGTTTTCTGTGGATTTACTATATGCATGGGTTTGGTGGAGAGTTCTAGAGGTTTTTTGACTTGACTAAGTTATTGGCCCAAGCAGATTACTCTTTCCAAATAAAATCATTGCGCATGTTTCAGCTACCTGTCTGAAAATGAAAGCTACTTTCCTTAAGTAGCTCTGATTAGAGAACACTGTCACGTCAATTTATAATGCAGTATTCTCTGTTCGGAGTCAGTTTGCATGCTGAACGATTCTTTCCACTCAGTTTACCTCCAAAAATAAATGTGCAGTGTACGTTGTGCATCTGATCAGTAATTGGAAATCTGGAGTAGAATTCAGGATTACTGATTTTAATAGCCTCTCTGAGTAGCAAGTATCTGGTAATCCCTTTAGTAAGTTACGAGTCCCCTCCTAAATGCTGAGTGTCTGCCGGCATCAACAGCTGCCTGTGCTACTGGGTTATAATGTCAATGATCAAAAGCTAAGGGTTTTTTGGAAGGGAGATGATGAGAAAGACAGACTAAATGTCTCAGCTCTGCTAACACATCATGATACACCAAATTAATCTATTTTTTCATATATCAAAGAAATGGCAGCATTTAATGATAAATTCAGTCTGTAGTTCTGATGGGGACTTCTTTTGGGGCCGTTTTGCAGAAAGCCAGTGCTATGCCATGTACCAGATTAGTGTCAGGGGCTGATACAAAACCATGCCAAGGAGCCGTGTCCCACCGACTCTGCAGTTTGGAATTTGCTGGCTGAATGGAGGGAGCGGATTACAGGAGGAGAAAGGCGACCTTTTTTGGAGGCAGTTCAGTTGTTTTGGTGAATTTGATTGTATATCTACATCTACCATAAATTTCTTCTGTGATACTGCTAAGCTCAGTCTTCTGTGGCGATATGGTGGGTTTGGGTGGATTTTTCTGAGTGTTTTTCACAAATTACTCTTGCCGTAATGTTCTGTATTTGTAAACTGGAAAACTTGGAACCTTCTGTATAAGAATGTTGAGTTTTCTCAGGTTGAGGTTCAAGTCAGTGCTATCGTAACCGCTTTGAATACGGGTCTTCAAATACTGTGAAATAATTGCATTCTATTCAGGTTTGATGTTTGGAACAAATGAAGAGGTCATCATTTTGAATTTACTTCAAAAATACTGGTTTTGGCGTATCTGCATCTCATGCCATAAAGTACCTTGTGTGTCTGGGATGCAGTAAAAGTGTGAATTGAATTTGTTTTATTTTGGAAATAACACCTCTTCTTCTCTCACAGAAGAAGCTTTCACAGACTTAACTTCTGACACACCTGTTTAATTCTTCTTAAGTCTGTTGTATATGGGTTTCAGTAGTATTACTTTTAAGTATATTTTCTCATTGGAGTGGTGAAAGTTTATTTTCCATTTTTACTCTACCACTTTAATTTGATCTTTGTTCTCAAATCTATCAGGAGAAAGAAGTAACAAAAACTGAAACAAAAGAAAAACCTCAAAGAAAAGAGTCTGAAAAAGAAGAAAAGAGTGGGAAAGAACAAAAGGGCCTAAAAAGTAAGTTCGAACTGCTTAAAAGGGAGAAGGGGAACACCCTTCAGGACATTCTCCTCTTATTTCTACTAGTATAGCTTTTGTACTGCATACTAGAAACAAGAATTTCTGCTTTTATTTTTGGAAGCAAAAGTCTGCTCTTTAATGGCTTTGTTAATATATGCTTCATGTGAATGCATGAAGGAACGTAAGAGACGGAACAGACACACGGACTTACACTGCTGCAGAAGGCGGTGGAGTAGGAGTGGATGTGTGTCAAATGGAGAGCTCTGGTGAGCAGTAGGTAGAAAAAAATGCAAGGGAAAGTTGAGTGCTGCAGTTAGTATTTTCTCCATTCCTGCTTGCATCTTTTAGTGCTCCAATTCTTGTCTCCCCAGGAGGCTGAAAGGAAGTTTTCTTTTGAAACTCACTGATAACTTTTCAGTGTGTTTCTGCTATTACAGTAATGGAGTGTTCACCATCTGTTACCACTTCAGCCTAATTTCTTACAACAAATAAGCAGTTTGTTTCAGGTAAAAGCATTTTGTGTCCCTTTGAAACATAGCCTTCATTGTTTGGAACCGTTCCATGGTGACTTCCAGAGTCTCTTTGAATGAAAAGTAGTAGTATGTTAAGCTGCTGATCGATCATTGAAGCAATGGCAAGCAGTGAATGGTTTGGAAATTTATAACTTACTTATTACTTGTTTTATGTTTTTTCTTTCGTAAAATCGTACACGTGGTAGATGGCAAGCAGCAAGTCTTGAGTTTGGGTATGGACATGCAGTTAGAATGGCTGACACTAGAAGACTTTCAGAAGCATCTTGATGGAGAAGATGAGAATCATGTGTTGACAGAACCAATATCAAGTAGTGAGTAGCTGCTGGGAGGAAGGGGTATTTCTTAGATGGCGTTTCGAGGTGAAATATCCTATAACTGCATTGAATTTATTTTCTAGCGCTCCTGAGGGATGCTGTTAAAAGTGGGGATTATATGACAGTAAAGATGGCACTTTCTTCAAACGAGGAATATAATCTGGATCAAGAGGTAATTTTTCTGCGGTAGAAGTATTGGAGGGGGATGGGAAGAAAGAGTACAAATCTGGATTAAAAAAACTTTCCCCTCTTCCTAGTAGCAGATTTCTGTCTCACCTTGGAAAAAAAGCAGAAGGTGAAAAGGGAGTACAGAATTTGAGTCTTCAGTATTTGTTTTCCACTTCTTCCAAATCAAAAATTAAGTTTGATAGAAGTAAAATTGGTAGAAGCATCCCAGTAGCTGGATTTGCAGCAGATTTGCAGACTGGATTTAACTGAATGTTAAATGTAGAACTTTACATGGTATAAGGAATGATGATACTCATCAGGTGAAGTGGCTAAACTATGTAAAAAGTCTATACATAAAAAATAAAATTCAATGTTCTGTTTGACAGGCTGGGACCATTTCACTCCACGAATAATTAGTTTGCTGCCAGTTCTTCTATCAGCTGTGTTCTAACTGTTTTTTCTTTGAAGGATCTATTTTCCGGTTAAATAGTAATATAGTTCCATTTTTGAGAATTAAAATTTCTGGTATCAGTATTTTCACTGGTGATCTTGTATAGTTGCATTATGTAGCACTTTGAGAACTATACATTATGCTAAGACTTCTGTAGCGTAGTAGAAAAAACGCCAAATGAACTACTGAGGCAAGTATGTGATCTTTGAATTGTAGTGTCTGGTGGAAAATTCAAGAATGAGTGAGGAGACTGGCCGCGCACAGAAGTCACCTCATACTTTGATAAAATCCCAAAGCAGCATTGTGGTAGCAGGTGTCTTGAGCCATCGTATTTTTCCTCCAGTGGCTGCTGATTTCTTTTTCCACTGTCTTGCTGTTTTCTCCACCCTCAAATACCTTGCTGCCTTTCTTCCTGGCTCGTTTTGGCTTTCCTCCTCCTTGTTCTGGTCCTCAGAACGTTATGGGTTTTGCAGATTATGGAGCTCAGAGCATGAGGCCTGTGGACAAGAGAAGCAGGAAGTGATAGTTTGTCAGTATTTGGCAGCCATGCATGTGTAAATTCTTCTGCCAGGGAGGGGAATCTCTGTCAAACCTGTTGATGCACTTGCAATTTTTGTCTTTCGGGTTTGATTTATCTTAAAAGTTTTTAATTTATTTTTTTTTAAATACAATGTTTCTTGTTGCAGGACTCAAGTGGAATGACCCTAGTAATGCTTGCAGCTGCTGGTGGGCACGATGACCTTCTCCGGGTCCTAATCAGGAAAGGAGCTAAAGTTAATGGTAGACAGAAAAATGGAACAACTGCATTGATACATGCTGCTGAAAAGGTTGGCTTCATTATTGTTGTATTTGTGTTTCTTGACTCTTTTACTTATATTTAAGTGGTATGCAATTTTTTTCCCTTGGATGATGCCTAAAAGGTACTTAGCAGGATGTAGCAGGGTGACCTTAACTGCCTAATTTCAGCAGCTGTGATTACTCTAGTGTAAATAAATCCTGATCACAAACCCTACCATGAGTAGAGAATATCATAGGGTTACCTAGAGGGAAAGCGGAGGCAAAGGATATCTCTGCATTTGTCTGTCGTGGGGGCTGAAGTTCTTGCGTTAGAATTGCTTGTTACGATCTCCAGCTACACAGGATCCAAACTTGGGGGACTTTGAGAGCGAATCTCTGATTAAGCAGGGTTTACTATTTGAGAGTTGGGAGATGGAGATGGTGGCGAGCTCTGCTCAAGGTAAGACCAACTAGACTAGTAAGTTAGAGAATGTTCCATGGGTGCGCTCTTTTCTTCAAGTTGGTTCATGTGTTTTCCTGTGTGCAGTAGGTACAAGGCCAAAAGGGGGCTTGATTCCAGTTTGTTGATTAATGCAAACGTACTGTTTTCTCCCTGTGCTGTTCACTATTGCAAGATCTAGAAAAAAGTAAGATTTGTAAATACTCCTGTCTGTCTGCTTGCCTGAATCTGAATTGTTCTTTGCTAGCCATGGGAGAGAACAATGTTAATTGTGTCATGCCGCATGCTTTGGATTTTACTGATGGATTTTTAAATAAATGTCATTATATATTCTGAAACAAAACCAGAATATTTTCTACTTACTTGTCTTGTGGGTTTGTATTTTCTTTCAGAATTTTCTAACAACTGTAGCTATTCTTCTGGAAGCTGGGGCGTATGTGAACATGCAGCAGAGCAGTGGTGAAACCGCTTTAATGAAGGTAAATTCAATGTTTGTCCTGGTGTGGTTTAATAATAAATACTTTTGGGAAACTAATAAAAGATAAAAGCATATCTGTAGAATTGATTTAGGGAACGTGTACTGTATTTGAAATGCAAATACTACTCTTAATTCATCTAGGCAGTGTTTTAATCCATTTTTGTAACATACTGTTATATCTAAACAATAAATGCAGATGCTGTCAGCATACAGTGCTAAATCTGGCTCATCATCCTCTTCCATTGTTTTGCTCAAAGAAATGCAGATGTGATGTTACACTTGGGATAATCTGGTTGTCAGCAGGAAGAGAAAAATTCCAGAAAGGAGAATCTTTCACTTGGGTGTTGCTGTGATTGACTTCTGCCGTTTCATTGCAGGACAGAAATAAAATAACTGGTTTGCAGTCTCCTTCACACTGCCTGTTCTGCACCTTTACTCCCCCCATCACAAAGGGAATTTTTAATTTTTCTTTCTTCTAATTTTGTTGTAATGGGAAAATTCTAAGACCCTTAAAACAGTCTGTGGTCCTCTTAATTTTTTTTTTGTTTGTTTGGATCAAATAATTTCACCAAAGTTCCCCTTGCTGATAAACGTGCTGTATTTATATGTAGGCTGTGTGAGGCAGTTTGTTTGCAGAAGAGGCTACAAAAGCTTTTCTGTCCAAGACAATGTGGGATTGTTTCTCTTCTGTCCTCTGCAGAGCTTAACAAGTGTGGGGAATTCACGTTTTCTGTAAAGAAAATGATAACACACTTGTGGTTTCCTCAGCCACTTCAGTCCAAAATCTCTTCGTAATTTGGCTGTCTCCATGAATTTCAGTTTTGACCTTCATTGTTTTTAAAGGTTTTATTAGTATTTGATGCACAGCTGTACACACTTTATAATTGGCAGCCTACAGCAACTTATTCTGGGTATTTGTTTTGCTGTGCAGATACAAAGAACAGCATCTTCATTTCCAGTAACTTACTGGAACAAGTTTAGCTGTGTGTGGATAAACATATAAATGTGTTTATCAAGTCACTATTATTTAACTGTAGGAGTTGGATCATACCTTTTAGAAGCAGGGGTGGAAATTCTTGGCATTTGATTTTTTTTTTTTTTCTCTGAGATGGTGTTTGATTTTTTTGTGGGATTTTGTTGGGGGGGTACAGGTGGTTTTATTTATTTATGGAAGATTATGGATGGAAAGCGCAGGTGAAAGTTCAGAGCTGAAAAAAATTTCAGAAGTTAACGTTTGAAAGGCCTCATGAAGATAGAAATTTATATCTGTTGTGCCTTTCCCTAAATTGTCAGTGTTTTAAAAGGAAGTGACCAAGAGAGTGTGTTTGCATTCTTCAAAGTAAAGCTTTCTTTAGACTTCCCTGTACTTTTGTCAAGTCTTCGGTTGACATCCCCTGGAATTCTTGCTGTAAGTAACATTGAATGGCCTTGGACGGTTAGGCAGTTGATAACAGTGACTGTCTAACATAGCTAAACAACAATTTGGGGCAAATTCTGTTAACTTACTGCATGCCTGGAGTACCATTTGAACTGAGATTCCTAGGAACAGACACTTGGAAGTGTTCCTGTAGTCATTCTGAATAGTTCTGCAGAAACCCATTTATTCAGATAAACAATTGCAAGAAAGCGTACAGTTCCTGAACTTCAGCAGATTAGATATTTTCACAGAACTTTAGGGGTTTATCTATTTTCTATTTTTCTTTCCCTACTTAAGTCCACTTGGTAATCCTGAGTGTTGCTGCTTCTGTGGGATCAGATGTGTAGTGGTGCCTGGGTAAAGATAAAACATTTATGGAGTGTGATCCTGAGTTTCAAGTTGTGTTAGCATTTGCAGAGCGAATATTTAAGCTTGTTTTCTGAATTGTAACTATTTTTTTTTAATTAATTTCTGCACTTCGGCTTATTTCAGTGTTGTGCTGTTTTCTAATGGGGAATTTGTCATTGTTGTCTGTCCTTCCATCTTCTCGCTTTCTGCACAGGCTTGTAAAAGAGGGAATTCTGATATAGTGCGGCTTATGATTGAAAGCGGAGCAGACTGTAACATTTTGTCAAAGCATCAGAACAGCGCGCTGCATTTTGCAAAACAATGTAATAACGTACTGGTGTACGAGCAGCTCAAGAGTCATTTGGAAACGTGAGTAAACTGTACTTTGAAGTTTGTTCTGGTGAGGTTTGCAATACTCGGCATGTCATAATTTTAGTTTTAAGTCAAGGGGAAGAGGGAGGGATTTTAGGAAAGAAAACAGATCTGATTTGGGCAGAAAGCTAACTAATAAATCATGTGAAATGAAAATTATGTGAGCTAACAGAATTAGCAGACACTTGCTTAAACACTGAGTAGAAAGGTGGAAAGAAGAAAAAGGGGATTACTAGAAGTGAAAGATTTCTTAAACTGGAAATGCAGCAGCCGGGAAAACTAAAAAGCACTCGACAGTTGATTGTAAACCCTTATTAGGGCGTGCCAAACAAAATACCTTGCTGAAAAGCATTTAAAAAAAATCAGAAACAAACTAAAGAACGCCAAACAAAAACACCATGGAAAGACAGTGCAGATAGATAGGGTGTTGTTGGACCCTTAAATGTTGTGAGCTGACAGTGCCAGGGGTAAAACTTTTAGGCCAGGAAATGATGAAAATAAAAATCTTCGTGTGGAACAGAATGACTGAAGTGTAGTGTACTGTATGTGCTATGTGAAACAGTCATGTCATGTGGTCATGTAAAAATGTACTGAGCTGATGAGTATACTGTGAGGGTGGTGAGGCACTGGAACAGGTTGCCCAGAGAAGCTGTGGATGCCCCATCCCTGGAAGGGTCCAAGGCCAGGCTGGATGGGGCTTTGAGCAGCCTGGTCTGGTGGGAGGTGTCCCTGCCCAGGGCAGGGGGTCGGAACTGGATGACAATGTTTAAACTTGGAGTAGACTCAAGGACAGTCTCGGAGCTTCTGCATCAGGTGAGATTTTGCCATGAATGCATAGTTAGTGCTGGAAGAACACTGTCTCTGTGCAAGATCCTTTTATTGTTTTATGATAATTTTATCCTAACGATTTAGCTACATAATATAAGACAGTCTGTCAAGTAATTTGTAGTCCAAGCTCATTCTTTTCTATTTTAGTGTTTAGAAAGCCCTGGCTGTCTTCTCTCTCTGATCTCTTGTGTTTCCCATCAGCTAATGTCCGACATCTATCTTGACAGAAACTGCCTTGTGGTGGTCACTGATACGTGCTGTAGTACTACCAATATTCTTACTCTGGTTTAAATAATTATTAGTGTTCTTTCCTTTATAATCTTATTTAATACTAAATTTAAGTATACTAAAATGTCTAAAAAGTCTAATAGGTCTATAGGCAAACACTCCCATACAATAATTGCAGCGGAGGTCATAATGGAGGTTAGGGAGCGCTTCTGTAAGGCAGAGAAATTGTGGTACGTTTGCAAAGTGAAATGTCAGGTAAAAAAAGTATTAGTGCAAACCAGTAAAATACAAATAAATACATTTCCTGGGCAAGGTTGTATTTGCCTAGGAATTCTAAAGGAACTCAGTTACAAAATTACAGAATCGCAGCAACACAGAATGAGTGAGGTTGGAAGGAACCTTTGGAGGTCATCTTGTCCAACGCCCCTACTCACGCACGGCCACCTAGAGCTGGTTGCCCAGGTCCCTGTCCAGACGGCTTTTGAAAATCTCCAAGGATGGAAACTCCACAACCGCACTGGGCAACCTGTGCCAGTGCTCAGTCACCCTCATGGTAAAAATGTCTTTCCTGGTGTTCAGAGGGAATCTCCTGTGTTTCAGTTTGTGCCCATTGCCCCTTGTCCAGTCACTGGGCACCTCTGAAGAGAGCTGGACTTTATTGTTTTTGCCCCCTCCCGTCAGGTGTTTATTGATACATACACATTGATAAGATCTGCTGAGCCTTCTTTTCTCCAGGCTTAACAGTCCCAGCTCTCTCAGCCTTTCCTCTTGTGTCAGATGCTCCACTCCTTTTCATCATCTTCATGGGCTCTCTCCAGTATTTCCATGTCTCTCTTACAGTGAGGAGCCTGGAACTGGATGTAGTACTCCAGGTGTGGTCTCACCAGTGATGAGGAGAGGGGAATCCATTGGACTACTGGCAATACTTGGCTTAATGCAGCTTAGCATCGTTGACCTTTGCAGCAAGGGCACATTGCTGGCTCATGTTCAGCCTGGTGTCCACTAGGTCCTTTTCTGCCAAGCTGCTTTCCAGCTGGCTGGCCCCCAGCATATACTGGTGCCTGGGGTTGTTTCCCCCCCACATGCAGGACTTTGTACTTCTCCTTGTTGAACTCCATGGTGTTCGTGTTGGCCCATTTCTCCAGCCTGTCAAGGTCCCGCTGGATGGCAGCGTGACCTTGTGGTATATCAGCCACTCCTCCCAGTTTTGTGTCCTCTGCAAACTTGTTGAGGGTATGCTCTGCCCCATCATCCAGGCCATTAATGAAGACGGTAAACAGGACCGGACCCAGTATTGACCTCGAGGGCACTTCAGTAGCAACTGGCTTCCAGCTAGACTTTGTGCTAATGATTTTTGCTGAACCAGTGTTCTGATCCACTTTCATACAGGGAGGAAAGTCTTGTCATGCCAGTATTTTTAACACACTGTAAAGCTTGACTGAGGTATTGTACATCACTGCATCGAGCATCTGTCCTGAGCAGGTAGAAGCTATAAGGAACGTTTTCTTCTTACAGCAGGCTAAATGGGAAAAAAAATAAGTGCTAACAGCATAAAAACTAATAGTCATTTTTCAAACGTAGAAGTTAAAGTCAGCAGGAGCAGCTGAAGTGGATAAGTGGAGTATGTTTATTTTCCCCCAGGGAAGGAAATCATGACTTGTGAGTGAAGGGTTTGAAAGCAACAGCAAGGGCGCAGGTAGAAGTGCTCTGGTACCTGCTGCTCAGTGTATAGGAACTTGGTCACTCATTCGCTATTTGATGCCTTTTCCAGTTTGTTTCCTGTTTAAAATCTGCCGCTTTCAGTTTTGGCTGATCTGATGTCCATGGGGTATCACTGTAGTAATGTCAATTGTACAGGGAGTAATTACCAATTGAGGAAACTTCTAGATTCGTTACCTGAAAGTACCGGTTCAGTGCTTCTTGTCAATCAAAAAAGGAAGATAATATAGTAGGAGCGGATCTGAAAATCCATGGTGTCTGAATGCCTTAAATAGCACGTGCCATTCCAGTTACCTTATTGCAAAAACAGATGAAGCAAAAAGGAAAAGTAAAGATGATCAGAAATAGAGTAGCTTCTGTGAGGACAGGCCCAGGGCAGTGACACATGTCACCTTGGGACAGATTAAAAGGTCACAAGTGCCCATTTAAAATTCAAAATAAAATCAGAACACAGCAACAAAATAAAATAACCCAAAGCCATGAGGTTGGTTCTCCAGGCCATCCTGCTGAATGGTTTAGTGAGAGGTTTGAAACAGAGGAATATTTTTGCACAGAAAAACTGAATTATGGATCTTGTTGTTGCAGAATGCTGCGGTTGCAAATTCGTGGGATTTTAGAAGGGATTAAGCAGATGTAAGGAGAGGTGCGATTTGACTGCAGTCTCTAGTTTTAGATGTCTCTAAATCAGATTGCTGGAAACTAGGACAGAGTACTGCAAAAAGACAACTGTTTGATTTCCCATATTTAATACGGCTTTGTCTGGCATCTGGAAGCTCGGCTAGATGGGCTTCTGCGCTTGCTTTGGTGTGGCAGTTCGTGTGGCTTCTTCGCTGTCAAACGCTTCAGTTTTAGAAATTTGCAGATGGTGGTCTCGGCTGGCACGGAGCCGGGGACTCTGCTCTGAGCGACAGCTGAAAAAGCTGTAAAGCTGAGAGTCGGGACCTTTGCCTTGCAAAAGCTTTTAAAACCCATTTGTGTCAAAACGGCTTTCTGAAGCGGATTACTTGGTAACCTGCTTGTAAAGGTGCCAAATGCTGTTGGTTAATGTGGTCTGTCTTTGAAGGCTGCGCTACTTGCTTAAATTAAACCCTCCCCACCCCAAAAAAAAAAAAAAAAAAGCCCACAAACAAACCCCCCCAATTTGGCTATTTAATGGCAGCCTTGCTACTTTTTCACTGCATTATTAGTAGAGTTTAACTGGGACCTGCATTTTTCCAGTAGTAGTATTGCTGGTAAAATTATACAGTGACTTATTCGTTTATTTTTACATTGTACTTGGCATCAGGTTGGTGAATCAGCCAGGCTGGGGAAGTGGGTGCCTGTTTCTGTTTAGCCACGAGGAACATACTGTTGTTTCGGTGACATCTTTCTACATAAAGAGCCTTCAAACTACTTGGCTAATTGGAATGGGTTTTGATCTGCTGCAGTGCATTTGTCTCAGATTTTATGATTGCGGACCTGATAGATCAATACTTTATTAAGAAAGTGTTGGGGCTTGGGGTTCATCTGTGTGTAAATGGTGTTGGAGTGATGAAGGCATTCACTCCTGAAAATCAGGAATCCAAAAAGGTAATCCTGGAATCCTTTTTCACGTCAGCTGTCATGAAGTCTGTCTGGTAAAGTCACTTTATGACGTGAAGTACAGGCCTCGCTTGTTTGGTCTTTCAGGCTCTCCAGAGTAGCAGAAGATACCATCAGGGATTATTTTGAAGCTCGTCTTGCTTTGCTGGAGCCGGTCTTTCCAATTGCATGTCATCGTCTCTGTGAAGGGCCAGACTTTTCTACGGATTTTAACTATAAACCCCCGCAAAATGTGCCAGAAGGTAGTGGGGGTTGTGGGGGCGGGGGCGTGTTGTTTGGGTTGGTTTGATTTTGGGTTTGTTTGTTTAAGAAACTGCCTTGCAAGTATGTCTTAAAGTATCTGCTATGTGAAATTATTTTCGTAGGACTTACTGTATTGCAGTAGATGACATGAAGGATGCTCCAGTTATGGAGTGTAGGGAGATCAAGGGTGTTTTGATGCGTTGTGGGTGGGCTCTGTGTGCATCTTTGTTTTTAAGAGGTTTTTTTATTGCCACATGCACCGCTTCTTTTCTCTCTTCACGGGTTACGTTAGCTCTGTGAGGGTTACACAGCTAAGTGACAGGTATTTACAGGAAAGGAGCGGTTTACCTTGGAATTAATAATTTTGAAAAATCTTAATCTAAGAACGTATTTAGACAATCTCATAGTGGATCGTCGTGTTTTGTAGACAGTACCTAACACATGGGAGTCTCCGAGTACAGTCTCAGCGCTGGCATGATACAAATGCAGTCCAGAAACACTGTAAAAAGCAGCCAGCATCAGTCAACTCTGGTCTGCCCTTAGGCGCTTTGAAAAAGCTGGGAATGAAATTCCCAAGATACTTGGGAATGTGTCTTCATTCTTTCAGGAATCCAGATACTAATCTCTAATGCTTGGCTTAGCCGAGTCATTTTTATTCACCTTTGGAGAATATCAGGAAAATGTCTACTGATAGCGATTTTTCTGGAAATAATACGTGACTGTGACTGCAATACTGCTTCAACTCAGCTGGAAAGTGGTTGTGTCTGCCTGCTTTTCTGCTTGCTAAGAGTCGTAATATAAGTCGTCCAGTTCTCAGTTATTGGTATCCTTTATAGAATTAAGAAGCCTTATGTAAGTTTATGTATTAAAATGAGGCGTTTGTGGGTGTTGAAGGTTTGTTGCTTATTGAATTTCAGTGCAGTTCATAAAGACCTATCATTGACTTGGCTCGCTCGTCCCTGCCAAGAGAACGGACAACCCAAAGCACACTAAATTCCGTAACTCTCCTTAGGTAAACCTAAAACCAGAGAGGTGAACCATACCGAGCATTGCCCTGTCGATTGCTCGCCTTTCGAACAGCCACATCAAATTCTTCCTGCTGCCAAAAGACCTCAACTTAGTGACTGAGTCAGTTGTGTTCTGTGCTGGGATCCACTGGCATGGGAGATCATTGGATTTCTGCGTGTTGCTTTGATGCTCCGTTGCTGTTCAATATATGTACTATATAGTATTTATATTTTTATTGTACCTAACTGTCTTCAAACATTCTGTGTATGCGGTTGTTCTAACTCATGCATCTCATGTCACATTCATGTGACTGAATTCCCTTCCCTTTCAGGATCTGGAATTCTTCTCTTTGTTTTCCACGCAAATTTCTTTGGTAAAGATGTCATTGCTCGGCTCTGTGGACCATGCAGTGTACAAGCTGTGGTTTTAAACGACAAATTCCAGCTCCCTGTATTTTTGGTAAATCTTTTCCTGTAACTGATTGACTGAAAAACTGCCCTGTAAAGTCTTTATGGAGCAGCCTGGGAAATCTTAGTGCTTTAATTTGGATTTTGAGTATTGTGATGAAGCATTTTTTTTATCATGATGGGGTGGGTTTTTTTAAGTAAAACTTAATTTTTCTTTGTATATGGAGAGAACCACAAACCTTCCATGTACCAGACTCCATAAAAACTTACGCTTTAAAAGGCGCGGGCGTAGTCCTGGACAAGCTGCTTCTGGGTGGCCCTGTGGGAGCACCAGGCGGTGCCTGGTTGGACTGGGTGACCCTCAGAGGTCCCTTCCAGCCTCAGCCCTTCTGGGACTTGGTTTGAGCAGGCAGGTGGGAATGCTGAATTTAAAGCTGTTTCACTTCTCAAATTCACCGGGCTTCTCAAATTTTTGACCCAAGTAAGTTCTTAAATATAACTACTTTGCTTTGTTTTAATAACCTCCCTCCTATTTCTAATGATTAATTTCTGTTTCTTGATATTATTTTTTTTAATTAAATGCATCACTGTGCATGCTTTTTAAAGTTTTCTTGTTTTCTCTGTCGTCGCATCAAAAGTTCTTTGCAGTATACCCAACTTTCAAAAAAGGCTGAATGTTAAACTGTTGTGTTCTGTTAGTCCACTCGTACAGCGCTTCCAGCCATGTCCTGCCATTAACTCTGTCCGTTTTCTTTTTCCCTTTAGGACAGTCACTTTATTTATTCCTTCAGCCCTACCGCAGGCCTTAACAAGCTTTTTATACGGTTGGCAGAAGCTCCTACTGCCAAGGTACAGGATGCTCTCAGAATTAAATGTGTATATTAAATGTGTATATTAATTTTTTATACAATAACTCTTCCGTAGTCTAAATGCTTCCTACTTGTATGTTGTAACTGTAAAACTGAGGACTTCCCACTGTCCCCTCATCCCAGTTCCCATCAGTTACAGCTCCATCCTGTGACATTGCCAGAACTTAGGAACATTCCAAGGGTGTTAGTTCTGTCGTAATGTCAGAATCATTCATGCACCAGGATACAGTGATGTTACAGCTAAACGTTTTCCCCATCTATATTGTGAATGTAATGACTAACAGACAGACAGAGTGCCAGTTATTTTTTTGCATACCAATGTTTATGCTTGCATGTTCAGGAAAACTTGGAAGTATTTACTAGGGTATGCGGTCTGCTTTTCAGTAGTCTATTGTATTTTACCGGTGGTTTGGGCAATAGTCCCACTACGTGTTGCAAGATGAATAACAGATCCTGTTCTGGTAGAATTTATTTTTATCCTTGGAAGACGCACCAGTAAATTTTCTAGATCTTCAGCTTTAAAACTTATACTCTTAAGTGTTTTATTGTGCTTTTTTTTTTGTTTGTTTACAATGAAAAAAATTGAACTCATATTCAGGTGAAAGTATACGTGTGTGCCTAGTTGGGATTTGTGGCTAACTCCCCACCACCTCATGCAGCGGTGCTCTACCCGAGTCCTTCACAAGCCATTGGTGTTTCAGTAGGGCTGCCAGGAACTGATTTGATGAAACACAGATTGGCACCTCCTTTTTCTCCCCCCTATCTTAGTCAGTAGCAGTTGTGTGCCTTTTCTCATGCTTCCCTTATATTAGAAGTGTTTAACACAATAGTTACGTGTGAACGACCTTTATATGAGACCTTTGTTTGCTTTTCCAGGTAAAGCTGCTAATAGGCGCGTACCGCGTGCAGTTGCAGTGACCCTGGCGCCGCATGTGCTGCGTGGACTGACGCTCTTCTGGAGCTACTCCTCATTCCTCTGTTTAGAGACTGACAAAGCAGTTTGGAGCTTTTTGGCACCGTGCTCTGAAGACCAGTTCCCATCTGGCTGTCACTCGTTGGCAGTCCTGTAGGAAAGCGTGTGCTGGGGAGCAGCTCAGTGTGCTGCGCCGCTGGGACAGGGTTGTCAGCTTTTTTTACTTTGTACAGATGTAGATGTAAGTATTTGTGCCAATACATATAATTCTGGTTTTCTTTAACTCGTGGAGTCCAGACTGCGTATTTCAGCTTTTCCACAATGTGGAATGGTGCATATAAGAACTATTTAAGGTAACTATGTGAAATGTCTTTTTTAATAGAAAGATCTTTTTGATTTGTAAACTAAAATTTTCTACTTACTCTAACAACTGTTTCTGTGTAAAATGCAGAACTGTCATATTCTTGGAGCCGTGGGCAGAAATTACACTTTGAAGTCACTGCAGTAGAGTTAACTTAGAATTGCTGAGGGCCGGGTTCTGGTTTGAAACTTTTCCTGCTGGTGTCTCCCCGTGAGAAGGCGGCTCAGAGCAGTTCCCTCTGAACAAACCCGATTGGGGCTGCAGGTGCGAACAAAGACACCTGAACAGGCTCCATTCACAGAGGATCGCAAGCAGCGGTTTCAAACTACTGTTGTGTTCAGAGAAGCGACGGCGAGTTTTACAGAGGTCTCAACTTCTGAGTTGTTAGTCAAGAGAGAGATGGGAAAACACACGTAAGCTGAAAATAGCAAACCGGAAAAGCTGTAACTACCTTGACTGTGCAGGCGAGGCTTTTTCTAGACAAGAAGATACATAGCGGGTTGCAGATCTTCTCAGCCTGACAGATGAGAACATGTACTGCCCTTTCAGTCAAAAATTCAGTTCCTCAGTGCAAAGAGCTGCTATCTTTTTATTTTATTTTATTTTAGTATTTAAATGACCCATTTTATCAGGTGACAGCAGTTCTGTAACGGTCCTGTGCTATGAAATACAACTGTAATACTTCTGCATGAAGTATAGAATATTTTTCTTTGTAGATTAACCAACATCTTGAAAAGTTTAAAAAAAAAAAAAA
>VXBH01003839.1:252323-326083 GCA_013400035.1 Rynchops niger | reverse complement strand
GGAAAAAAGGGGATGGGGGGGCGGAAGTCCAGATTGTGCCTTTGCTGTTCTGGTTGCCACATGTAGTTTACACGCCACTATGTGCCTATCTTGTTAGCAAAACTATTGTGGATAAATTCTTAATGTATTTGAGTACTCACCATCAAAATGGTGCAGATGTAGGAAGTATCCTTTTAAGAACTGTGACTTCGTAATATTAAGTTCAGTTAACCCCTTTTTAATTTTTGGTTTGTGAAAGTTTTTAAAACTTTCCTATTTAAGAGATGCTGAAAGTGTAAGTAACAAAGCACACTATTTCAATTTTGGGGAATGTCACATAAAGCTGTATAAAACTAGAACAGCAACATGACCTACAGCTGCTCCTTTCCGGTTCGATTTAGAATAGTTGCCTTTCTTTTTTGCAAACAGTGTTGACGGGATGTTCACAAGTCTGATTTTGAACAGACTTGGTACCTCCACCTCTCGGGAGTGTGCTAGATACCTCATGTTATGAAGCGTGAACACCTGAAATGCATGAAGAGCACTGGCTGAGGAGTGGGGATGTCACCACCACCAGCACTTGGGACTTTGTGTAGCTGCGGTTCTTTAGTCACTGTGTGTAACCCAAGGAAAGGGGCTGCTGGTGTTTCCTTCTGCTGCAGTGACCCCTTCCTCAGTCACTCCTGCGTTGTCCGTGTCAGGGTGTTGTGCGCTCAGCGCTGTACAGCACATGTTAAATGTTTGAGCTGTTCCAGGTGGGGGGACAAAACGTTTTTGAACAAATGTCCATATAATATAGATGCTTTTTAGAAACCGTTGTACAGTCTAACCTCAAAATGTCTGGTAATGCTCCAAGAGTTGACATAGCAGGTAGTTTGTCAAAGGCTGTTAATTTTGGAGGGGGTTTGTTTTGTTTGGTGGTTGTTTTTTTTCTTAAACCATTTGGGAGAGAAGGAGGAGTTTTACAGGACATGGGAATAAAATTTGGGTTCATGATGCATTTGAGGGATGGATTTTGCAATCCTCTTTCTCTCTTAGTTGCTGATATAAATTCAAAATCCCTCTTGAAGATGCATAAAAGACATACGAAAAGATGTTCGAAGCTGGTTTTTGTCTGATTTTATTGTATGGGTTTTATCCAATTGCTAAGAAAAAGGTTTTGGTGGACAAAGGATGAAGAGAAAGTAGCTACAATAAAAAAAAAAAACCAACACCTTCTTTAGGCACTGTGGAGAAATACCTTTGAAGTTCTTGCTCAGTTTGTTCGTGCTGCTCCCTGTCATCATCTTCCACTGCCACATCCTCAGTACTTGTGTTCCTGGCTTCTTGCACAGCTACTGAAGGTTGGTGGGTGATGCAGCTGATTTTAGCACAGCTCTTCTGGGCTTCCTGCACCCGATTGCAAAAATGAGATGTGTTTTGATCAGTCTGGATGGAACAAAGCTCTTTTCAATAGATGGAAGACACGGACTGCAGAGAGCGGAGCCACCAGCTCAGGGTGCCTGGCGGCTGTCCTTCCTCCTTGTACCTGCTACAGTTCTCTTCTCAGCCTTTGCCTTCCCGTACTGTCCTGGAAAACAGCCCATGTAAAATCTCTTCCCTTCATGTCAGTGTTTGAGAGGAGTCACGGCCCAGTAGGATGGGAGCTGAGACCACTTTGCTATGGGAACCCATCCCAAGGGGCTCTAGTTTTGCTCAGTCTCCCTCTGTACCGTGGGGCTGTGACAGAGTCCCACCTTCTAACAACACAAGAGAACCAGAACAGACACCTTTCCTAAGCTACTGGTGCAGCAGGGGCATGCACTGCCAACCCCTCACTGGAGCCTGACGTTTTAAAATTCCTCAGCTTTTCTGTGTCTCATATACGTTGGAGTGAAAGGCAAAGACAGGGGTTAGGTAAAATACACTAAAGGCAGGCAAAAGACAGCACGGAATACAAATCTGAGCAGGACTGAGGCAGCAGTAAAGGTTAAAAAAGGGCCTCTCAAAAAAGAAAATCTGAAACAAACACCTCAGTTATAACAGCCAGGAGGGAGGGACCAGGCAGAAGGTGATTCTCTCTGATTTCAAGTCCACTGTTTCTCCATGGCAGTCTCAGCTGTTGTGCATGACAGCTACAACTGAATTTTTTCCAATGATTTCTGTAATACTTCCTGCATGAGTTGAATTGTAAGGAATTCCTCTGTGGTTAGTGACTTGGCACAGGCTCATTTATAGTAGGTTGCTCAGACTGTAATGTTGCCTCCCTCCTCTTGTGGCAGGGACAGCTCTGCTTTTACAAGTGACACCATGTGTTTGGGAACTGAAGACATTGTCACCACAGCCAGGGAGAGCCCTGCCTGCTCCAGAACTGGATTCATCGCAACTGTCTGGGCATGTTCCAGCAGCACAGATGTTTCCACCCAGAGCTGGAGGACAGGATGACATGGGTGGTGACATCTTGATCCTCTATCACAAACCCTCACTGACAAGAACTCTTGCTCCCTGGAGCTGTTACTTGTACGCTTTAAATAGCCAAGTGGAGAGAATGTGAATTTGGGGAAGAAAAGCCCAGCTAGGCCTGCTACAGCAATTGCCTGCAAACACCGTGCTTATGTGCAGATTTACTACTTTTCTTAAAAAGGCTTTACCAAGGCACTTGTGACACCCTGTAGGTTTGCACAGGAGAGATGCAGGCATTTGAAATTCCCTGTGCTTTCCTTGGATGCGTCAGCTCTACTGTCTTAATATTCGACAGTTCAGATTTCTGTAAACAGTAGGGTGAGGATCCCTAAAGCCGCACAGCCCGCACCCTGGCTCCCCTGCGCTCACCCTTCCTGACGCAAAGGGGTTTCAGGAACTGACAGTGGTTCCACGGAGGGGGAAGAGCAACTAAGTACAGCAAGGCAGTACTGACTTGCACTGCTGTTATTAGTGATGTTGATGATGCTGAAAATTATACAAGACTTCTAAGGTGAGCCTGGCTCCATCTTTTCTACCTGCTTCCATTTCTGACCTCCTGTTTTCCCGACTAAAACCCCACTGTCCCTCTTATGCTCCAACCTCCTAATCCATCTTGGTGGCCTCCGCTGCACTTGTTCCCGTATGTATCTTGTCTTCAGGAGCCCAGAACTGGTCAGCTGCAGGCTCAGAAGCGCTGAGCAGAGACAAGAGATGGCTATCCTTGCCGCAGCTCAGCTGTGCTCTTCCACCAGAGCCTGTGTGGGGGTGGACACCATCTTCACTTGTCCCTCAGGGCTCCCACATCAGCCTCTGCAAAGCTGCTTTGCAACCAGGCTGTGCCCAGGCTGCCCAACTGTGCCAAAGTTATTCCACGACCGCTGCAGGACTTTGCCTTTGCCTTTTCTGAACCCGTCGAGGCTCCTGCCAGGCCCTTGGCTCAGGTTCACTGCCTTGTTGAGTTCATGAAATAGAAAATAAGCATCCTGTTATTCACCGATTACTATGAAACAGTTTCATAATAGCTATAGAAACCCTGAAAAAAATGGTGATACATTACAGTGCAATTGTCATCGCATCAATTCATTTTTCATTATTCATTTCACTCATGGTTTTTGTTTTTCATCTTTTTATTGGGCTACTTAACTGCATGGACAGTGAAATCTTACTGCAGCCTTAATCTCCCCCTTGGTTACCACTTCCTTCCAGCCCTTTCCAGCTGTCGGTGGCTCTTACAGTTGTCTCTAGGTAACTAATACTTCTGTGCTCTTTGAAACTCTACTGCAACCTAAACCCAATGCACACTGTCGTTTTTCTTTAGATATAAAAGTCATCGATTTCCTATCTTTTATCACATATTGTAGTGCTTAAAAATACTTTTTTACTCATTTAAAGGCTTTTTTTTAGTCACAAACAAATCATTTAACCAAGGAGCAGTCTTTTAATATATGATTTACATTGATTCTTGTTGTAGCACGTACAAACTTTAATCCTGTTACCAACACCATTTCCCAGCACTAGTATCGGAGATCTGGAAAGAAAATCTGCTTCCGGTACAGTCTAGATAAAAAGAGAGTGAGGCCTCAGTTACACACCGGAGTTGGCCAGCATCAGCTTTACTGTGAAACCCTCAACTCTGCTGAACAGCGGGTGCCACCTGCTCTGCCAGAGGTTGAAAAGCACAAGGTCTCAAAAGCTGTAAATCGCCCCCTCCTACAGGAAAAGGGATCTCGAGTGTTGCAAGCAGCCGTTGATTCAGGTTCTTCCTGAGGGATGTGTCTTTTCCAGTCCGGGGTGCTGGTGGGGGACGCACCACCTCGGTGCTGGTCCCTCTCCCCACCATTTCAAACAGCCCTGTTCCCCCAGGTCCCGCCGGGCAGGCCTGTCTACAAGTAGAAAGAATAGAGATAATGTGAGAGTGATGAATCCATCCTTCTCCACAGATTTAATTACTGTGTTGCCGGATAACAGCACTATTCTTGTGCCCAAGAGCATAGAGAGAAACACAGAAAAGATGACCAGGTGTTGAGCACAGAAGTAATGCAAAGAGACTGATAACAGAGCACAAAGGAAACAGATGACATCACAGAAGCCACGACCACTGTTAAGTGCTCTGAGTGACAACATGATTATATTCTCACCCCTGATGGTCCTTGTAACTCCAGCCTGAAAAGCAGCACTTTGCACATGATCAGGGTGTGATTGAATGTCATCTTCAGTTCTGAGAGCGTACGGCCACCAGGGGCTTTCATTAAAACCTAAAGGAATGGAGAACATTTTCAGGAAATAAATAATGATTCAGGTGAGCAGTTACGAGAGAGACTTAAGTGGTAACTTCCTTGAAAACGTACTTCTGTAATCAGAGTACAGCAAACTACAGGAACTCAAAGAGCAAACGACAGAGCAATGCCGTAGCAAATGCGGTTGGTTGGGTAAAGAGCTGGGAAATGCGAACGCTTTCCCAGACAGCCCTTCCAAGAGGTTCTCTGTAATTCTCTACCGCTGTTCAGGAACCCCCAGCAGCAGCAGCAGCCTGACAGAAGAGTTTGACCTCAATACAATTAAATGGGAGCCCAGCACGTTTTCTGGTGTAACAGAACTGTGCGCAAATTTTGGCGTTGAAGAAGGGAATGCAGAGAGACACCGAGGCCAGCTCTCGGCTCTACAAAATACAGCTCAGCAACAAGCTAAGGAAGATCAAACTGAGCAGGTAACAATTTTTTCCCAAGTGACTGATGTGACTCGCTCTCCCTGAGTCTTTTGCAACTTTTCCACAGTTTGCTATTGCACATTCTGCCCCAAATACAATTCAACCCATTTAGATTTTTATCTGATCTTCCCTCGATTTTTAACGCCATTTAATTAGGCCGTTAGGCTTTTGTCAGTCAGGTTCACACTGCAACCTGAAGTGCACACACACACAAATGAAAATGGAGAAAGAAAAGGTTTTATCACTCCACTGAAGGAGTCATTATTTAGCCAGTCAAAGAAACACTTGTATCTCCAAGGAACCTTGGCCACCCACTTTTCCCTTCACAGGAAGGAAACTCCAAGGCGAGGACAGAAAAGCCCCGAGATGCCCGGGAAAGCTGCCAAACGCCGAGGCTCCCAAATGGCTCTTTCACACAGGGACACTCTGATACCAAGGACAAGCGAGAAGGCCGAATTCCCAGCAGCTACACAGTCAGGACAGAATGTCAGCTGCATAGAAAAATGTCTTTTGAGTCAAACTTCGAAAAAATTAAGTGTTTTTTTTTCTATTACTACTACATATGTGATGAAGGTTTTTTTGTATTGTCTTTTTTAGATTTTGAGAGTAAGTGCTTGTAGCTTGTTTATTTCCAGAGCCTGGTGTAACTTACACGTTACTGTCTGATGATTTTTCTATTACAATTTTATTACCACTAGAAAATGACAGGGAACTCCTTAGTAAAAGGCAAGGCAAAACCAGGAAACAAGGTGCCCATCAGTTTTCCCACCTCCTCAGCCCCCTTCCCCCCCCCTTCAATATCAAATAGGTGACAGGGAACACATCGGCTGGACACCCCTGAAGGGAGGCAGCCGTCAGTGCGGAGGGAGCCGGCTGCTGGCACCGCGAGGCCGCTCCCTATCACTGAAAGGGCCTGGCCATTGGGAGAGGGGTGCAAGGACTGGAGGAAAGCAAACGTCACTCCAAATCTTCAAGAAGGGCAGGAAGGAAGAAAGACCCAGGGAACTACAGGCCCTGGGAACGTCATGGACCAGCTACTCCTGGAAACCATTTCCAGAGCAAGGAGGCCAAGAAGGTAACTGGGAGTAGTCAGCATGGATTTACAAAGGGTTCATTTGCAAATCCTTAAGGATCACAACCCGAGCGCCAGCTGTGATGAGGGGTGTATATGGGGAGAGCAGCGGTTACTGCCTGCCTTGACTTCAGGAAGGCTTTTGACACTGGCTGTCACAATATCTCCATTGACAAGCAAATAAACTACATGCTCGGTTAGTGGAAAGTGAGGTGGACTGAAAACTGGCTGAACAGCCCGGCCCAGAAAGTTGTGATCAATGGCACGAAGTCCAATTGAAGGCCAGCAAGTAGCAGAGTACCCATGGAATCAGTAGTGAGGCCAGTCCTTTTCAATATCCTCATTTATGGCCTGGCTGGTGGGACAGAGCGCATCCTCACAAGTCTGCAGGCTCTTTTCAGTGGTTCCCAGTGACAGGACGAGGGGCAATGGGCACAGGTTAGAACACAGGAAGTTCCGTTCAATCACACGGAAGAACTTCTTTACGGTNTGCTCTGGGCAATCCTGCTTTGGCAGGGGAGTTGGACTGGATGATCTCTAGAGGTCCCTTCCAACTCTAAAGATTCCTTGATTCCATGATACAAAGCTGAGGAGAGTGGCTGATAAGCCAGAAGGTCGTGGTGCCATCCAGAGAGACGTCGACAGGCTGGAGAAATGGGCCCACAGGATCTCATAAAGTTCAACAGAGGGAAATGCCAAATCCTGCACCTGGGGAGGAATAATCCCAGGCACCAGGACAGGCTGGAAGCCAACTGGCTGGAAAGCAGCTCTGCAGGTAAGGACCTGGGGGCTCTGGTGAAGAGCAAGTCCAAGAGCAAAGAATGTGACCTGGCCACAAAGAAGGCCAATGGCATCCTCCACTGTGTTACAAAGAAAACTGCCAGCATATGGAGAGCAATGATCCTTCCCCTCTACTCAGCACTGGTGAGGCATCTGAAGTGTTGTGTCCTGTGTTGGGCTCCCCAGTACAAGAGACATGGACATACCGGATTGAGTTCAGTGAATGGAAGACAACTGAGGGACTGGAGCATCTTTCATGTTATAAAAAGCTGAAAGAGCTGTGACTGAAGGCAAGGTGAAGTCTTATAAATACTTGCAAACATCTTATTGAGAGGGTATAAAGATGACAGTGACAGAGTCTTCCCAGTGGTGCCCAGGGACAGGACCTGACACGGTCTCCCACAGCAGCATCATAGGGAAGCTTAGGAAGAGTGGGTTAGATGAATAGACAGCACGGTGGATAGATAACTGATTGAAAGACAGAGCTCAGAGGGCTGTGATTAGGGGCACAGNAGAAGGCCAATGGCATCCTGGGGTACGTCAAGAAGAGCATGGCAAGCAGGTCGAGGGAGGTCATCATCCCCCTCTACTCTGCCTTGGTGAAGCTGCATCTGGAGTACTGTGTCCAGTTCTGGGCTCCCTGGTTCAAGGACAGGGAACTGTTGGAGAGGGTGCAGCAAAGAGCTACCAAGATAATTAGGGGACTGGAACACCTCTCTTATGAAGAAAGACTGAGGAATTTGGGACTCTTCAGCCTGGGAAAAAGACGACTGAGGGGGGATCTTATAAACGCTTACAAATACTTAATGGGTGGGTGTCAGGAGGATGGGGCCAGGTTCTTCTCAAGTGGTGCCTGGGGATAGGAAAAGAGGCAATGGGCACAAACTTGAGCATAGGAAGTTCCACCTAAACATGAGGAAGAACTTCTTTGAGGGTGGCAGAGCACTGGAACAGGCTGCCCAGAGAGGTGGTGGAGTCTCCATCTCCAGAGACATTCAAAACCCACCTGGATGCGTTCCTGTGCAACCTGCTCTGGGTGACCCTGCTCTGGCAGGGGGGTTGGACTAGATGATCTCCAGAAGTCCCTTCTAACTCCTACCATTCTGTGACCAGAGACAATGGGCACAAACCACAACACAGCTGTCTCCCTGTGAACATCAGGAAACTTTTAGTAAGGGTGACCAGGTGACCAAGCACTGGTACAGGCTGCCCAGAGAGGTTGTGGCATTCCCACTCCTTGAACACCAAACCAAAATGGACATCGACCAGGGCAACCTGCTCTACCTGACACCCTGCTCTGAGCAGGGATTTGGATTATACCATCTCCATAGCACCCTTCCAACCTCAGATACTGTGGGATTCTGTGAAAAAACCCGCCCCAATTTCAGCTGCTGAGGCGAGATGGGAGTTAGCACTGCAAGGCTCAGGAGAGAAGTCATTTCCAGCAGCAAGGGTAACTACCAGACTGTCTGGTACACAGCGCATTACTGGGGTGACCTGAACACTTGGGAGGGGAGCAGGGCTCCAACTCCTCATCTGAAACATGCACAGAGAAGTTTTTTTCTTTGGGAAAGTCCTTTACAAAGCAGTGCTACCTAAGTGAAAGATGCAACAAGGCATAGCAGGTAGAGAGTAAAAGGTCGGGGGGGGGAAGGAGACAGAGCTTCTGTGGAGAGTACAATAACATTCTGCCTATCTGGGGTAGAAATTTTGCACTATTTCAGTCTTGGGAATCAATGACCACATCAGCAATTTTCTAGTATAACTGACAGTACAGTTTGAGATGTGTGTCTGCAGAAAGATGTTGCCCTTCTCATGCTTTTTACAGAATGACCAAGGACCCCATCATGTTTATACTTCCCATGTAACTATCAAGTTTTACTGCTTACTTGCCAGACTAATTTACCAGCTGACTTGGAAATCAGTAAAAGTATTGCTCTGATTGGCAATATATGATATAAAGTACTACTATAGAATCACAGAACAGTTTGGGTTGGAAGGAACCTTTTAAGATCACCTAGTCCAGCCCCCCTGCCACGGGCAGGGACTTCTTTCACATGTCATTAATAAATAGCTTTAAATATCTTGTTCTTTATATAGTTCTCTATTTACTGTTAACACAACTATACAGAGTGCTCTGAGTCCATTTACTAGGCCAAACACACACAGTGGTGAACTAACCCAAATTCCTCTTGCTTTATCAGTAGAACTTGCACATCTCAGTGAAATACCATCAGTATTTAAAATTATTTTTACTTTATGATATTTTGGATATTCAGTTGATATTTTGAAATTTCAAAACTATCAGAACTACTGAACCAAGCTGCATATATCTCCCCTTAAAACCTTCGTATCTGTCAGCCCCACAGAGATGTTTCCAACAGCCGGGTTAGATGTACACAAACTGAACTCAACTCCAGGTTTTACAGAGTACGTGGACACAGCCTTCCGGACTAAAACCTACTGGCTAATCCCAAGGACTGTTCAGAAAACAGAACCTACTATGTTGATCATACAAACTGGATTCTGAGCACAATGTATCAATAACATCCAGTAGCTCAGACATGGCATTACAGTAATGTGCCACTCTGGTTTTTGGATGTAAGACACATTATGGCCAGCCAGATTTTGAGCTGCCTGCAAGAGGCTATGTACATATACTTTAAGTCCTTTAAAAACACGTTAACACATGACAGGAATTATGCAAGGAATTACATTATCTGAAGGCAAGTATTAGTTTGAAGTATAGAAGCGGAATTACATCAAATTGCAAATGTGAACAAGAAGAGGGCTCCTAATTTCAGTAATCGTTGAATAAAGCCAAATATCCTAATACGTACCTTGTACTAATACTTGGTTTAGGATTCCGTTTTGTATACATAAGGTAGCAGAAGGATTCTGCACAAGCCCATCTTCATCTGCATTTTAAGATTTTAGTAGTAACCTAAAAAATAAAGAGACAGTAAACAACACTTCAAACAAACTAGAAAATACAGTAACTTCCCTTTCCAAATACCCATTAAGTATAAAAGGGAGAAATAAACCATAATAAAACTTCCCGTTACCAGGAAAAAAAAATCCATTTATTCTCTACCCATTCTTACCACTTGTCACTACACAGATTTCTCTAAAGATTTTAAATTTGATTTTACTACCTCAGCAGTTAAAAAACAGATGTTCCAAGAACATTAACAAGTTCCTAGATTTTCATACTTCTGCTTGGAGTAGATTAAGTGCTGTTCTGCTCCAAAGAGCCCCAAGCCATTTCTCTTTGGAGGGTTTTTACAATACACATAACAAACACAACACTCATCTTCTGGGCCTCCCAATGCACGTGGCCAAAGTGACATTTCATCCTTCTCATATTATTGCCACTACAGTAAGTAGGATCCCTTGCACACAACACAGAGTTATTAGTGAAACTTGAGAACTAACTGCTCTCACTGCAGCTGTACTGAGGATATGGAAGCACAAATACCGTCTCCTTCCCCCATTCTGCAGCCTGCTGTGCTACAGACATTTAACAGATACTTAAAAGGGGCAAAGCTATACATGAAAATAATACAACTGAACTAAAATGCTGTCCTACTTTATAATAACATCTCGGAACAGAACTGTACATGAGTGTCATTAAAATATGTTTTAATACTAAAAGCATTCGAAATTGATGCAAAAGTTTAAGACTTTTCTAATTTTAAAACTTCTGCAATAGATCTGCTTGCACATGCAGTAAGTGTGGCTGGAAGAACAAACAGCAAGTCAGAGTACGCTTGTTAATTCATAATTAAAATTATTTTAATTATATTCAAAAAGGCCTAAATAATAACTGAAAGTATAAATAGGAGTACCCATCTTGAACTCTGTGTGTTTCTTCCAGAGTCTACATTCAAAATAATTATCCAAAGTTTAAAATTCAACAGTTTTCTGCCCCAGCCATTCAGGCTTCATAACAGCTTTCGTCCATAGGCACGCATACCCTCCTCCCACACACCCAACTAAAATCACCTCTTCTCCACAAATACATCCATTTTAAAATAATGTGCAAGTACTGCGGTGTTTGATAGGTTTAACATAATCCGTTCCTCAGGCTGGCGAAGCAGACATAGAAACGCGTTGCAGAGCCCAGGAACCCTGAAGAAATGCCTGTAGAGAGGCAGCCTGCCTGAAAACCCCCCTTACAGCAGCACAAGGGTATGAAGAACTCTGCATGCTCCCAGACAAAGACTTCTTAAAACAATTTACTAACATCTTGAGGTCCTGTTTGATGATCAGTAAACTTAGCACACCCTGCAAAGTATTTCTTAGAAAGAGACTTTGGAAAGCCACACACAGGTTGCACCTTTCAGACTAGCTTTGGTCCAGGAACAGCCCCAAAAGCAACTCAGAAGTGACATACGTGCAAATTACAACACACAACCACAAACACTTACAATAAAGGTAACGTTTACCTTATCAGATAACAGCTAAAAAAAGGCTGAGGATAGCAGCTCAGAATAAATGTGATTTCAAAGTTGGCACAATTTAATGTCTGAGTTCTATTAAAAGTGCTGTTAATTCATCAATTCTTCCAATTGCTTCATTCCCCCCGCCATGGTGCAGCTTGCCATATAGCCAGTTTCAAAAGTTTCATTAATTATTCCGTAACGCAGACATTCAGCTAGTTGGTACTTCCTTCTTAAAGCAGGTACGATCGAGCACAGCCTACTAACCTTTTATAACTAGAGATGTAATTTTACAAGTGCTACTACTAAAATAATTTAGCAGGTAAAATACAATAATGACCACAGTGATGACTGTCAGCCTTACTGAGGACCAGGTTGGAATTGTCGTCTGGACAAATATTAGTGTCCTGGAATATGACCTTCACATAGTGAAACTAATCCAACTATTGATAAGTATGTACCCATCTTAAAGAGAAGCTACAATTAGAAACTGCCCACCCTTCAGCCTGTATTTTAATATTATGAAAAAAACATAATAATTAAGCTTTTCTTCCTTTGTTCCCCTATCTACAAACAGCAGTGCCAAGACCTCCAAAGGCCTGACACAGTCTCTCCAGTTTCCCTAACAGCCAGCGTATGTTAGTTACCGTCTCTTTCTTGGCCACCCAGATTAACGGAAGAGGAAGCAGCAAGCCAGATTGTTGGCAACCAGTAGATACGAGTGACAAAACTGTAGCCAAATAATTCCGGTATGTTTTTGAAGACAACCTCTAAAAACCGGCCACGAAGACCATATGGCAGTTTTTGCAAATTAATCATTTACCATAACTCAGATACTTATAAAGTTGTTATTATTATGGGGTGGGGGCTGTTTAAACAGTACGTCTCTACTACTGCACTATTTCTTCAGGATTGTCTCTCTACAAGAAATTATGACCATTCCAACCTCTCTATGCTACATAAACCCTACTGTTTACGATTAATAGTAATTATTTAGTTAGACCTGAACAAATCCTAGTGCTAGTGCTAAAAAAAAAAGGGATTTTTAAGAGTGCGCAGGAACACAGCAAATAGTTATTTTCAAAGTAACAGGCTCTGAAACACCTTCATTCATATGATATAGCTTTTCTTAAAATTAAAGCTCAAAGTGGGTATGGTGCCAAGCAAAATAAATCTGAAATATTCTAAAAGGCTAACAGCATGATAAACATGCCTATTACGAAGAGAACAGATGCACCACACACAAACTGACCGACACTATACATGTATTGTGTCATTACCAAAGAAAATAAAAAACCAGCTCCTCAGTACAACCCATCTCAAGTAACATATTTTCAGCTTAGAGTACATGCCAGCATTGTCTTTCCAATAGAGAACTGCTATGCGAGCCAAGCTCCAAGCTGCCACAGCAGCACACCAGGCAGAAACAGCCGTGATGATCTACAACAATGAAGGAAGTTTTACGTTTACCTTGCACACTGATGCTACACAGCTCCACTGGCTTCTGTGACACAACACGTCGCCTTTTTTTTATTATTATTTTTAAAATCAACTGGAATTTTAGTGGTTACTGTAACAAAGAGCTTCCCCCTGACCTGTTATTTCCCTCCATTTCCCCCTTTATTTTATGTCTACTTTTAAAATTACCTAGCAACACAGAACAGCAGCACAGGTAAATTTTGACTCCCACTGAAGTGGACCATAGGACATTTTGCACCAGCAGGCACAGGTAGCGCTTTGAGAGTAGCAGAGCCACTATCCATCACAGAAAGGAATGAATTCCAATGCCAAGCTGTTCTCAGGAAAACACACAATCCCTTGTGGCCATTTACTTGGGGTTTCCAAAGGGAACCCGAGATGATCCGCAGAGCTGTATTCATGTTTGCATTTGTTCAGGTTTACCTATCAAAAGGTAACAGATAACAACATTGGCTGCTGACGTACTAACAGAAAACACAGCGCTAGACATTTTTAAATGGTCAAGCAATCTTTTCTTCCCCATTCTTCTCTCAGTTATTACTCAAGTCTGGCCAAACCTGCTCACCTTACTCATGAAGAGCCCCTGCTGAGGACAAACACACACATTTGCAACAATAAAGCCATGAGAGAGAAAAGCAATTGTCACCTGGGCATCAGTACACGGCTGCCAGTGATTACAGGAGACGAACTGCAGCATAACTTTTCCCAATCTTATGTTCCCCAAATTCTCTCCTTAAGAGCTTATACTTGCAGACAGCTAGAAGCATTTAAGGGAAAAAGTGAACCTTACCAAATTAAGGCTCAAAAGGAAAATTAAGGTCCTAGAAACAAAAGGGCAAATACTACTCAAACTGAGCCAGCAAGCATTTAATTTTCTTGACAAGACTATCAAAACCATTTTAATTTATTTACAACTTTCAGTTTATAGAGTATCTGAAATTAGGATCTTACACAGAATGAGGAATGTGAATGTAGCAGTGCTCCTCTTCTGGAATCAGATTTCAAAAAAGAAAAAACAGTGGCTGTTACTAGTAGCTAGGTTAATAAACTGAATAATCCGTGACAATATTATGATGAAGGGACATTTATTCTTCTGTTTTGCCTGGACTTCAAAGCTTCACTCATACAGAAGTTAAACTATTTCTTCAGTATTTGGGAATGATGAGCATGTCTGAAAACATTTAAACAGAAAGGACAAAGATTTCATCTGTGCAGCTTAAGCAAGGTCTGAATTTGAAGAAATTGAAATTTTAAGTACTTTGTAAATTTAAAAACATCATTCATTTGAAAATCATTATGTTCCTAGATGTAAGACAGTGCATTTTATAGAAAAGGAGGATCCTTTTTTAAGTAAAAAGGATTCCCTACAATTTCAAAGAAATTTGGATGTGATCAGCAGAAAGGAAGTCTAACTTCTTAACATCACACAGACTTCTACTGCACAGTATAATCAGTTATATTTTTATATATATTTTATATATATACATTGTATTTTTGCAAAATTTTGTGAACTGTGAGTCTGTAGTCTTACACAGTCATTTAAATAATCCTATAAGAAACAGCAACTCAATCCCATATTTTTTGAAGATGGACCCCTCCCCTATATTGCTTACGAACATTCCCTGTGTTGCCATTAATGCACGAGGAACGTCTTCAGATGTTCAGACTTCTACTTTCAATGTCTGCGTTCCTGTTGAGCAGCTTGGAAGAATATCTACCAGTTCATTTTCTCCACTCAGAACTCACATGCCCTCTTACATGGATGCAAAACTCCTGAGCATTTTGTGATACTTTACCTTACCATGAACAACTAGGAAGTACAAAACCACTAAAGGAGCAAGGGAATAACCTTTAACCCTCATCATCTTTCACCTGGAAATAATGACCTACAGATATTACTTCACCAATTACAAAGAAAACTTAAGAAACCTGTCAGATCAAAAGCATCTAAAACCATTACATCACTCAGCACTGGAAGTTACAGTTAAAATTTCATGAGCTTGTTTTATGCAAGGTTCTAGAAATTTAGAGTTATCCTCTCACAGAAACTTAATGGCTCGTTTATCTACAGAGTTTGAAACAAATCTGTGAGTCTGGTGCAAATGAGAAATAATCAAAGCAGCACAGCTAGCATAGAGTTAAGTAGTATCAGTACTGCTCTACTACTTTAAGACAAGTGATGGTACCATTGCGCTACACGCTGTGCAAACAAGCTTACAATTATGCAATCTGAGATGAGAGAACCACTAGGAAAATTTTGAAGACATTTAAATAGGCAGAGTTTTATTAATATCGATTGTTTGATTTCAAAATAATTACAACTAAAGTAGCAAAAATGTGCACAGGCAAAGCCTAAGACAGTTTTCTCAGATTTTAGAGTTTTAAAACTACAGCAAATCAGCATAAACTTATTATTACAGAAAAATACATGCAGTTAAGATGTAATGACCTCACTAGTTAAGGATATTTTGGATCTTCCAAAAACTATGTGTGAATCTAGTTTCAAGGGAAGCTTCCTAGATTGTACATAATCCAACTTTCTCTTATTTAAAAAAACAGCATTTTTAAGGAACTGTGAAACTCACCAATACACAGCACATTTACTTCTGAAGTGTTAGCAATGCTGCTTTACACAACTTCACACGATGCTCCCCATTCCCTCCTGCAGGATTCCTTACCTGTCATTTTTGCAGCAGGTACCAAGTTAGGCCAGTGTCCTAACCTCCTCTTCCAAAATAATGACAGCAGAATTATCTTTGTGGGGCTAAAATCTCTGAAGCCATAAGACTGTGCTGGGGGAAAGGGCAGGGCAAGCTGTGGTCGCACGGTCCTTATGAAGAGCAACAACTCAAGATTCACTCAAAGAGCTTTCATCTTTGAAATGCTTCATTTGAAAATGTAAAATTTAACAATGCTAAGCAATACATACATCTATATTGAAATGAAACCCAGTAAGGAAGCATTCAAATGCCTAAGCATGTAATAGGGTTTTAATGTTAATTCACATAAAGTTCAACAGAGACAAAGCTTTATTTAGATAGCAGAATCACAGAAGGGAACGTTGGAAGGGACCTCTAGAAATCATCTGGTCTGACCCCCCTGCTCAAGCAGGGCCCCCTAGAGCCGATGCCCAGGACAGTGTCCAGATGGGTTTTGATATCTCCAAGGATGGAGACTCCACAACCTCCCTGGGCAACCTGTGCCGGTGCTCGTCACTCTCACATTAAAAATGTCTTTCCTGGTGTTCTACTGTGTTTCAGTTTGTGCCTGCTGCCTCTGGTTCTTTCACAAGATTTGGTAATTCATTGTGTGTTTAAGTAATTTTCTTCCTGTACTAAGTCTGCTGGGTGACAATTTCTATCTCTGCTTATTCCATGACAAATACAGAACACGAGCTTCCAGCTTCCACCATAATAAAGCCATATTTGGTAGAAAAAAAAAGAGATCTTACATTAGTTTGGACACACACAGGAAATGGAATCTGTATTTCAAAACAAAGACAACAGAACAGCATTAATAAACTGCAGGGTATCCCGCAAATGCTCTACCACATATTGGTCCGCTGACATAAAGACTTACCTGTTTATGAAAAAAACCACAAAGGTGGTTCAATAAAGGTACCATTTCTCATGAAAACTTGTGTTTTGTAGAGATGAAGGCATTTACACATCTCTCTCAGTATGACATAACTAGTCCTTGCAACAAACCAAGCCTGCACTTACCCAGTCTAAGCAGATTACTACTCAGACCTGGGCTAAAAAGTTGTGCATAACATCACCAAGAAACCTGTGAAAAATTTTAAGGCAGAATATGTGGTGAACTCAACCGCATAAAACTGAAGAGCAGAGATTCTCTACTTCCTACTGTTGTACAAGCTTCATCATCTGACAAGCTGGGACTCAAGCTTGGCTTTGTCCTTTACTTGCACAATTGGACATATTCCTGATGCTGCTCTAAGTAAGATTTAGCACAACTTTCTAGTACCATTATACTTTATTTTAGTAGAAGTGGCTAGTACCTGTAAGATAAAGTTACTATTCCTACACAAAGTGAAACAGCTTTCTAAGTGACTATCATGATTTTTTTTAAAAAAATTAAGCCCCATCTCTCATATACATAGAGCTAAGGAAGCACCCGCTAACATGTAGAGGACCTAAAAGCACAATATTAGGAATAATTTCACATTTGAGTAACAGATTAACTCTCAAGCAGCTCAGTATGCATTAGGACTACTATTCAAATTAACCCTTCCAACACCTACGCGCCCTAAAAGACACTCCAGTTGGCTAGAACTTCCTTCACTTGAGAACAAAGTACAAAGGCCTTAATGCTGAAACCACATTTGCACCAGACTAAGCCAAGACCACGTGACAAGAAAGAGAGAACTTCCTTTAGTTATCTTCTTACATGCACAGGCAGTCAGCTGGCATCGTGTTCGAGACTAAAATGTTTTTAATCAAATATTTTGACCGTTGGCACTATTTTTCAGCATAGTTCATTCAGATTTCAAGATGCAAGCTCATACTGTACTTCTCACATTAAAAATATGCATTTAAAAATGAGTTATCAGAATTATGTCAGGTGACAAATTTCTAAGTACCAACACAAAGAGAAAACAGTTATGAACATATGCTAAAACAAAGCTGTTCCTTCAGTTACCTGTTTATGACTTTTGGTGTACACAAGGAAAAACCATCCATTTAAAGACAGTACAAACATTATTTACCATGTCTTGAAAAAGAAATTCCACATAAGCGAGCAGCAGCTTCTCCAACAAAGTCTGCATTTCAAACCGAAGTTCTGCACACTGATGCATCAATTTCTTTGAAAGGTTAACAGAACATTTACCTGTTATCAGGTTCTTCCACTACTTTTTATGGACCATCTTCAAAGAGTTCAGTTTGCTCTCCTATTCTGCTCAACTTTGTTCTTGCCTTCTCATAACTTTATTTCCATCTTATTTAACAACCTATTTCAGTCAACTTACTTTCATTTCAAGCTCTGCAAAATCTTGCATCTGATCAGCACCCGACTGCTGACTGTGCTCTGACAGGGTATATTTATGCATAAATTTTGTGTGACTCTAGTTTACACCACACTGTGTAAACTAAAATAAATGTCCAAAGAGTTTAAAGATGAACCTCATCAGCTGGAGGTAGAACCAAGTCTTTGCATCTTTATTATAAAGTTATGGAATCAGACTGCAATAATCATCCAACAGATTTGTTTTCTGTAATACACCTTGAATTATGAAAGGAATTGCTGTCATTGACAGTACAAGTGTAACTGGTTTGTATTGTTTTTGAATTTCTTAAGTCTCTACTCAAGCTTGCTCAGATCAATACCTCATTGAGAATGCCATGTTTATAATTCATGAAAGGTAACATTTGGAAGCACACTGCTACCACTGGAAAGGTGTAAACTAATAAGAGCAAACGCTGATTTAGCCGCTCCATGACTATACCAACCTCAACACCCAGCTGCAGTAGCTGCGACTGAAATTTGCTAAGCAGAAAAGATGAAGACTTTGAAAAGCATCCTTGTAAGCATAAAGATACTTCATTAACTGAGGCAGGTGAAGCTACTGCTGGAACAACTGAAGGCACTACCGTATCCGAAGCCCGGGGAAGGCTCTGACAGTCACGTACCTCAGCAGCACACAAGCTACCTCAGGTGCTGACTGTTCAACTACTCAGAGTTATCACTGTGGCAAAATAATTATTTTCTTCATAAACTTAAATCCTGATAGTCCTGTTCTGGTTTGGTCACAATCGAGGCAAAGATGACATTTTCCTGCAATGAGAGCTGGACCAGACTTGGGCAGCATTTGTTTTTAAGCAGCAGCTCTCTAAACCGATGACAGAAGTCCTCTATTGGAAGCATTGGTAGATTAAGTTATATATGCTTGAACTTCAGTCCTTTTCCCAGCACAATTTTGTCTTGTATATTTGGCCTTTCCCTGCACATCATTAATAAAGTTCCACCTCTGTTCCTTTAAGGTTATGTAGACAAAACCTAAAAGAAAATATATCTAACTCCCCAATAACACTATGCTTCTCCATCTCTTAGTGAAACACAGGCTTTCAGACTTACTTTGTCCATTAAAGCATGTATTTTATTCGCATGCTTATGTTGAACTAGTTTTATTTGTAGCAGAACTCTGAAACAACATTTAAGAATTTCAGATGAAGTTTATCAAGAGTGATGTCTGGGGTTCTTAACTGTCTGGTAGCTTCCAAATTTTTAGAAGAAACAAACTGAAAGATGAGTTCAAACCACATCCTCATGCTTTTCCACATTACTATCTCCCCCACCCGTAAATCCATGAAGAACACTTACCTACTTTTACTTTTCCACATTAGCATGTCCACACACCTAGGAGTCAAGAATGGGTACCTATCTATTTTTTTTTTTTAAGTTCCCATGTATTCTGTCATTTAATTATTTCCCTCCCCACCTCCCCTCAGGAAGAGCCATAAATCCTTTTTAACGACACAACAGGTTAAGAATACATGTATGATATTCATATACTAACAAAACACTTATGGAGAGGTATGTAATGACTTGCCAAATCATATAAAGAACTGGTTTTACTGTGCATCTGATACTTTTCTTTAACCTGTTTCCGTATTACAACCCCCAAATAAAGTTTTATGCAGCTTATGTCCTCCACATCATCATGAAAAGTTAAAGCCTTTTACAATAAAAAAAAACCCCACCCTGGAATACAGAATAGGAAATGAAGTCCTAAGTGGAATGGGTAACGATACGCAGAACAGGCCAGTGACAATCTTCAAAGACGAATCCCAATCCTATAGTCAGTATACCACATCACATCCTCACACCAGTTCTGAAGTTTTGCGGAAGCTTGCGGAATTTTCACCGTGATACTAATGGAAGGTTAGAGTTGAGTCACAGTGTCCTCAATTGTCAGACCAGTGAAAGATTTAGAGTTCAAATACTTCGTAAATATATGCAAGACCTCTAGTAAAATTAAGTTTTTCCACCTTCTGTAAAGATATACCATTCGGCTTCCTTGACACTGGAAAGTTTTGATGATACCAGATTTTTTGAACAATTTTGGTTTTTTTAAAATTTTTTTTACAATAATATGAAGGTGATTCTACATTACCAGATTTCCCACCTGAGGCCTCAAGAATTAAGCAACATAAAATAACCAATCCCTTACCCTCCCCCAAAAATACAGATGAACATTTTCAAACCTATGAGTACTTCTGTGACTACCACAGCAACAAAGGAGAAATGCAAATGTAGCATCAAAATTCTGGGCAAAGTTTTAAAATTGGTATTTATTTCCCAAAAATATCAGACACTTGGGAAATTCAGGTTTATAGCTAAAACTGGAAGAAGAAAAAGATGTATGAAAGAATTAACTTCAAAGGTAGTATGAATAATGCTCAATATCAGTTTTTATCCAACTAAGCTTAAAGGCACAACATATTATCAGTCTTTAGTAACTACCATCACTTGAATTATCCTCTTTCTGATATTCATACTACACACCATCATCTCCGGTAAAGTACATGTGCCTAATCTAACCAATTCTATTTTTAAGATGCTAACAATAAATTAATATTTATAACTTATAAAATAATACTTATAACTTACAATTAATACTCATCACTAATCAGACAAAATATCTCTCTTGTTAAGTCTTCATAACAAAGAGTTTCGCAGTATAGTCCCAATTTAAAAAGTAAAGTATGCATGCCCAGTAACACAATGCAACTCAAAACAAGAGCATGATTTCTCCAGAGATTTATACTTTCTCCCACCCCCCAGTGGACTGCTTACTCTCACTCCATAAAATTTTTTAAGTTTCACTTTACAACAATGAAACTCAAAATTATTTTTTTTAAGTTTAATACATCTTGGGGAGTTAAGAGTACTACTCAGAGCAAACGTCAAGTAATTTGTGATTAATTTCGCGTCTTGTACACATGCTTGTGATGAAACCAGACTATCTATGGAAACTAAAACTCAGAACGTTTTTTATCTTTAACACTAATACTGAAACGGTCAATGAGCAAGAAAAAAATATAGATGTAATTATGCATGAAAGTATACCAAGCGGTTTTATTCCCCTGAGCCAGTCATTTTAGAAGCAGTAAGAGGCATCCAGGACATCCACTCACTTTCCTAATAAACACATTTTCATGACTTGCTACTCTTTCCCCATATGCAATAGAAAAAGCATATTTTGTGGAAAACATGCAGAACAAATACAAAACAGAAAGCAAGGTTAGCAATGAAAACTCCTCCTAAACGAGTTACACAGTACGAAATAAATGCTCTAAGTACCCCCCTTCTACAGACATTTGCATTCAGCAGTGTGAATAAAATATGAAACTGTACACAACTGTGATGCAAGAATGATGCTAAACATGCATTAAGTCATATTACAAAAACTACACAAAGCATAACATGGCAACGATAAATTGGCACGTATACCAAAATGGTTCTTAAAGCATAGCCATCCCAACTGCCAAGTTAACATAATTTTCACTTTTAAACCAGTAATCCAATACATGACAATTATTTAATACATTTTCTTTCAAAACTCTGAACATTCAGGTTTTGAAATGTAATAATTGCATTCTTCACATGCTAAGGCAGAAACTTTATTTGTATTACTTGGCACAGCTCTGGTTCTGAAAACGTCAGATGAGGAACTGCTACTGATACAACGCTGGAAGTTCTAGAAGCACGATGTTCCATATTGGAACAAAACTGAAGATGAACTACTGTATCATTAAAGTTTTATTTCTGTGCCTTCTGGAAAAGGCTTTTGATTTCATGTTGATTAGAACTGGAGCTGCAGCTTACCTTTCGCATGCTCTCTCCCTTAATATTGGAACATAATATATGGAACACTTTGGTGCTATTGTATCAAAGAATGAAGAACGTTAATATTTCAAAAGACAGTATTTCCCATCCTTGTAACTGCAGTTCACATATTTTCTTCAAAGAAAAAGTACATGTGAATAGTCTTGCTTCTCTAGAACAACTGTGTATATCATAATCTTTCCTGAAGAAATCATGAAGGACACTATTTTCCATATTTTACTGGCTGGCATGTAACCTTCTTGGCAACTGCAGAAAGTGAACAGACAGATCAAGCTCACATACAGTTTGGTTCAACATTTTAGTGTACAGGTTTTTTTTCTTCATTACTTCAGATACTTGCCCTCTTGAGCCAACCATCACTAAGAATGTAAAACATAATCATGTGATTCAGAGATCTAAAGCTCTCAACGCATTTCTCGCCTATTTGTTCTAAGCTATGTATTTCTTAGAAATACTGAAAAGTCATCCCAACACGTACATAAAACTACATTCTGTATGTGGCACAGAGATGTTGATACAGGACAAACTAAGCTACATCCAGACAGTTCTGAAGAGTCTTGCTCTACTGCTCACTCCTTGCTGTTCTTTCCTTCCACACTGAAATGAGCAGAATCAGTAATTTTCACCAGGTTTCTTTTACCCTGCTCACACATGCGAGGGTGGGACAAAGCAGGCAGGAAGCAGGACCAAGCAGCAAGGAGGGCAAAAGGCTATCTGCAGCGATGCATGGACTGAATTATCATTTTACATATGCACACACAGAATCCAAACTTTCCATTAGCATACAAATATTTAAAACACTTGTAAGCAGCTTGAAAGACCACTTTCAGCTGCCAGTTCAAAGACTGCATTCTGCAGTACTGCGATAGCTAGTTTATGCAGGGGTTTTTCCTGCAATTTTACACTAGATAAAAATATTTAAACCTTAGTATCAACATTGCAGAATAAATCCTTTTACAACAAATAATGAACAGTAATGGAGCTTATAAAAAAAAAACCACACACACATCAATATGCGCAGAACACTAAGAGCAAACAGCTGCAAAAAGAATTACAGTAAATCCTTGTTGTTTTTACATCTTTTTAGATTTACTACATTTCCTCTTCCATCTTGCTTAGGTATATGTGGTTATGTAAAGAGCGAAAACCTGTTTTGCTTGGGAAGGGGGACATTAGGCACTGTTTTTTGGGGGAGGGGTGTTTTGTTTTGATGGGGTCTTTCTCTTTCAATTATTCACTGAGAATAAAATTACTTTCACTTTCACATAAATAAAAAATTGATTACAGTGAAATTAAGGCAAAAAACCCTAATGAAAATACCTTAATCCTATCCTGTAATTACTCATAAAATATCCACTATTTTATTTTCCTTTACACAATCTTCTGTTCGGCACTTCTCTGGCTGTGACACAGCTTAAGACTGGATTCTCACTGGTTTGATGACAGGCTAACAATCTTAAAATGAGCCGTTTCATACTTACGACATGAGGTGTGTACGCTGGATACAGTTGCTGTATTCAGCCACCAAAACCAAGTCCAACAGAACAATTTCATAACAACACAGAAGAAACATTCAACTGCAGTGACACCATGCTACATCCCATGAATATTAAAATTTTACAAAACATTAATTTCAGTTTTTCTGATATTCTTTGGCCATCTTCACAGCACTAAACTCAAAGATTAGAAAAATCCAAGATACTAATGTAACTGGTATTTCCATGTTTTCCATTAAAAATTAGTCATTTTGTGTTTTTCACATATAACACGCATAAAAGTTATTTTTGTGAATCTGCTATAGATATAAAATTAAACCACATTTCTCCCATTTTTATTATGTTACTTTATTCCCCCTCTCCCATCTTTTTTTAATTCATATACAGGATCTTTCATGCTTATTCCTGTTCAAGGCTCTATGTAACTTTTTTTTTACTGAGAAATTGAAGGCAAGAACAGTATCTTTATTCTCACTGCGCTTCTTTCCAGTCAAGCACTTAACGTCCCGCACACAGTTCACATGTAAATTCAATCAAATTATACAGCTATGCTTTACTCTACAGAAAATAAGATATAAAAGCACACTAGCAAAACTAGGAACAATAGAAGCTCTAGATAAGCCATTTACCAAAACAAATGGAAAAAACTTATCAACACATGTATGCAGCAACACAGTTAAGTTCCTTTTGAATCTCATACCTCTTATTATAAGCATTTTGTCCTCTATTTGAGGGACTACATACAAATCAATAATCTTTTACCCACATTTACAAAGAACTTTTTTTTTCTTTTAACTTGACTTGGGCATAAAATAATCATTATATGAAAGCAGGTTTTTTAAATAGTTTTACCCATAAATAAGTATGCTATGCTTATCTCTGAACATAAACTTTTCTGAATGGTTCCTTCAATTAGGAAAAAATGGTTGCTGTTCTGAACGGCTTTTCTGAATAAACTCATCTCTTACTCCTTTTAGAAGTCAGTCTGAGGTCATTAATATGAATATCTCCAAATTTCAATTATATTAATTTTCATAGTAGCTTAAGGAAGTTCAAGATGGAAAAGACCTATTAAATCTATCCCATTGAAAATGAACATATTGAAGGCTTGTTTCCATGCATTAAAATTATCAAAAGTATTGTTTTCGTGAAAATTCAATGTTCAGTTTATCTGTTCTACAACTTACCTTTTAGACATAGATAATTTTGGTAAACTTGAGTATTTTATGCATTACTGTGAAAACAAACCTGAAAATGCCGACAGATATGATTTTTAAATATTTTATGGGGAAAACCCCAAAACTATTAACAAAACAGGTTTCTTCTTACCAGCAAAACATCATTGGTGAAACCACCTACTAAGAGTAAGTATATTTTATGCTATATCCCAAAAGGCAACAAAAATGCTAATCCAATGGGAAAAATTATACCTGAGTTTTTAGGCATTCCTTCTATTGTTATTAAATTCTCACATGTCATTGAATGGGTTTTTAAGAAGGCAAAGGTTTTTGGGTTAACGCAGTCCAACATTTGCCACTAAACTAGCATTAGATAGCCAATATTCTAAAGAAGTAATGTTCAACCTCTGTATTTTTAATAGGACACACTCGCTCCCACTTCACTGTTTAAGAACTGAGGAAGTTTGGACTGGTATTGCCTCAAGCTAGAAGTGAGCTAAGAGAAGAAAGCACCAAATCCAAGATAGTTCTGCATCTTAATGACAGCACAGTGCCCAAAATTAATAAATTCAGGGCTCCTGAGAAGACAATTGCATTTGAAATACATGCTCTCCCAAGTCCCCCAGTCTTGGCCCCAAGCATAAGCTAACAGGAGATGCTGGATGCAGACTCCGTAAAACCACCTATGGACATGCAGCACTAAGTCTCAGGAACTGAGAATCCATTCATATTTGCGGTCCAATGTAAACTGACCCCAGCAGTTGCTACCCAGCCTTCCCTACCATTTTAATAGTTCAATTGCCATTTATTTTGACTTGTCTTCACCAAGAAGGGAAGAATTATGATCCAACTTGTTATAAAAAAAATATTAAGAATTATGCAAAAAAATTAGTTTCCACAACATGCTTAAGTAAAATGAACTTCATGCCATCAGAGCACACTACTCATTTGCCCTCAAAGCATGTTCTCCCTTCAGAAGGCCTACGGGGTTCTGGTTTTAACTTGAGACTCTTCTTTTAAATTGGTTATTTCAGCTTTTTTTGTACCAATTATTTCAAGGCAGATTATGACGATTTATCAATCAGTAGTTCGTAAAAGTCAGTGCATTTGTATTTAGTACCTTTCAAAAGAATTTGTAATTACAGATTATTCTATTTTTCAAGTTAAAAAAATCTGAAATCAAAAGCGGAAATCAAAAGGGAAAAATGCGTTTGGTGTAGTATTTTAAAATATGACAGCATACTTTAGACCAGAATGCTCCTCAAAGAATGCATACTATAAAATCCTATTGGATTATGGTTAAAATTAACAAAACATTTAGTTCTTGTTGTCTTCTTGCCATCTATTATAACCTTTTGTTCTAATAAGAATCTCCAGTTTATTGTATCTTTATGTCTAAATGGATAAAATAGATGTGGACAACAAATACAGTAAGTTAAGGTCAGGAATTTTCTTTCTAGGTAATCCACAGTAATTTGTGTTTTTCTTAGGAAATAAATAGTTAAATATATTTGAATCACCACCAGGTTTCCCAAGATACCATTGTGCTTTATCTAATGAGCACAATGGACAGAACTACAAAGAAATTAAATCACCAACCAAAAGGAATTTAATTTTTCAAGTGCCAAGTAGCTCCCCTTCAAATGACTGAGTTGATAAATGCAAATGCAGTTAGACAAGCTGGACCCTGATGGTGGGTTGTTTTTGTTTGTTTGTTTTCACTTAAATAGTAAAGTTTTGCTATCTTTAGGCATTAAAATTGTACCTCACATGAAAATTAAGCAGTTTAGTCTGAAATTTCAGGAATAACTTAAAAACTCAGTAAGTACAACCGAAAGTAAGTCCACTGTAGTTGTCAATTTCATCCTTTCCAAGTTTATTTGTTTTACCACAGTATACAGCCTAAAGAGTGAGGACTTCACTATGCTTTCTAGTCAAACCAACCAAAGACAGTTAAAAACTTAAGTATATGTATACACAGAAAAAATGATAAGACTAACTGGCCAGAAGACAAAAAGAAAAATTAATCATTTCCAGCATATGGGCAGCACTTTTAAGCAAAAACACTCCTTTGCTGTATCTACATACCGTTTTTATGAATCAAGTTGGGACCATTCCTTTTCTAACAAAATTATGTGTTTATCTTATAGTTACAGTCAGTTACTAGGACATATGGCAAAATGAAAATCACTGCCTTTACAGCTGAGCTGTATACACTCAATATGGAGAGGCAGCCCTAAGAAAGCTTTTAGTAAGAGCAGAATTCAGCTACAACAGAAATTCTTCAAGAAATCTTTAACGTGTGCCAAAATTCAACATTTCGGTATTTATTTTTTAGGACTTCAAGGCATGGTTCATGGATATTTAAAAAGACACGAGGTGATTTTCTGCAATAAGGACAGCAGACAAATCCACTGCTACCATGCAGCAGAGCCATCCAAGTCAAGTTTTACAAGAAGGGTAGCTCACAACTGCAGAATGAACATCACTAATATTAAAATCTAAAATAACTTCCATATACATACATACATCTGCTTGCTAGCAAGAATGCAGCGCAACAAAGATGCACTCAAAATAGCATGAGGCTGGCAACAAAGAACGAACCGCTTTTTGCAGATTTGGTGTTTTTAATATACTTCTGAAACATACTCAGATACTACAAGGGTGAGGGTGTATATATCTAAACAAGTCTGCAGCAGTTGGCCGAAAGGACTGAATGACACAGCCCTTTCCTTTGAAAAACTGAACTGACCTCTTGAATCTAGTTCAAGTTACATTTAAAACACGTTCCCCTTTCAGCTTTACAGTTTAGAATTACCAACTCACACCAGTACTTTCTCAATCCCCATAAAAAACCGCCACGTACAAGGGCAGAAAATATGAGACAGAAGTAATCTAGACACCGTACTAGACACTGATGTAAACTGCATTTTCAACTGAATGCAGTACACCAAAGCAGAGAGCTTAAGTAGTTGCTATATGCAAACACTAGTTTATACCTACTGAAAAAACAGCTGTTTTCCCAAATGTTGAGCTTTAGGAACAGTGGGCTAAGTAAAACCAGCTGTGGGGTTTTTTTTGGAAGATTTAGTGCTGGAACGTGATACATATATGAAGCAGGAGAAAGAATATTTCAGACTTTAAACCTAACTCACTCTTGCATTACAAACTATAAAGTGTAGCATCTATCTCAAGTTGAGCAGAAGGGGGCAACATTAAAGACAGTCTAGAGGAAAATGCTTCGTAGTTACAGATGTCACATGTGATAACTCCTGAATTGTATGAAAACAATCTCTATTTTAAGCCATATAACACTGGAAAACTAAGTGTACTTCCAAAATGCCAGCAATGCCACAATTTTCCTGTTAGCCATTTGCTCACAATTCAATTCACCATCACTGCTATGTTAAGTAGTAACATATACATGCTCTCTCTGCTGTTTGCATCCCATGCTTTGAGCTATGTACATACAATTTCGATACAATTAGGGCACCATGTTATCTCAAACCAGTTTTTAGTAAATTTAGTATCACTAATCATGCAGATACATTTTAGAAATTTCTATTTCTGAAAATGTGAGTGAACTAATAAAAACAGAACACTGATGTTTTACAACTATTTTGCACAGGAAAAAAGCAATACTAACCAAAAGTATTCCTACTTTCTTGACATTACAGGAATAGAACCAATAGGTCTTTTCCATCATCTTCCAGGACTGACAAAATCTGAATCAATATAAGCTTTTTATTAGCTTTATCATCAGTCTTATCTTAAGACTCAGTCAGCAAATCTAGCCTAAGTTGTGTTGGAAATGGGTATTTTTCAAATTCATCCTTTTATAGAACACTTATCAAGAATACTCACTTGCAATCCTTCTAAATGCATATTACTCTACTATAAATGAATAATTATTTTAATGGCAAAACATGTACTTGCCCTCCTAATTAAACAGTTAATAATTAGTAACAGACTTGCTTCTATTCAAACCAACCATTAGGGGAAACGTATACTTATAATAATGCATTACACAGTGGAAGGCTTTAAACCAGCTCACACAAATGTCTCCTTCCTTGCAACGGCAAGATACTTTAACGATCAGTTGAACACATAGATGACACAACAATTTTTCTTCTGTAGAAGTATGGTTTAGGTAAATTCATTCATACTGTTATGAATAAAGCATACATACAGATTCCTTTCCAAAGGTGGGATGTTTTTCCCCCCACATAACATTTTCCAATAACCTGAGTAACAGATATACTCTGTTGATGAGCCTATTGTGACTAAGTTTGCAAAGGGAGACTGAGATGGAAGGACACAGTATCCTTGAGAACACTTTGTATAAAATCTGACGCTCTTCAAAAGTCAAAACAAAAGCAGTTGTGTTATAAATTGTTCATAGTACACTGCATACTGCAACATGCAGTAAAAAGAATTACTATTAAGAACGGAGCTTTCTTGACACACAGTAGAAACTACATAAGAATGAAAATTATGCCACTTAAAATTGATCATAAAATTATTCTCACTCAGTATTAGTAATAACATTCCCAAAATCCTTTCAAGTGATTTTATATTTTATTGTCATCAGTTAACTGCACGTTTTACAGCATAGTCACACATTGTATTTTGCTAGTCACAAACACATTGCCTTACATAATGATCCGCATCATTTCTTCTCTATACTACAAAGCCTATGACTGAATACAAAAAAAGTTTTACAAAAGAAACTGTTTTAAAGACTACAATAACAATAAAACCGTTTCCAGGTAACAGCTAAAATTATAAAGGCATATCACTGTATAGTTTTACTGGAATTTCTAAACAGTAAGGAATGAAATAAGTTTTAGTATCTGCGACGCTTGTTAGGTCCTTCAAAGTTGCCCCCTGGGTTTCCTCTACCAAAGCCACCAGGTCCACCACTCACGGTACCTACACCACTCATTGGAGGCTGAGGAGTTTCAGAGCCCGTTCTACTAACCAGAGGCGAACCCATCTGTGATGGACCTCCTTGAGGGAATCTCTCATTATGCTAATACAAGTCCATTTGGAACATGCCAAATGTGAGTTACAAAAAAAACCACAAGTGGTGATGTCATGAAGTTCAGCAGATAGTCCAGCAGAATCAGGATCACACATAGAGGGAAGAAAGGAGCAATTAAATTAGTTATTATGGAAGAAGAGCTGGAAATTAAAGAGTGCTAATGTTATGCTCCAACTTTGTAAGGTAAATTAAAAACTTCAGTATTAAGACCAACTCTGGTGCTAAATGTAGCTTCATCCTTTCAAGCATGACTGAAGCAATACATATTCTCCATGTAACAGAAAAGACAGCAAACAATACTTTTATACCTGAGCCCTATTCTGCCTCACATACCAACTACAATGCTTCTCCCTTAAATAAATTAAGACACAGAAACATTGTCAAACTAGGGAAAAAAACCCAGCTTTGTATTTCTAGAGACTATAGGTTTATTCTTTTAATAGCAATATAACCTGAAGACTTAAGATACCCACATGTCTGTGGATATTTCAGTCCATACTACCTGAAGTCAGCCTTTTGTATGGCACTAGGAATCTTTAGTTAAGACTTTCAAAACCCAGCCCAAATAAACTAACACAGCTAGTGACAAAATGCGTAACTGAACTATGCTTAGTTTAAAAACAACTTGATATATATCTAAAGCTTAATCTGAATTAACAATATAATATGAAAATTCAGTTAACATTCCATGTTTATTTTCATTAGTTCTGTGCCTAATATTAATAAAGGTATATGTGCTCACACAGATTTAGTAGCTATAGCCAATTAAGGCCTAAAACAGAAAACATGCATCTGAGCACTTACAGTTCAGTATTTATGCAAGTGTTTAAAAATAGAACCCCACATTATGAAATTTAAAACATTAACTCAATATAACATAAACCATTAAAAGCACAGGTATCTGGTACAGTCATATCTTGAAATAACTCATCATTCACCTGCTGAGGACAGTTATGCTTTCAGAAGAACTTCCTTTTGTACAAAGATCTACATTAACTGCCCAGGTATTCAGAGTTTGACAAAAACGTTCAAGACTAGCGCTTTATTTATATGCCCAAATCAGAGAAGAATTCTTCTGAAAGTCTAACTCCAGTAATAGCAGCAGAGGTCAATAGTTCTAAAGTCTGTTAATTCGTGTATATATATATTATTTTAAAATAGCATTTTATCTGTATAGATAAAAATATATATCTTAGATCATGTTTATATATGTGTGCATTGTTTAAAATTTGACATTGAGTAAGAAATAAGTTACTTCAAAAGCTGCATAAAGATCTACTACTGCCCCAAAGTACCTAAAAATCTGCAGCACTGGTTAAAAATTATTAAAAATATATCTTTAACTCCTGCCAGATTGTTAGCAATGGATATGAATTTCAACAAACAGCTTATCACACTCTCATGATAATTTTTAACATTTGACTTTTGGACAAAAAGTCAAGTCCTCTTTCCAACAAGAACCCCTCTCTCCAGCTAATGAGAAAACTGCAGTAATTAGCTATCTACAATAAAGGGGTAAAAAAAAAAAAGCTATTTTTAAAATGTTCAAAGATAATATGTTTCAAAAGACTGCAGTGCAACAAAAATACTATTGCTCCAACTTTCCCCTAAAAGACTTCCGAAAAACATCCAATTTAAAAAATAAAACTGTATTTCTGGTCTATAAATCTTATTCTCCATTTCCTTCAGTGGAAGCTGAAATTAACTCTTACAGTGGTTTAGCAGACAGCCCTCAAAAGATCTTTAAAGTGTCTTTCCAACAGGAAAAATATTTTTTTTAAAACACAGACTTTGAAGTGTCAGTATATTCTCTGCATTTCCATACCTGGAATGACTTTTTGTAGAAAAACAACAGTTTGAGAAAGATACCATGATTTACAATATCACATTCTCTTCCTTACCCCTCTTTTTCAGTGTCTATATAATCACAAGGCAATGTTTCAGAGGTGACCAGTAACACAGCGGTCTCTAGCTAAAGCATCTCTGAAAACAGTATTTTGTGAAAAGCATTTCCTGCCCCACCCCACCCCCCACTGGTTCTGTGATACAACTGATAAAATGAGCTGGCTCCTACGATGTGAAGAGAGATCCTCTCCTTTAACTAATAAAGACCAGACTGAAGAGAGATCCTCTCCTTTAACTAATAAAGACCAGACTCATTATGTATTTTGTGCTCAACCAAAATCTCATTTTCCTCTAAGTAACAAAGGATTTTGTCCATGATTCATTATACAGATTGCTCAGTCGCAGATGGATACTGTTGAGAAGGCATGTATAAAAAAAATACTGCTACAAAATGCTCCTGTGTTCCAATAAAACTATAATGGGATCACTGGTTATACCATATACTCTTTTATATCACACCACCACTAGAACATCCCAAATATCCATTTAGAGAACAATACTGAAAACTATGTAAAAATCAGGTTCAAAATTATACAGTTGTTTCTCTACATAAGACATTACAGCTAGGAAAAGTGACTGGCTATAAGAACAGAGCAAAAATGGCTAGTGCTCCAGCTGCATTCCAGTGGCGTATCTACTCTTGATAAAAAATTCCAGTTGTATACAAGATATGCCCTACCACCCTTGGGAACTGGGCAATATTATTTTTCCTGTATTGATATGACAGTTATCCCTAACAGCTGTTGGCATACTTATTTTCTAAGTGGAGTAATTACTGTCATAATCTCATGCTTTCAACAGTGTTAGAAAGGAAATAGAAAAAACACTAAAGTTGCTTTAAAAAAATTAAATAGTTCACACAAAGATACCTTCACACTACATAGCTTCTAACACTGAACTGTTCATCAAAACCCCCAAGAAGCTAATATATATAATTTAATTTCACAAAAGAAAAAACAGTAAATGCTTAAATTCATGGTATGATGTTCCTTCACTTCACAGAAGGGATTTCCTTCTCTCAGTGAGTTTTTCATGACAGGTCATAAAGTATTGCTTCAAGTGCTGTATATTCTAACATCAGTTCAAAGTCTGCTTACTTGTCAAAGAACTCACCCTGTTCCTAAGGGAAGCAGGATTTTCACAGTAAGTCAAATGAAGATTTCCCTTCTGTCTTGTAAATTATTTGCATGAACAAGTTTTACCAATTACTTTTAACAGATTCAACACACATAACGTGTTCTTCCTGAGTGTGAAAATATCTTTGGTAAGAGAAATGGGCCATGAGACATGACAGCTATTCAAAGTAATTAAATTTGTGATACGTTACCACTGTTCCATTATCTGGCATCATTGGCGTTCCCATATTTGCAGCTCCTTCTGGTCCCATGGAAGGACCAGGACCCATTGCAGGGCCAGGTAAAGTTCCTCTGTTGTTCATATTCATACCCATCATTGGAGGAGGGCCTTGGTTACCAGCAGGTGCTGGGCTAAACGCATCTATGCAAAACAATCTATACTTAGAGCTGTCCTATCTGAATTTTACAAGAATAAACAAACAATTTACAATATTTAAAAAGCCAAATGTACAAAACTTCCAATACTTGAAATAAAAAAAATATTCTTTGAGACTGTACATTTAACTCAATCATCTGCTTTTAAACAGATTTTGATTGATCTCTGTTATGTTGCATTACATAATCTGACACATATATTTGAAAATCCTGAAGTTTACAGCTAAGTATAGCTGTATGGCTTATGTGCAGGAATTGAAGTGTTCGTGTAGCATATCTATGCAGTATACACACTATGAATTCACAAAAAAACTCAAATGATTTTGCAGAAATTGGCAGCTATAAGGTAAGGAAAGGGATCATAACATATAAATAAACATTTGCAAGAACTATTCTACCAGTATTATGTCAACTGTATATAGAGTTACAGTGTATTAGTCTAACGTCTAAAAGCAATAGCAAAGATGGCACTCAACTTCACAATAAATTAGGTGTAATATGGCATAAATAAATCTTGCATTGAAATTTAATTTATTATAGTAAAAGTACCTGAAAACCAAGAGAAGCTTTGTTAGAATTGAAAGTGACAGAACGCTCTCCAAAATTCTGATTCACAGTAAGAGGTAGAAGACAACTTAGAAACATATTTTCAGAAGATCATTTAGCTGTAAAATTGCACTAGGAAACAGCACTCTGCCAGTACCCACTCACATAACTCAACAAGTAGGTAAAACTGCCTTCATAACATTTTCTCATGTTGTTATAAGAAAAAAAAAAGTCTGATTATATATATATAAAAATAAATATATATGTATATAAATATATAGAATAAATATATATATCTCGTTTCCATCTGCTATTATGAAATATCATCAACTTTAAGACTGGTGGTGATGCATTTTCCCCAGACTACCACCAATAATCCACCCTTTTCAGCCAAAAGCGTGCATTCAAAATTTGATAATGGAAGAAGACAAGCCTTGGAAATCTAATCTACATTTTAAGTCATGACAACATACAAGGGTATCAAGAAAACTGACATGTTCCTAGACTAATAAACTTGTTATTTTTATTTAAAAAAAACAAAATCAACCTTACCTCTCATCACGACTCTAACTTCTTTAGTAATGAATATGTAAATGTACATCATTCTACGCAGGCAACTTAGCAGATACAGTACTATGACTATTTAAAGATATGCAAAATTGCCTCTTTATTACCTGCCCTGAGTACACATATCACAGCAGTCAGTGAAACCACTGCATCCGACATATTGCTACTAAAATTGCAGCCCTTGGCTTGGTCATATACATTATGCCAACTGCAAGCTGCTTAGCAAAAACAATCCATGCAACACAGTACCACATGTAAAGTGCTAAACAAGTTTATTAGAAGCAATAGAGAAAAACGCTATAATTTTGAAAAGCAGAACTCATTTGAGCTTAGTAATGAGAAACTCCAAGACCTCTTCTCCCTATGACACTAAACCAAAACAAAGGTATACACAAGTTGGATGCTTCTTACCTACCTGCTACATGAACTGATTGTGCTTGTGGCTAGAAGATTGTGCTGTAATTCAAGAGAATTACAGTTGAGTATGTCCTAACACTGTTTTTTAGTGTCATCCATTCAGTGAGCAAATACAGAAGGAAAAAAGAAGCCTAAACTACCAATGTAAGGATACACCTTTATTTTCATAGGCTAGAATTACTCTGCAGGACTAGCATGATGGCAGTCCTTAGTGCAGTCAATGCTTAATTATCTGTTATTGGTTTGCTTACCAGCCTAATTAAACTTAATCAGCTGGCCTCACACATGTAGCATTTGCTTATCCTTCAACTGAAGTTCTTATCCTCCGCATCATACAAATGCACCCAATACTGCTTCCAGGGTGGGGTATAGCAACCTATACTATCAAACCTCTGTATTATTAAGCCAATTTCAGGCAGAGTCAGCTCTGACAGGAGGACAACCAGGGAGTGTAACGCAAGGAGAGAGTGGGGCCCTGCAGAGTTTCAGCAAGAGGTCACAGTGGCATTTTAGCTGTACCTCAGAGGTGATCCTAGCTTCAAAGCAGACCCTAAGAGCTAAGCACTCGATTACCCGTTCTTTTTGGTGGGACACTGGTGTAAACCTTTAATTCACTGGATCAGGTTCAGCAACAGATGAAAAGCGGTCAGTGTTCGTGCCACAACAGGGGCACTAAAAAAAGGTCTTTTTTTCTGCTATCTTGAGGGCTGAAAACGTACACACTAAGTGTCTGAACTGCACATGCCAAGGTCTGGCACAGCTGGCAACAAGGCATAGTCAACAATCCTCATTAACACAGAGAGTTACCAAAAAAAAAAAAAAAGCCTTTTTTTTTAAAAAAAATCCTTATTTAAAAGTTTATCAGCTGCACTTAGCATTACAGATCCAGTTAAGTGCCATGATGAGGCATATAGATTCTATTCTAGAACTTGTTTGCTGCAGAAAACAATGTAAAAATGAGTGGTCCTGCACAAGTCAGCCCAACACTAACTAAATCCGTCACAGAGGTATCTTACTTTCTAATAATGCTATCATGCAGATGGGTTGCCATGACTGAAAATACTCCACGTCCCCACTGTCCCACATGATAAGTCGCAAATGGCACAGGGAAAGGCTAATTAAAAATAAAGTGGCAATTCTAAGAGAAATGTTGAAAGAGTATGCTCAGATCAACAATTAAAGGTCTACTGCAGGTTTTTGGGGTCAGATTTTTTTGGTTGTAGAGGGGGCGTTGTTAATGGGCTGGAGACAAAAAATCTCTCCAGTGAGATAAAATCCAAATACTGTGGAAATAAACACTACCCTTACCTGTCTTGCTATGGATATTTTTCCCTTTGTAAAATAGTAGTTCTCTGTTGCTCTACATCCTTTTGGAACTACACATTTATTTCTAAAAGCATTTGTATCAAGTTTAAAAATCAAGTCACAGCACAAAGCTTACAAAGTAAGCCTATAATGAACATCAGTGTTAAGTATTAAAACCTGACAAGAAAAAGGCTGTGAAGTTCCTTGCCATAAATACACACTTAAAATCTGTACATAAAAAGTCTATCTTTTAAATCTAGACAACTGGCACAGTATCAATATTTACAAAGTCTCCTAACTGAATGAAATTTTCAAGTAGATTACAATAATATGCAAAAAGTACAACCACAAAAAAAATTAGTCACAATTTATAGTTCAGCTTGTTATTTGTAGGTAACTTCACAATGTCTTCCTATAGAATAATTTTTAAAGCTCTTCATCTTGATGGAAAGAAAAGGCCTATTTCTATTTTGCAACTATAAACGTGTCTCAATTAATAAGTGCAAGGAAATGGTGAATAATGTATTTTAAAATCTGGACCTAGGAGCTTCATTAGTCTATAAATTTGTATTACTCAAAAGGTCAAGCAAAAATGTTAACCAAGTTTTGTATGCACTTTCAAATTTAAAATACACAAAAATAATATTAAGTTTTCTTAAAATTATCATCTTGATTTTTTTAAATGAACATCAGGAAGGTTCCAAGAAATATATATTGAACAGTTAAAATATAGTAAGATTTGGGGTTTTTTTAAGAAATAATTTTAAGTTTTAGTCTTGTTTAAAAGCAGATATTCTCGATAAGTAAGATTCCAAACTGTTTCAGCCTGCATATACAGAGCAAGGTCTAATTAGTAAGAATGTACTTTTCTAGACTTCACGGTAGCAGGTTTAGCAGTGGCAATATTTCAAGTCACAAAAGTGAACTAAAAATATTTGCAAATACAGACTTCCAATAAGTTAGCAGAACACCAGCCACATTATTCATTAATCTTTTCTCAGGAACATCAACAGAACTCTCCAATTTTAAGCTCTACATCACTTCACTGCATGCAATTACAATCCCAACTTCTCTGAACAGATGGTCCCTCCAAAAGAATGCCAAATACTTTTTGAACAGAAAATTCCTCTTTTCTATCAGGTCATTTCTAGATCATCACCTTTCCCTGCCTTTTGGTTTCTCCTAACTTGCACATGGTATTTTTCTCCCACAGGCAATCAAAACAATAAAATCAAGATACACCTTGGGAAAAAAACCATCTGCTTAGAAGCAAAATATCTGAGTTTTTTTTATTTCCTAATACTGTTTACGCCTTTTTACCAGTAGTTGTCACTAATTAAGAGTGCTTGAGTATCATGTACAGTCACAAAGAAAAAGAAATATTACATTACAAAAGCCTTTTTCCTTCGGATCCCTACCTCCCATGTTTATTGCTCCACGAGGACCCATATCACCCATTCTCAATTCCTGTTCTCTCTGAAAGTAAACATAGTTTTCATGGTCAACCTATCATTCTTAGAACTTAAAACATTCCCATTAATAAAAATTTTCAAGTTTCAAAAGTTTCCATTGATTGAAAAAAGTACAAGGAACAAAGTTAACTGTACTCCGTTTTTATAAAATTAAATGGAATACTAAGTTCAATATAGCATGCTGTACATTTTTGCATAATGCTAAAGGTTAAGAATACATAACAAGTTTCATTTATCAAGATGCAGTCTAAATCTCCCAAATAGTTATCAACTGCAAATGAATCCATCTTTACACAGTGTTTTTCATTAAGAAGTATATTTACATTTTAACTGCAAATAAAGATGTCTTATTGCAGTATTGTCTGAAGGCCGTGGTTCAATAATACAGTCCATCTGGTTTCACGACTCAAAAATGCTTGTGTTGATTTGAAACCAAGCTCTGATGTGTTATATTGTGGTATACAAACTCAATTTGCCAGGTCATCTTTGCTTCAATAGTTCTGATTTAACTTCGTGGTAGCACATTTTTTGATAAATCATCCTATTGATAAGTTAGTTCAGATACTGACCATCCTTTTGAAACCAGCATAAATATGCAGTTCCTCCATTTGAGGAAGAACCTCTTTACTGAGGAACTTCTTTACTTTGAGGGTGGCAGAGCACTGGAACAGGCTGCCCAGAGAGGTGGTGAAGTCTCCATCTCCAGAGACATTCAAAACCCACCTGGACGCGTTCCTGTGCAACCTGCTGTGAGTGACCCTGCTCTGGCAGGGGGGTTGGACTAGATGATCTCCAGAGGTCCCTTCCAACCCCTACCATTCTGTGTGATTCTGGGCATCAACATAAACTACATAACACACATTTATACTCAACAGACAAATAACATGCCAAATTGGTCCAGATTAGTCATCCAACAGCAAGAGTTCCGACGTTACTGATCATGAACCACGGCCTGCTGTGAAACAATACTCAAAAGATAGTACCCAGAGTGGCAAAAATCATCACTTAAGACAAAAGTACACCTATCATAGATAATTACAAGGGATTTTAGTATTACTGTTGACATCAAAAGGATGAAATAAACAAATTCACAGCTCAATATGAAAACTAATGAAACCTATACCAAAATTTTTTTCTGGTGAATTTTCTGCAAGAATGATAACGTATATTCCACTCTCGAGTGAAAACATGTGTGCTGGGAATAAGCATATGCAAAAAAGTTTACCTGATTCTGAAAATCATTCCCCTTATGATTTAAGACTGTAAGTTCAGATGCATTTTGAAAACAATTCCATATACTAGGCAACTGAATCAGTCTTGCTAAAAGCAATCTTTAAATGGAAATATTAATCAAATCAAAATACATTCAAAGTATTTTTATGGTTTCACAAAACTCCTTTTCATTCAATCCCGTTTGGAGTGCCAAACACAAGTCTTCTATCTTCACACGCTTAAAGCGGCAGACACCAATATTTGACAAGAGAGAGTCAATAGTTTTGTAAAAATATCTGGTATGGGAAACTGTCATTTGTCATGACAAAAGGCTCTCGGGTCAGTAACTTTGTAGTAACTCATATTAGCCTTGAAGATGTTACTTAACATAGGAAGATTATACACTATTTTCAGAAGAATACGGCTTAGTGTGGAGAGGAAAAGTACAGCCTCAAAACCAGAAGACACAGGCAGGTTTTAAGGTCCAGCTATGAACGGCCATTGATGAACATTAAGAAGGACCTCTTCTTCAGACCCTAGAAGCCACGTTAAAACTTTATAACAGAACAAGTAAGTACTTTGTCAGACTTTTCACAGTAACATCAAGTAAAATTTTAAGTAAAATCATCAGTCCTATTAGGATCAATCATACCCACATATTGATACCAATGAGTTAGTCACAAAATCAGCATACAACCTTGTTGATATTAGTCTGCTTTTACACCTCAGCCCTGGCATAAAGCAGCAGAAGGAAAAGTGGTGTATCATCCCTACTGTCAATCCCTAGGCCCAACATGGCAGAACACCAACGTGGGTACAAGTCTACATTAATCAGACTGTGCATGTGTGAAAACAGGACATGCCACAAACAGCTGTGAGATACTCTCTATCTATAAGGGAAAGTACCAGATTTAAATTACTGCACATAACTTTCTTGATGCGTCTCGGGTTCAACTGCAAGTTGGTGTTTGGTTGTTTCTTTTTTTGATGTGAAATGTGCCATATAAGGCAGGGCTAAGTACAATACCAGCTAGATAAGAATGTTAAGTACAGAGCTATAAAACTGTACTAGTTACCAGTACTTAACTCATTTTCTTTGCAAAGGACAGAAGCATTGGCAAGCTATAACATACACTATTTTTAAAAAGCACACTACACTTCCTCCTAGCAAGAAAACATTTTTTTCTCATCTTGAAATGCTACCAGTCTTCAGTTAACAATAAGTACAAGAGGGGCAGAACTTGTAATTTTTACTTTTTTTAGTCATGTCTAACCTTTCTAACAAAAATACATGAAGCAATTATTTGCCATCTTGTAGCCCTAACCTTGGTGACGAATTATCACCATATAAAAGCCATCTCAGCTATAGACTGAAGATCCATAAATGTTCCTTATGATTACTGCTGCCTGTCAAACAACGTGCTTACAAGAACTATTATTATTCCTACTATTGCAAATTCACAGCTTATTGTGTTCTTTTGAATTTTCAGCACAGGAAAATTCTTCTATGCTGTTAACACAGAATTAGCGGATTTAAGACAAACCCCCTGTCAGAGAAGATACTCAATTTCAAGTGTTAACTAACAGCATGTATCATTAATGTAAGTAAATGTTTGACATATTAACTATAAAAACCATGTACTTAGATAATTTGCCAAAACCTGTATTTGCAGGAGTCCAGATGGCAACAAAAATTCAGTGCTATCCCACACAAATCATGTCCTAAACAGCTATTTACTATGTAAGCATAAACAAGTTATTGCAGGTAAATTAGGTCAACTCTTCCATGGGTTTTGCCCAAAATACAACAGAGGAATACCAACAGTCAGATATGACAGCCCCCCAAAACAGGGTTGGTTGATTTTCCAGCCCACCTGAGAGCTTCTTTCTTGGATACTCAAACCCTTTGCAGAACATAACAACGACAGAGTTATCTTCTCAGAGCTTCTTTTCCTCACTACGCGACTGCCCATTCTTCTGTTGAGTAGCAGCCTGCTTCAGCCCCTTCCCTGAAGCCACCAAGAACTACCCATAACAGGGAGTTAACATTGAGCAGCAAGAGAGCAGAGCTAAAATTTTACTAGAGAAATACGCAGGGAGGTGATTAAGAGGCTCTGAAGTCACCCGGTACCTGGGAAACAACTTAAACTGGAAAAGAACAATGGATGGTATGCAATTATAAGGGGAAAAGCAAGCTGTAAGAGGAATAATGTGTAGTAAAGCGTAACTTAACCCTCAGGAAGAATTAAAAAAAAAACAAAGAGAAGCAAACAAAGGATAATATCCTATTGTAAAAGGATAACTGTTTACATGACTCGAAAGCTTTCCAAATTACCTCTGTCGCAGGATTCTTCTAAAATAACGCAGAACTCACTACCGCAAAAAATCCGCAAAATGGTCTGATTCGTCTGAGTAATTTGCTTTCAGAAAAACTGCTATGATGGCAACTATAGCATTATACTTCCTAATTACTTTAGGTACAAGCATTAAAGATGAGATTTCCTCACAATTCCAACTCATTTTAATGCCAACTGTAAAAAGTAGACTTACACAAAAATATTGAATACACCCAGTTTTCAAATTACATCTATATTGTACATTTAATAGAGTATAGATTCTCCTGTTTAAGTATTAGAAACACGATTTCTTGAGCATTTGAGGTATACCATGTTCTTACACCTCATTCATCATTGATATCAGTAGTCTAAGTATACAGAGAACTTCCCAGATGATTCTTCTGCTTTTTAAAACATATATTTTCTTATTCACTGTATAAAGCCATTAAACTAACTGTTTTGAAAAGACACCTAAGAATTGATACAGGAGAATGTATTAGATGCAACTGCTTTCTCACACTGAAAATAAAAATACAAGTAGTTATAAAACTGGGGGTTTTTAACTGACAAACCCATACTACATTCTTCCATGGAAACAGGCCTTGCAATTGCAGCAGCCCAAAGAAAACTGAAAATCTTGTCTCCAAATGATGCAATATTCATGGTAACAAAACTGTCAAAAAATTATGGTATGGAATAAATATGGCAGAATATTTTTGAACTGCAAAAAACAAGATCGCAACAGAAATATAAGACAACAGATCAGACAGTTTTCTTCAAGTGTTTGTGGCCAGGAGATGCACTTCACAACTAACACAGGACTATTCACTCACCTTTCAGCTAAAGAACCGTGACCAAAATAACTCTAAGACACAGCATCAAAAAACACCTTATCAAAAATGAACACCACTTACCCCATAAACTTAAACTTGCATATTAAAATCAGTAACTTATTTAGCACTTTATCTAGGTTCTGTGTGCAGAGCAAAATGTAATTTACAGTGCTGTTGATTCCCACCTGTTTTCATTAACATGGAGACTGAATTCTATTCTTTAGGAGACTTTTGATTTGTCAAAATAGGTATGATATTTCTGTACCTCTTACTAGAATTCATTACTCACTTCTAGAGTGATTTGTTTCATTAAGTTCTTTCTAGAAAAGAAAAAAATATTTCCAAAGGCCTCTCCAGGAGGCATAAGACCCTTAAACCTTACACAAAATTGTAATTTCCTGTATTTTAAAGACATAAATCATACAAATGGTTAAAGTTACTAATTTGACACCCAAAACTAGAATGTGGGGCTACTTTTGATTGTGCATTTTTTGTCTTTCTCTCAGAATATTCTTTTACTCCAGTGACTAGCTCACTGGAAGATAAGCTGGCAGCAAGGAGTTAAAGTAATGAAACCCTTCTCTTCCAGCCACCCCTCTTGTCACCTTTCCCTCTCTTTGGTTTATCCGTCAATGAAGATCTATATGTAAGATCCAAAAGTTAACAGTATTCCAAAATAGTTTGTTTATTCCGTCACACACATATATAATTTTAAATGAAAAATACTGATCTTCTTTCAAAATCCAAGACTCCTGTGTGTCCCGAGCACTGCAACATAAACCTAGAGCTAATCCCTCCTCTGAGCTGGAAGTCATAATTAGATGATTCCAGAGATCTCTGCCACCCTCAACTACTCAAGAATTCTACAAACTGAATGATACCTCCCACCCAGGAAATATCATTTTTACCTCTCACAAAGCTCTTTTACCTCACACAAAATTACACAAGCAGATATATTAAACTAGGTAACAACTGAAGTAAACATAGCTATAAAACACATAGCATCCAGGAAACTACACAGACCCGGTTTTAGTCTAATGAGGAGAATTTGTATTAGGTTTAATAGCTGTCAACAGGACTCAGTCTTTGAGAAAACTATTCTAACAGGGACAGAGCAGATAGGTAAAGCTGATTTCCTCCTTGGTAAGTCAAGAATAGCATTGACGGAGGTATCTCACTAGGTTGCAGTCTACAAGTTCTTCTTTCTTTTGTAATGCAGAAGAACCATTATCTTATCTACTAGATTTTACTTAAATTTTAATTTTAGCTGTCCTTTTCTCTTGATTTTTTTTGAAATCCAAAATGTTCTAAGTAATTCCACTTCTAAGAAAAAAAACTTGTGACATCCTGTAGAAGATGAGTATATACTTACACAATCAAAATGTGAAAGTGGATCAAAAAATGTTTTGGGTTTGTTTTTTTTTTTTTAAGCAAAACGTGGGCCAAAACGCTACCATTAAAAGAGGAATGCAACTTAATTTTTCACAACACAAAAGACTCGCAAAAAACTCCTGCTACTTATCAACCTCCATATGGCACGTTGGGCTTGTTACAGACTGGAAATATGTTTGAGCTACTACTTCAAAATTAGCAAAGGGAAAACCAAAAGATCTTGTAGAAAAATACTGATGCAAGAAGGCAAGTTAAGAGGAGGCTGAAGTTCTTGCAAGAAAAAAGTCAACTGGAAATAGCTAATACCTGAGAGTGAAACCTGTCTGCAGTAAAGAGTCACTCTCAGGAATCTGTTAAAATACTGTCAAAATCTGTTTTTTTTTCAAAATTTGTTTGGGGTGGAAAGTAAACTAGATTAGGAAGACTGTCCAAAATCCTTGCAACTGTTATACAATGGAGACATTTGCTCACTCCTGTGTCATGAGAAGCAGAAAATAACCACTGCTACAACTAAAAATCATGTAAAAAAAAAAGGTGAATAATCATTACTGATTTTCATCTCAGAACAAGTAAACAAAAGAATACTTACTGTTTGAGACAGGAAAAGTGTTAGTATAAACCTTCATGAACAGACACTTTACCAGTCACTGATTTGGATGCACAGATATTCACCCATCTTCAATAATAAAAACTGGCCATCAATACTACTCAAGTTGTCTACAACCAGATTTTTCTTAATGTCTTTATCTAATGACCTTAGACACTGAACTTGAGAATTGCAATCTTTTACAGAAAATATCCAAGTCAGTAACTTCAATAAAAGCATGAACCAATGTATTTTCATAAAAAAGGAAAAGGTAATGTGCTTTTTAAAGACCTTTTATCACGCAAGCTACTGCAGCTTTGTTTTACACAGAATTCATGCTTTCAGAATGCTGTATTATAGGCCAGAAATTCAAATGACAATCTAATTTGTTAACGAAAAGGAACATAGTCTAAAATAAGCCAAGATTTACCACAGAACCTACTCTGTTGGTTACAGAACTTTGCTCCATATTGAGATTTATGTCTTTTCTGCTTCGTTATTTTGTCTTGTATTTACTTGCTGCTTCTCTGAATTTTAATACTGCATTTAAAACACTACATTAATATATCATTATTTCCAAAGTTTTTCTCTCACCTCTCCCACTTCCATTGGTTATAATTCAGTAAAATACTGTATATACAACATCTATAGAATAAAATTGACCAAAAAGGTTCCTCATTTTCTCACAACCTGTGGAAAATGTTATTCACCAGCCAAAAAATTTATGCATATAGAAGGCAAATCTAACCACAAATAAAATGCAGGTAAACAGTAGCTAATATCCAAATATTTTAATTCCATGCCTCTATTCAATCATCTTTATGCCATCTTTTCAGGTAAAAGAAAATCCTAACATGCCCCTTCACTATCTATGGGTACACAGCTGAAGCACTCTCTGTGAGTACAACTGCAAAGACAGATTATTTTTTTTTCCCCAATGCCATCACTGTTGACCATTTGAGAGCAAAAAGGAACAGAGCTATTCTGTCAAAATCTACCCTTGATGTAACAATTAACAAGGACGGTAAAATTCTGCTTCTCAAATATTTTAAAGTTCAGAAATAATTTTTCACAAGATAAAGGTGCATAGAGAAGGTAACCACTTTAACAGATCTGGAAATCCTTTAAGAAAAAAAAAAGGAAGGTATCTATACATTAACTCTCTTAATAGCAACTTCCTCGTTACAACATTCTGTCAATTAATTTGGCGCGGCCAGAGTTAGGAGCCACTTTAGCTCCATGGAACCAATATATAAAAATACTTCTCCCATTTCTATTAGCTTCATTTTTTGACAGTAAGGAAATAAAAAACATAAATTGAATACAGTTCAACAACTGCTTTTATTTATTGTGCTTTTAGTTTAGCTAAAGAAATGGCATGAGACTGTAGGTAAGTATCAAAACAGACATGCGTGGGAGCATGGAGGATACCCTACTTCCACAGAACAAGTTGCAAATGACTTAATTTAAGATGCAGTCCACAATTCACCCTGGTGGATGTGGAGTTGAAGAGCTGTTTAACTGGTAACAAAGTCTGGGCTAACTTTACCATCATGCAGAAATACACTAAAATATTTAACTGAAAATTGGGTGTTATAAAACAATGCTGCATTTTAGATTTCCCAAATGCTAAGTTTTCCTTGCACAGGAAACAAATCTAGGCAAATATTAAAATCGAGTAAACACTGGACTGATTCAAAACAACAGTTTTCCCCAACTGCAAGATCAAGGATGAGATGAAGTAAAAGTCAACAATGTTTACTTAGAAGAAAAATCGACCAGCCAAGAATGTCCTTCGTCATGAAGTATCTACGTAAAAATCTAACTACTTCTTAAATGTAATGTTGAATATAACATTACAGTATCAGAACACTTTAAAAGCAGCACTAGCTACAGCCACAGTATACTAAGTATGACTCTTTGCCAGTTTCGTATTAACAATTTTTCCTCACCAAATAGATATTATACAAGCTGACTAAACTGTAACAAAAAGAAAAAAAAAAAAAAAAAAGAGTCCAATTGTAGTTGCTGTCTCGTAACTGATTGGGAGTTACCAAGTGATTAGAACATTCAAGTATTTGCCAAAGGAAAGCTGAAAGCCGAAGTTTTTCACTGTTACAAGAGATCCTGTAGGAGAAACTTCTAACAAACATATGCTGTCTTTTATACATGTTATGAATGTTGTTTATGATCAGAATAGTTCAATATTTAAGATTTCCCCAACAAAGTTCTGGCCTGCCCACACCTACAGCACTTAAACATACAAAACATGAACAAAGAAGCATCAATGAAACTTCCTGGCATGGAACCAGTCTCCATAGTTTTCCAGATAGTAGTTTCATACAACCTGGAGGCCACTTACTGTAAAACAGGAGCAAGATGAGGTAGATTTGAATTAAGACAGACACTTATCATTTGAATAAACGGAGTTCTGAGGAAAACAATATACACTGTACCAGGAAATACTAGTATTTCAATCAAAACTTTAGGAAACTGGTCATCTGAACAAATACAAATGAATTAAGAAAAACTGCTTTCTAGTTAAATCCCCTGACCCAAGTCAACACACGGTAACTCTTAGGCTACAGTGTCTGCTTTCAGCAAAAGTTATCTAACAAAATCTACTCTTTTATATATGTACTAGAGACCCAAAGGTCAGAATCAAGTTAGAGACAAAATGGGCAACGCAATGAGTAGGGACAAACAAGAATAGCTGGTTCTTACCTGAAAAACATACAAGCTACCCTATAGATAAACAAATGCTTAATAATTCAGAAAGGGCAGGGGGGGACGAACACAAAGACTCCAGAAGTAAATCAAGGATTATAAAAAACAGCACTATATACAGAAGAGAAACAAAGCCTGAAGAACCTAATTTTGACATTATCTTTTTCAGATCTTCTGTGTTTCTAATACATTGAGACACTTACCAGCTAACCTGCCACAAGCGTATCAACAAAACTGCATTCAGCAACACTAGTAAAAGCAGTGTGTGTCATGTCATGTACAAAACTAATATAAATACTCTTTCATCCTACACAATGCTAAACCCAAATTAGTGAGCCATTAGCCACTCTAAGTAATCATAATGGGGACAGACTATTTAATAGGGCCTGTAGCATTACGACAAGGGGAAATGGCTTTAAACTAAAAGAGGGTAGAATCATACTAGATAGATGTAAGGAAGACATTTTTTGCAATGAGGGTGCTGAAATACTGGAACGGGTTGCCCAGAAAGGGGGTAGATGCTCCATCCTGGAAATATTCCAGGTAAGGTTGGATGGGGCTCTGAGCAACCTGATCTAGTTAAAGATGTGAAGATATTCCTGCTCATTGCAGGAGGGTTGGACTAGATGACCTTTAAAGGTCCCTGCCAACCCAAACTATTCTATGACGATGTTTGGGAAAAACATCTTTAAATGGTGACCTGTAGGTATATTTGACTCTTTAAATGTTCTTTTCTATTAACCAAGATATTAAACTCGCCATCTGAACAGTTAGAAAACAGCTCTATGGAAACTCTTCTCATTTTTTTTCCCCGAAAACCAGTACCTATTAAAAATGCTAATTCATCTAACAATAACACCTAATCTCTGGAAAATTAAAAGTGGAACCTAAAGACAGACTTGATAGAAGACAGAAATATCAGACTTAAATTCCATGTTTCTCATGGAAGATTTAATAACCCAAAACAAGCACGACCTCTGGTAATGAGATAAACCTACTTGATGCCTACATTACAGAAAGGAGGCTTGTGAAATGTTCTTAAGAAAACCCCTGAATGTTTAAATTTCAAAATAGCATTGAGCCTGGTATCAAAAGGCAGGCAACCTCACTAAGGCAAGTTAATGTCTATGTCTCAGTTTACTGGATTACCACTATTAAAATTTTTTACCCCGTAAGAGCTACTGAAGCAAAAGGTTAGAGGCAAAGCAAAAGGTCAGAGGCTTACTGCTCACACTAAGAAAAAAAAAAAAAAAAACTACTCAGCAGGCACTGCCTCTTGAGAGAGAAACCAGATCTATAAATAAGTTTTCCTCACACTAAGCAACAGATCCATAACAGGTTTCCTCACATGAAAAAATACTATTTCTACAGAAATTTCACTTACTGCTTTTTGGGTGTTTTACTTGTTGTTTAAACACAGACCCTTTGAATAAAAGCAAACTTTTCTAAGGAAAGGAACTTATTTTGGGTGCACATCTCAATGACACCAAGTAAGATCTCAAAATTTAGACAGGTGGATGAGTCCAAAATAGGTACCAAGTAGACAATTGAAACTGAAAGTTAGTTTCTTCTTATTCTGGGTAAATACGTGTACAAACTCCAAGTCAAACTTAACTCCAGTAGCTGAGGAAGAAAAAATAAAAATTATTAAGGCAAACATTAATTTTAGCTTCTTCAAAATCTGTAGGGAATATATCAAACACATTAACAAGAAATTTTTCTAAATTATTTATAAAAGCCTCATTCTTACTTCTCACAAAAAACGGAAGAGTTCAGTATTTGAGGAACTTGAGTAAGAAGATTTATTAACTTGTAAGCAGTAACCATTTTGAGAAATTACATTAAAAATATGGAATATAGACTGGTCTTTAATAGACTTTTTTCTCTAAATCTAAGTCTAAAATCCATTAAATAGGAGACGCTAAGTATGCAAATGGAGTATTCTATAAACAAGCACACCAGATGCATTTGAAGTCTTTCCATCAATAATTGAACAAAAACAGCATCTGCTAAATCTGAGGTCTCATGAAACACTAAGACTGGTGTCATTTTGCCGTTACATAGGAAGCATCTGAGAAGTGTTCTTTTAGTTTCTTGATCCATCAGTCTTACTGAAAGAAAATTAAGTTATAAATAAAACCAGATAATCTGAAGATCACAGACAAAAACAATTCCTTATCAATTACTACAGAGGAGACCAAACCTGGGAACACTTACAAGCAATACTGCAACACATAAACTCATACTGGAGATTTACGCACATTTGACAGCACATTAAGGGACAAAAATTACTTATGAAACAACTTCTGTTTGCAAGTTCACGTGAAGTAAATATTAGTATGTTCTACAGCATTTTGTGCAAACATTAGAAGATGATGGCAGAGTAAAAGATTTTAGTCTCCTAAATATCTATAGCATAACTGAATACAAGGAAAACTTATCACATTACGCTAAATATTCACAGTTCGCAGAAACTGAAAATATAAAGTTATAAATTAAACATAACATTGTTATGATTACTTGCTCCATTACTGAAAAATTACCTTAGGTAGAGTCCTTGACACACACTAAAACGTAATCTAGAAAGCCAATTATGAACCATCTGAAAATGGTTATGAAATAAATAGGTACAACCAAAAAATACCTTATTCCACAAATAGCTTTGCTGTATGTATACAAACACATAATATGCTACAAAAAATGGCTGAACTTCTGCACTGATTTTTATGCAATGCCTTTTCATACTAAAAGCAGTTACAGCAATGCAATTAAAGGCTGAAAATAATATATTTAGTTTCTGAAAATAATACAACATGAATATTCTAAGGCCTGTTAAGGAATTATTATTCTTGCCTAAAGCACCAAATTTAGTATCTAAAACATTGAAGAACATAAGAAATGCAAGATTTAAGTATCTGTCTACTGATACACATCACTGTAATCCTGCAAAAATAAAAAAAGTTGTTTATTTTTAGTAACACTAAAAAAAGTGCTACAGGCAAAACTAAGACCACTCACAAAAACCACAAACTGCATATTTAGAAATGTTTGCTCAAAGACCTAGCCTAAGTTGGTTTATGCAGAGCAAGAGACTTGATCACTGAAGTAAATCCACTGCCTTGAAAGCAGGAATGTTTTATCAGGTTGGGGTTTTTTTAGTTGTATATTTAACCATCTGCCTTTCTCCAAGCTAGTTTTACCTTAAAAGGCTTTTAAGGTGTCAAACATGAACTACTTCTTCCACTAGTATGCATGCTGGATTTCAATAAGGAGGTAATTCATCTCTCCCAACCAAGCTCTACAAAAGCGCTTTTATAAAGCGGCTTAGCTTTATAGCAGTTTAAGCAGCAGAGACTTTATTCATACAACCTCACAAAACTTCACCACCATCAGCTTCATTGAGTGCACTAGGCTGTCAAGATAAAATATCAAAATTTATTAGTAGTAGAAAACAGATCAAATTTGAAAGGATCCTTGGAAATTTTTATTAATTTATTTATTATTGGAAATCTGCCTTAGCTTAGTTTAGTTTTCAGTAAGGTAGGAAACAATTCTGCATTCAGTGAAAATTCATTCTTATGTACTGGGGCTTTTGAGCATAACAGAATCAGAAGACAGGAAAAAAATATGCAGCTCTATTCACTTAAGAGCCAAGAAGTGCAAAAACCTATTCCTGATTTACAGAAGTCCAAGGAAACCTAACATTTCACAAACGTCTACTAAACTTGCAACTGAATGTAGAAGTGAGGGATAAGATATACCTCAGTAGGCTCAAAATAATAAAGAAATCAGAAGCTATATTTATAAACCACTCCAAAGGACAAAACTCTTAGAACAAAGACTAAATATAGGGTGGGGTTTTTTCAATCAGGTTTCTGGCATTCCTGAATCTATGAACTTTTTTGTTGTTTTGGGATGTATTTTTTTAAGTCCCTTGCTCTCATCTGTCTTACAGCTTTTGATCCAAGTCCACTGCAACCTTTGCTGTTTAGGCAATCTCCACTGCTTTAGGAGGTGCCACTTTATGCTGATACTTACACAACATACTTGAGCAGCAGTGCTTCTGTGCAAGAAAAATTAAAGGAAAGCAAAACAACATCTAGAAATAATTTTGGAAAAGACTAGGAGACAAAAACAGTTAAGTATTTAATATACAAAGTCTTACAGGAAAAAACAAGCATTCAGAAGTTGAAACTCACAAGAAACAGTTCCTTACATAGGCAAGTTACACTTTAAAAAGGGGGAGTTTTCCTCGGAGGGAAGAGGACAAGGACATCCAAAAAACTCAACTCCCTCTTTAAACCACCAGTAAGAGTTGCAAGCTGTAGGTCAGTATCACAGCTATTAAGTACAATACCCATCTGACACTATTTTGCAGCTTTACTACAGAATTAAATCTGTGCACCATAAAACTAGGACTACAAATCCACGTATTTTGGCCTCTTTTGTAGACACATGAAAATTGTTTTAATACACTAAATCCAAATCATTCTCTTTTCACTCTTTTAAGTTGGTGACATGAATAGAAGTATTTCCAGAAACTGGAATTATTTGGTAAAAAGGCTCTGATTGAGATTTAACAATGTAAATCTTTGTAAGCCATTCACAATTAGATAATAATCATTGCACAGTTTGAATAATTAATATATCACTAGCACTCAGAAGTAATATATTCATTTAAAAAATATTTGTGCTGCTGAAAAATAAAATATTGCTTCCAATCACCATCATCAAGAAATATGTAAGCAAAATATTACAGGAAAACAAGTTTCCTGATTAAGCTATTATGAAATTATAATGCATATACATATTGAGCTGTAACAGCAGATTTACTAACCAACTTTTACAAAGCAAGGGAAACACCCTAACCAATACAAAAGTGTTTATCAATAAAACTGGTAACTGATTCAACTCGATTACAAGACATTTTTCAAAAGTAGTTATATTGAAAAATCAAAGTTTAACAAGTTAGGAAAGAGACAGAGAAAGAAACTTTAAAGAGGAAAGCCTAATACTGCAGCCTTATATATGAGGTTTCAATTCTGGTTGTCACTGCAGTCATGGCACTTACCATTTATGTCCTCCTTTTATACTGAACAGTAAAAAGGGATAGGATATAAGTGAAGGAAACTTACTTTTCAAAGCTTTTAAGAAACAAAAACAAGGATTAGAGACAATTATTATTTTTCTTCTAAATACATAGTTGGCAGAAGACTTGCAATATGTTATAGAGATAATGCCACAAGAGTTTATCAAGACCTGATATGGTAGAAACCATCCACCAGTACCATAAAATGCAATTTTCACCAAGACGCAACTTTTAAAATAGAGAATAACTTTTTTCAGTAGATGTACAACAGTAATCTGAAACTAGAAGTAATTACCAGATGGAGTCTGTTCACCATGAACAAGTATTAGTAAGAATAAATAAAAAAGTTTAGTTGTATAAGAAATTCTAGTAAATTGAAAGAAGATTTGATGTATCATTTTGCAGTCTCCAGAAATGGTTTACAATTCCGCTGCAAAATGCAAAGGCTTTTCCAATTCCCATTCACACTATAGAACTTAAGTCCAGTTATCTAAAGACGTGTAATAATGAACCCCTATAAAATGACAGGCCATGTTTAGAGTTACATAGCTGCCCTTATTAGAAACAGTTGCTAAAGAAAGTAAATTAAATATATCACTTCCAATTGTTTTAATTCTTCTTCTTAAGTTCAAAGGACATTAGAAGTAAAACATAAGTCAGCACACGACCAGATTACTAAAAACTAGTGTGAAGATGAGAGAAAACAATTGTTTTAAATTATTGTATTTTGCCACTTCAACTTCACATGGCATTAAAAAGCCCGAACACCCGTAACTACATATTCCTTTTTATAACTTATAGCAGTTTTGGAAAGGTTGTTGCTGTACAGCTATATCTATATATTCTTGCAGTGTATTAATTAGTTCCAGATGAGTACACAGTTCCAGTAATGCAACTCAGTCGGAAAGCTACACTCTTCCAAAGCATTCTTCCACCTTTACCTTTCCCCCAAGAAGATTTCATCCTATAAAAGTCGCAAAAATTATGCATAGTGATTGAAGTGCCTTCCATCTGAACCATTCCGCTTCCCTTCTTATACTACATCTTTGCCACGTCCAGCACACCAACTTGAACAGTTTCTATTCACATGGAGTTTGGAATTTTAAGATGCAGATAAGCACAAGGATGGCCAAACTGTGGCAAGCAATTCAAGCACAAAGGCTAAGTATCATTACCTCAAGACAGCTGCAAGAAGAAAACCAGTTGCTGTGGGTCAACGCTATCAAGTTTTCCCCAGCACCCCAAGCTGCAGGATATAGGCCACAATTTCCTAACAGCAATGGAATCTGAGGGAGCTATGGCCATCTCAAGCCTGTGGGTTGGCTCCTCAGCTTCCCCTTCCTGCAGTGCTCTGCAGCAAGTAGCATGGGTCGAACAGATTAGCCACAGGAAGATTTTGGCAGGTAGCTTATACAGTTAGAAAGTCAGGCCACACCCAAAGATGCTATCTGAAGATATTAAGGTGGAATGAAATTTCGTATTTGGCACTACAGAAGTTACAATCAGTAAGTGTACTTCTAAATTACATCAGACATTGTAACATGCTATTTCACAAAGTATGTTTAATAATATGTGGGAACACACTAAAGTATAATATAAATTTTGAATTCTTGATCTTCATTACCCCAAAGAAAAGACATGCTGAAAGCAGTTCTCTTTTACAGCGTAAGCACATATGGAAATGACTGATTGTTTTCTGGTGCATGTTTCTCAAAACACAATCAGCAAAATCTACTGACAGCTATTAGTAACAGAGGAACAATTTTGCTTCCTCCCCACCTTTACTAAAAACACTGAGGGGCAGAGGATACTGGGGAAAAAAAAGATGTCCTGCTGAAAACAAGAAATCCTGTATTTTCTAACTTCTCTTTAGGATGTCTCAGAACATATGTAACACATTCTTCTCAACCCTACAGAAAATGTTATGGTACAGAATGTAGAACAGGTATTTCTTCCACAAAACCAGAAAGTATCTAAGAAACCAGCAGTTCACTTTTGATTTATGAATCAAGTTGTACCTGTGAAAGGGAACAAAATTCCCTCCTGCAGACTACAGTTATTAGAATAACGTAAAAGAGAATTGCGTGGATCACTTATTCATTGCTTCCTCACTAAGAATAGCTGTAACAGTAAAAGGTATTCTTCTCACATGAAACTGAAGTATTCACAATACAGGTTGTCTTCATTTAACTGCTTTGGTTGGTAGAAAAAAAAAAATCATACCCTTGACCAAAATAGATCATCACGAAAATTTAGAAGTGAGTCCTCTGACACACCATTTTGCTAGTCCTGCAGGATAGTCTTCAGAGGCAGAACACACCTAAATTACTAATATAAACAATGTAGAAATTATAGCACAGGACAATTTTTTCCCCACCTTTATAATCTTTTAGTCTCCTTTAGTAAAGATTTTGAAGTTTTCCTCATCTAGTTTTATAACAACTCAAAGTGGAGAGTGATTTTAGGCTCCACATGAAGTTAACGCTGCCCATTTTACTTCTCAAGAGCATTATTCTTAAGAAGTTAAGCATAAACTAAAGCAAGCAATTCAAACAAGCTTAACAGCCTGAACTGGTTTAAAATTTAAACCTTCAGTCAAACTAGCGCACCTCCCCATGGAAACACCATTTATTTCCATGACCTCCCACTTAGAAAAAAATCTATTATTTTACTGGAAATATTAGTTTTCTGAATAAAAAGTCGAATTATTACCAGAACACCTTCACTTAACTGAAGCGTTCCATCACCAGTGTGTAGGAAAACAACAGTGATGCCATCGCACAAGAGAATAACTACATTACTAAATTTGTACCACTCCACTCATGAGAACAATGGAATACTGAAGGAAAAACAGTAAACAAGAAGGCAGCAGCTCAATAGATAGAATATAAGAATATGACAATTAAAAAAAAATCTTTTAGAATTTGGACTTCTGTCCTAGAATTTTACTTACATTGTCCATGAAATTTGGCTTAAATCCTCCCTCCTGCTGTCGTCGTAACTCCTCCTGCTCCCTCTGGCGCAGCATCTCTTCTTCACGACGTCGATGTTCTTCTTCATGTCTAGAAAATTTTTCAAAAACTATGTCAACTTAAGACTCTTGACCTGTTCAGGCATGTACTCAGTCCCAGGAGATAAGATCAAGCATATAAACAAAACTGGCCATTATTTATTTTTTTGATATAGTATAAGGCACTGATCTACTCCACCTGATGGATTTGAATATTACTGAAGTATTTATTCATATTTTTAACTGGAATACAGGTAATTACAATACCAGCATATTCTGTACCTGTTCTTCTGTCTACACGTTGCTGAACAGATTAAAATACTTCAGTTTTAAACAATTCACTATGGATTAAAACATTTCAATATGGCCAAAAGACAGCTTTTTAACTCTACAAGGTGTCTGTGTTTTGTTCTTTTTCCTCATTTACATTTCTTGTGATATTTAAGATTTAAAGTATAAACTCAATCAACACGATGATACTATGTCTATTTTCTTAAATTTTAGCAGAAGCATGAAAACAAGTATTTGTATGAAACAGATCTTAAAGGAAAAATTGTTTGCTACATACCAGAATATCAAGTGAAAAATGTTGGTAGAAACCTCATGTCAAATTTGCATATTTGCATAAATTTGCAATGCTACTGTTCCGCATACAGACCACCTGCCCATAAATCTTAGAAGCACATTTACATCTATTACAGCTATGCTTCAATCACAAGGCTAAAATAAATATGAAATAAAAAAATGTACATTAAGACATTTCTACACTATTTAGAAAGCTCAGAAATTTACACAAGAACTAGAGTTGAAAGAAATGAAAAAATTCAAGAAATACTTGAAATCATTCTTTTATATTTGTATAACTGATCATTTTTTCTGTTCAAGAACATTAACAGAAGCATCACACAACTTTTTAGCAGCAGAAACATTTTTACTTTATATAAAAAGCAAGCTCTACAACCTAGAGTATCTAAATTCATGCACGCCTACAGCAGCTGCATGCCACATGTTTGCACAGTAGAAGAAAAAATACCTCAGTTGTATCTGCTTGCGTTTTTGAAGTTCTTGATTTCGAAGTTCTTCCAAACGCCTCAACTCTTCTTGACGTCTCATGAGATCTAACAGGAGTAAAAATGTAATAAATATAAAAGCTGCCAAACAAAAATGTGGCAACACAAGAAATTGCTATTACTGTCAGATTACAGTTCTAACATTCAATTTTTAAAGAAATTTCTCAATGCGTTTAACTAGTTTCTTCCCATAAAGCTAAGTCTAGTATATGAAAAAACACATTGGATGCACGGCACACAGAAACATGGGAAGATACAGGACTAGCAAAGCCTCTGAAGCAGGTTATGCAAACAGAAATCTGAAGTCCTCAAACAAAGGAAAGGAGAAAAAGCTCTCCATCTCTTAATTCACACCCTGGTTTTACAACCAGGGCAACACATCAATTTTCTCACAATGCTGTGTACTGATAAAGTCACACCAGCAACTAGCACACTATGTATGGACTTATACCCTCCACTACCTTTTGCAGACCACTGCATGGCACACATCAGAAAAAAATGGTATGAACTTCATGTACATGTAATCCGAGCCTCCATAGAGATTTACTACATGACTCTGCTTATAGACAAATGACTAATCCTTTAACACTACCAGAAAGGAACAGCCATATCCTCTGAAAAAGTACTTAAAATGCTCGTTAAAACCAGGGCACAACTAGTAGTAATTACATTTGCTGTACTAATTTATGACCAGTCACATTATTGATGTCTGCTTGGAAATTTATGCTTTCTTCAATGAAAATTAACTCTACTTTTTGTTAGAAAGCAGTTGTTTGCCTTTTCTATTTTCTCAGTATATTGGCCACATGACATTATTTATAGGAACATTCCACTATACCACCTATTACATGCCTTTTATGTGTCAGTTCAACTACTCCATACATTCCTCTTTGCATTTCTTCACTAATTAAATCATCTTTTTAGCTATGCAAACCACTTTCCTCAAACTTACATCAGCATATATGATTACAACTTAATCTTTTACTTAAATGTCCAAAAACTAGAATGTCTAATACATTTCACCAAAACATCATTTATTTGTTTTCTTTTCTAACAAAAAAGATTATCAGATTTTTACTCTCACAGCATCCTTACTGACATTAGAAGTCCTTTCTCAAGCACATTTTGCAGGCTTGCTTTTCCAATCTCTTCTGCAAAATTAACACATTTCACACTGCAATAACATGATTATATTGAAGATTCGCTCAAATCACGAAGTCTGAGGGTTGCTCCTTTCCAACTGTGCTTGCCATAGAAGGCTTGGCCACTGTTACCCTGATACTTGGGGAGCACCCGGGGAGCTCAATTTTGTCCACTGTGGGATACGATGTTTCCTTTTCAGTTCTTTGTTCTTTCAAATTTATGTAGCATTCCCTTTTTCTTTTGTTAATGCACTGGCACAGGATTTCCTATTTTCTCTCTACCACTAATTGCTATAAAATTGTCATTTACTCCCCTTTATTCTTAAGGTGTAGAGTCCTACTTTTCCTAGCCTCTTTCATTTGTTTCCACAGCATAGAGCTGATTACTGCCTTTCCTGAAAGTGTTAATATTTTGAAGTTCAACAATTCAATTTATGATCTATGAATTTATGATTTATGAATTTATTTCACGATGGCAGAATCTTGGCCAAAGCCTTACTAGCCAAATGAAATATAGTTCTACAGGTTTGGGCTGTGCACAGAGCCATTCATATTAAAAGATCTACAATGATGGTAATTCTGGACTGACATACGTTGAACACAGGCCCCTTCTCTGAATAGAAGAAACATGCGTTAAAGCAGCTATGAAATAAAAAGACAGAAAGCATTACTATTAGCTTCTGCACTTTCTTGTGCTTAAAAATGAGCAACTTCATTTTATCTCAACGTTCTGCAGAGGGCAAAAGGTGAAAGTGTACTCTCACCTCGGAAGTTAATCCTGCAAGTAGCGATACCCAGTCCAAAAAGATTTTTAAGTTGTTTTAGCTGCTTATTTTTCCAGTTTTAAAAATGGAAAACAAATGCCCATCTTCCATACAACTGATAAAGAATTAAGCTTCTGGTTAAATTCAGTCACATTTTCCAGTATTTTCATAAACTATTTAACCACCATTATAAAGAATATTTAGAGAAGTCTGAAGCATACCACCAATATGTAGATCAGAAACATCATGCCAATTTACTTTACACGTGGAAACACATATTCTGCTTTACAAATTACTTCTGACTCAATCTGTCAAAACACGACACTTAAAAGTGAAAAATTACACATAACAAAAGAGTGAAGTCTACCTTCAGTATTAATACCACACCATAAAAACCTGAGTACTTAAGCCCACATGTTCTAGTTCAAGTCCTACTAGCTGTCATGAAGCAATTCCTATAAAACCTTCACCTGCAAGAGTATATGGACTGTAGTAAGCTCACCCTTCCAATCTTCTTTTTAGCTCCTGACAATTAATATATCGTTTTGTATTTCAGAATAACTACTTCAATACACCTTTAAATCTGTTGTTTGCGCAACAGGTATACAAACCCACTAATTCTAGGTTCTGATGCCTCTAAAGTTTCATTGCATCTTTCTTAAAAACACTGTGATGTAATCTCATTAATTTAATTAATATTCTTGGCATGGTCTGAACTTACACCCAGAGATACTGTTCAGACCAGCAAGATTTCGAAGCAACCAATATCTGAAAATAAATCGAAGAGAAAAAAACCACCTTATTTTCATACACAATGAAGCTAGAGAGTCACCAAGATTAAAACAGAAGGAATGTTTTGTTTACTAACCACTAGAGCTTGGCAAATTAAACACCTGCAGATGAATAAGCATAAATCTAATTATCTGAACAAAATTCCAAGTTATTTGGTACCAAAGAGACAAATGGCAAAAGAAAAAACCTTCCTCCCAGATTAACAAAAAGCATGTTTCCTCACTGGAATATTAGCACCAAAAGCATTCATATTCTAGTTGCTCTTTAATGGAAGGGATAATTCTCTTCCATATAAAAGTGGAGCTTAATATATGTTCAAAAAAAGGAATATTTTTTCCTTCACAGAATTCTTAAAAGAAACCTTAATATCTAAAACACGCCTAAGCAGTTCTCCCATGTTTTATCATCAAAACCTCTTCTATGCAATCCGTATTTTCAGCATTGAACTATCTTCGCCAGTATCAGTCACACATATACACAAAATTAAAAATGTGTGTCTAATTGAAAAGAGGGCACTGTACTGTGTATTATAGCCACTGTTGTTATATCACATTAACATTCACATTCCTCATCTGTAAATTATGCCTATGCTTACATGCATACCAAACGCTTTAACATTTTTTGCTGGAAAATAAACCAAGAAACAACTTGAGAGCTGTCATTTCAGACACTGCAATAACTAATCGGCATTTCAAAACAATTCTTTATTTTATTATGCTCTGTATTTCAGTTCAAGATCTTATATAAACAGTATGGTTTCACACTAAAAGCAAGCATGCCTATTTAGAAAAAACAGGCTAAGAAAACTTTTCCCTAATGATAATTTTCAGTTGCAGTAGATCTAAGAATACTATATAAAAATGAAATATACTCCTTTTAGTTTCTTTTCCAGTTATGAAAATGTTTTAAAACATATTTTAAAAGACTATGTGTTTATACTCAATATATCCAAGTATTTAGGTGCTTTAATTCCACCAATCTAGTGAATACTCTAATTCAGTTCACGTAGGTATTTTCAACACATCATTCAAGTCGGCAGAAAAAATTAAGATAAAGCAGTCTCACACAGGGAAGCCATGCTTCCAACAAAAATGTCTTTATGAGTAAGCATTAAGTAAAGCCAAAAAATTGCAGCAGGCAGCTTGTATGAGTTACCTGGGTTTAAGTTTAGAAATGCACCCACTACTTAGAATCTAAGTTCAAATTCCTTTAAAATGCCAAGATGCCCTTATTCAGCCTATCAAGCTAGTTATTGTACTGTCTTATGATCTAACACTCTTAGGGATAACAGGTTGTTTTTTTTTTTATGTAGCCATGCTCTCCCTTAAACTAAGATTTAAAAAAAAAAAAAAAAAACAAAAAAACTTCAGTGTTTCATTCATGCAAACAAACCTTTAGATCCTTTCCAACAGATTTGTAATATATTTAAACTTGATCCACTCAAGTCTTGCAATTTAGCAGTCATGCAGAGGAAACAAAAAGCAACTAGTAGTTCAATAGTTCTGAACTGAAAAGCAGCAACTGCATGTCCACAGCATTTTGGGAAAACCTGTTTTGGGAAGAAGGCTAACAAGCAGGAAGTACCAGACACTTACTCTACTACTCTCCTCTCTGCCCAAGAAACACAAGCTCCACCCAGCTCCATTCTTAAAGATAGGGCTTGAAAGCAATTGCTTGAGGACTTTCTTCCCCCAGCGCTAGCAGAAGATGTCCAAACAATTATGAAAGAGGGATATATGATCTTAATATTTCAAGAATGACTGAAATTCATGGCAACTGTGAGTTATTTTGAGTTGTAACATACATATAATACTACGCACACACCAGACTTCTCAGCTGGGTTTCAAAAGAAAAAAAAGTAATATTAGCTGCTGGAACATTTAAAATCATACCAGAGGCGCACAGAACAGCCAAAAGAAGCATGAGCGATCATTTTTTATTTTTCCCTGCACGTTGCCCACAAACAGTACTTAGTCCTATCTAGTACCATAAGCAACACCAAAAATGGAAAATAATTTTACTCATGAATGTGAAGCTACCATTCAATTTTTTTACATAAAGGACTTACACTAGAAAATTTAAGAAGTGAAGAAAACAGACCTAGACAATCACCCCTTTCTCATTTTCTTAATCCCTGCAAATCATCAAGGAACATGTGCAAGGAAAAAGATTACTTCCTTTTTCTCAGTTCAATGCATTTAATTAAATGACATCTGGCAAAATCTCTAAGTTTAACATACAGCTACATGCTACACAAAGAAAATCTGTGACAAAACAAATTTAATACTAGTAGATTATCTGATTTTACCTTGCCTCATCAACATTAGCTGATGCTCATGTCTAGCTGCTTCCATTTCTGCCTCTAGTTTCTCTTTGGCTTCTCTAATGTTCCTGTCAACCTGTTCACGCTGTTGCTTTTCCATCTCATCAAGAGCCTTCCACCGTGAAGCATACTCAAACTCAAATGTTCCAGGCTGAGCAAAACGTGGAGGCTGTTCTCTTTCCCTAATAAAAATTTTGCAGTTAAAATGTACAGAAGGACACATTTAGATAAACAGCTCTAACAGCCAAAGAATTTATAAACAATCACTTCAAGTGTAGATCTGACTTTAAATCAACCTGTCAGATGACTACATTTTAAACCAGTGAAAGCTTAATTCAACTGCTAAGTAATGTGATCAGATAAATTGTCCAAATAAAGATCTGTTCAATTTATATAACTTTAAGATAAAAATTCATGTTTATATCAGTATAAAATATTAAGCTGCAACACTAAATTAACTGTGTCCAACCTTCTAAAATAAGCAGTCAATTTATTTAAATAAATATCAAAGCTTATTAGACAACTCAGAATATTATCCAGAATCTCTAAATACTAAAGGGTGCCAATATTTTATTTCACATTCTAACACTAATATTGTAACTTTTTAAAAGTGATATTCTACAGCCTTACCAGAACAAGCATTTTAGCTTCAAGCAACATGATTTCTAAATGGCAATCAAATCTCAATATTAAAAAGTAATATTATCAGATGAGGTGTCTTCTCTTCCACCTCATGATCAAAGCTCACTTTCTCATGTCATTGATCAAAGTTTTACCTGAACCATGGAAGCTGCAAAGATTTACGCTCCACTGACTTGACACACAGTTAAGGGACTATTCAGGAACAAAAATATGTGGTTACACAAATCACTGCAGGATTAGACCACACCCCTAATCCATAAAAGACTACCTTGGCTGGCAACAAGCTCCAGCTGATTTCAGTGTAGGCCAGGAATCTGTCTACTTTAGTAAATGCACCGCATCTTAAACCAACAAGCTAAGTCTGAATTTTACTATGATCATGAAATCTTGGCATGGCCCTATTTAATCCTTTGGCACAAAACAGCACAACATATCAATGCTTCCTGTCACTGAAGCACAAAAATAAAAATTAGTGTATATTTACCAAGCTAACTAAGTACCTAAATCATGTTTTATAAAATAAAGCTAAACGCACAACTTACTTGTGATACTGTTGTGTTTTTTGCATCAGCTTTTCTGGGAGCCCATCTTCATCATCAAATTGCTCCATTGGTTCTACAACAACAGGTCGAGGTGTTCTGGAAGACAGTTTCAATTTAATAACTGAATCATAAATGAAGTAGATAAAAGTTACTTTAGTATTTGAGGAAACATTCCAAAAAGCTAACATGTCATCTATAATTCCTGTGTCTTGCAAACTCTTCTTAAATCACAGCATTCCAATGAATCCTGATTTTAAGAATTGTCTTTGAAAATAATTGTTTCTACACTTGAAACCAGCTATTCCACATAGAAACCACAACTTACTTGATGTAATTCTACTTGCTATGAAGTATTTAAAGATTAAAAAAATATACCAAAACAATTACAATCAATCAAACACACAAAATATTTAGGAAGGAACTAGCTTTTTGTTTTCAGTGAGGCAACACAGGGGCCATGATTATATTGGGAAAGCACCAAACAAACCCAAAAGAGAACAAATGCAACCCATTCGTATTTCCAGAGAATATTAAACATTTCTTTTGAAAGTTACTCTACAATTGAAAACAGCTTGAGAATTTGGCATTAATATTCCAGTGATAATTACAAAAACAATTTCTCCTTAAGTTATTTAAAATCCAGTCTTTGAACAACTGTACTATCACAAATCAGAATTCTAATTTATCTTTGAAAACACGTTCCTTGAATTCTCAATATCTGTAGTAATCAGAGGCAAGTATTAGCCAGTACTGCCAAGAATAGCAATATAAGGATGCTGAACTGTGTAAAAAGCTCTCTGCATCAGTCTTGGGAGCATAGTACACACCTTAAAGAGGTAAGAAAAGAGCTAGTGACACTATTTTCAAAATGCCAGCAACTATTTATTGTGTTCCACACCTTTATTTCACTTTGAAGATCTTTTCACAGAAAAAAAAAATCAGTATATTTTAACAGCGACAGCTGAAAAAGAAAACTTCAGGCAGCAAGTGCAGATTGAAAAGGTGCTCTGTGATTCCAGACTTCACAACCCAACAACTCTTTCTCCTGATGTTATCTGCATGTCAATTCCTGGCAATTCTGTTATTTAAATGCAACTGAACTGTGGTGTTAACAAGTTATGATTTAAAACAACAAGTTTAAATCTCTCATTAATGCTTCAAATGCCTAGTTTTGATATATTTAGCCCATAAATTTAAATATTTTCTTCTTATTGGGCAAAGAGTTTTCAGCTAAAAGTGTAAAATTTTAGACTCTGAAGCAAAGCATAAAAGTATCATGGCAGCAGATTGATGTTAATTATCTTTGCAACTGTGCATTAGGGAACACCTTAGTCACCTAAGCAAGACAAAGATCAAGTGCTTTTTATTCACTCAGGCCACAGTTAGGTGGCCATTTCAAACCAGCTAATCTATCCATCTGGTAAAACAAAAATACCCTCCCTCATATCCCAGCTTCTTTTTCCCTGCCACCATCTCTCATGCCAAGAATAGCTCTCATGTAACACGGAAATAGATTAGTTCCCTAGTTTGGCTCACAATGCTTCCATTCAAATACAAATGCCAAGAAAACCGAGGGGAAGAGAACAAATTGCTGGCACCTACTGATAAAAATAAAGACACGTTCAGATTGAATATACTCTGTAGCCACCAGGTCAGCTCCATGGCACATAAGATTTATGAGATTATCAGGAGAAACAGGAGTTCCAGACCCTTTCCCCACCTGCAATTTACTCCTGGCAACATTTTCTCCTCTGCTGGATCTGATGTTCATAGCACCCACGTTAGCAAGCACCTTCATGTGTTTTAACAGCCAAAAATGAACACAACAAACACAGCTGAACGCTCTTCTGTTCTTTTAGCAAGCACAAATGGCTTATGGAAGTATGAAAATCCTCAAGCAGATAAAAGACCAACAATACAGCCAGGGCAGGAAGAGAAAAAGAACTACAAATTCCCCAATCCGATGTCATCAAGCTTCCATGCCTTGTTTTCCCAAATGAAAATCAGGAAAATAAAAAAAAAAAAATCCTGAATATCTAACATTTCACACAGTCTTTAAAAAAAGCATTTGAAAATGTCACTAGTGAATGTGTTAAAGCACAGCAGTTAACAACTGTCTTCAGCAAGTACAGAAATGAGAAACAAGTGCTGTAATTTGCAAGCTTGCTTGCCCTTGAAATAGAAAGTTTTCCAGAGCTTGTTGCCAAAAACTTCTGCAAATTCTAAGTTTTCAATTAAAAAAAAAAAAAAAAAAAAAGAAGTACTTCTGGCATTTCAAGCCACAAATAAAGCTTTTGAGGTAGAAATAAACACAGGAACACTTTCATAAATTTACAGAACTATCAGCAATGTAGTGCACTGTTTTGCTATGAAACAGAGGAATATTATTTTGTCACACTGTTACTGGGATCAGGAAGAGTACACTCAGTGAAAATGAAGTCTCACAAGAAAAGGCAATATTGTATATATACAAGGAAAAGCAAAATGTTGGTATCAGACTCTCATATGGTAATTACAAGTCTTACAAACAGTAAGCAGAAAAAGATTGTTTTCCTGACCAAAAATAAAAATAAATCAGCATAATTGGTGTAACCATGTAATACACTTTAATTTCTCACCTCACAGCTTTCATAATTTGAAAATAAAATAGGAACTACGAATACTTATGAATGTAGTTTTCTTTCACATCAGAAAGATATACTCACACAAATTCAAACAAAAGCCTGGGAACTTACGTTGTTAGCAAGAATGCCCCATCACTGCATCTTTCTAGAGCTTTCCGTGCTGGAGGTTTTGCTGCAAACTCTACGAAACCTTTTCCTGTAGCTCTGCCACGATCATCTACTACAACAACAGCTCTTTCCACTGGGCCAAATTGAGAGAATGCTTGTTCCAGCAGCTCATTAGAAACCACAGGTGAAAGATTCTTGACCGTTAGGGCAGCTCCATGTGTAGCAAATCGAATCCGAAGTGGTCTACTCTTCAAAATAGTACCGTCAAGTTCTGCCTTTGCTATTTCAGCCAGTGTCCTAGATTCCTTTTTCAAGATATAAAATATTTTATATATTTTATTTTCAAAGACAACAAATATGGCTTTTGTGTTCCCCCACCACCACCCGAGAAAAGTTGCAATGTTTTTTCCTTAACTTGAGCACATTAGCATCAGGGTTATTTAACTCTTCCCCCCACTCCCCAAAACAAAACACCAAAGTTCCTGTCCACTGATTGAAAAAAAATATGCATGTGTCCTCCCCTACAGTTTATTCTAAAAAAACCAACATCGGTGCAAATTTTTGTTGGACGTTAGAGAACTTAACAAATTCTCATTATGATAGATACATTTGTGTTGCTCTGCAAAGGCTTTCAGTATAGCTGAAAACTTGATGCTTTTTCATATTCACCTACACAAATGCCTATATTCTGCACCCCTAGCTCCACATAGTAGGAAACAGTATTTTCAAAGATGACCGTACAAGATCTAAAGTGTTTTGGTTTTCGTTTGGGTTTTTGTTTTGAAATAAGTGAAAATATCCCACTTGCTCATTACCATGATGAACTCAATAAATTGATGTCAAATTCTAATTTCATCAATAAATGATGAAATTACCTTCTTTGCTCATACATTTATTCTTCTCACATTTATGGGATTTCTGTACCCACATCCATGAGACAGTCTGCAGAACTAACTGCCTTTTTTCTCATTTCAGACATTTCCACCGAGTTTGACACCTGCAATCCCTTACATTTAAGGCAATTATTCTCGTGGCCATTTTCTCCACAGTTCAACTGACTAGGCAATTGTTAAAAAAAATAACATATTCCCTAGACATAACGGAAAAGGAAAGTTCAGATAAAAGCTATATCTAATCTACATTACATACAAAACTAAGTAATGACATGTAAATATATCGCACTTCCTCCAGAAAATTGCTATTTCAGGCTGAGGCATTCTCAGCGTAAAAGATGCACGGCAGAATGCCACAAGCACTTATCTTTAAGACGACAACCAAAAAGAAAAAAATCCTAAACAGTAAAATATGTGGAAAAATCATAAGTAGAGACACACACAGAGACACTAAAGCTATTCCCAGACTGATATAAATCAGTTCATTCTAGGCATGGCAGTCATGAAAACTAATCCTGCACATTAAATTGACATTTAAATACAGTATCATAAGCTTTTCACATTATTCCTTTTAAGCGTGCTCAACTTGAGCACATTTAATCGAACACTGTATTATCCCTAAAAATCTAGTCTTATCCGCACACAAGTAATTTAAACAACCCAAAGTCCCATTTCTTTGCAATTTTTGTATTACATGGTCTGTTTTCACGATCCTAGAGCAGTGGTATTTCGAAACAATCCTGTCCAGTCTTTAACTGTGTTTTCATAAACGAAACTTATACTCTCAATGAACTGCACAGGCTGAAATTTGCCTCTACACAAAGAAGGATTTTTGTCTAGTCTTTATGTAGGATAAATTCTCCCTGTTAAATCAGGCGAGCCTTTATGCAGGTATTACACGAACAAAGCAGATCGCACAACCACATCCTCCTCCATTCCCTGAAGAACTGGCTGCCGGAGTCCCCGTGGCAGCAGCAGGGAAACGGTGACTGGTGGAAGGGCCCCCGAAGCCGCGGGTACCGCGTCGAGGGAACCTCAATGCGAGGGGCTGGGAAGGCAGCTCACAAGGCAGGCCTCCCGCTTGGGTATACGGAGGCAAATAGGGAAGGGAGAAGAAGGAAGAGGAGGGAAGAGCGCTAGTAGCAAAGGGAAAGACAGAGAACGAGGGGCAGCTNGCGCGGGTCCTCACCAGGCGGATGAAGCCAAAGCCACGGTCCCGATTGATGAAGACCTCGCTCGGCTCCCCATAGCGCTCGAAAAGGCGCTTGAAATCTTCCTCGGTGATATCAGTAGGCAGATTCCCGACGAACAGCCGGCAGCGCTGCGTGTAGCTCTTCTCGCCAGGTTTGAGAAAGCTTTTGATATNGCCCAGCGGCGCTGCTGGGGAGCTATTCTCGATCCGCACTTGCTTCAAGTTCCTATTCGCTGCCATATTCAGACCTCGCTCCTTTCTCGCTGGTTTTTCTCGGGGGGGACGCGGGGCCCGCTTCAGCTACCTCCGCCTCCGACCCTCCGCCAATTCAAAATGGCGCCGCCACCAACCTCGACGAGTTGTAACGTCCCTGAGGAAGGCCCCGCCCGCGCCACCTTCCCCTGCCACTGCGCCTGCGCGTTGCTGGGCGCGGGGGTGGGTCCGCGCATGCGCCGTCCTGCGCGGCCGTGGGGGCGCCGGGGCCGCTCACGGCGTCCTTCCTATGTCAGGTGCTGTTGTTCCCTCGGCTTCGGTATAGAGGCGAACTCGCCTCAAACCACGAGGGATCGGTCTTCACAGTTGCGGAGACAGATACGTACCAGTTGGCTGTACCGCCCGAGAGGAAACGCTGCCCAGAAGCTTCCCTGCTAGCTCGGCTCCCTCGGTGCCTGACCCCCCTGCAGGGAGAGCAGCCATGTTGGGTTAGAGTAGGGGTCTCAGAAGCGTCCAGGTCCTGTAAACTCTGCGGCAGTCCGTCCACAGGCAGGAGAAGGCCTTGCTAGGGTCTCCTCTGAGGGAGAGGCGGGCAGGCGGGGTGCCCCCGTGCGGTCTCGCTGCGGGAGAGGGAGGCGGGCATGAGGCCAGCGACGCTGAGGCGGCTGTGGGATGGTGCAGGAGGTGAGAGGGAGGCAGCATGCGAAGTGTTCACAGAGTTAGATGTGGGAGACAAATCTGAGTGGAGAGAGGCCTTGGTGCATCTGCTGCTCACAGACAATTTCTTACGGCACAACAGCTTTCATTATAAAGGTGATGACTTTCTTACGAGAGGTGTGAGGTGAAATGTTTCCTTCCTTGGGCACGCCATCTTGTAGCTAGGACTACGTGTGTCTCGCGCACAGCGCAAGACTACAGTTTCCTCTCCTCTGCTAGACATCCAGTTGCTGGCTTTGATCTGTGTGCTTCAACCAGTAATTCAACTGGCACATGGTTTCTCAGACAAAGAGCTTATCAGTCTGCCTGAGGCCTCACAGAAAGCCTGATAATCAGTTCTTGGTTCTTATTTCCATAGTAGCCTGAGTGTTTCAGGTGCCCACGTAGCTTTGCATCACACAGGGGAACTCCTGGACAAAAGAGCAAGGCTTCAGGAGAAGTAATATTTGTTTTATTGATACAACTAGAGCAATTAAGAAGTCCAGACAATCCCATGTCGTTAATAGTTACTTCAGCTACTGCATGGCATGTACTGTTCTTTTGAAAAAGCAACATCAAGCATGATACTCAAGAAAAAGTTAATTCTACAACAGGCATGAATCCGTTGCTCAGGGATTTTCCTGTCTGCTGAGGAATATTTTAAGTTCCTCTGCCTCATTTTTCCATTTGAGGCACAAGAAAGATCTCAGTCCCTTTCCTCCAATCTCTGAGGTTGTACCAGGATGTGGAGAAAACATGAGTTCCTGGACAGCAGGTATTACTTTACCAGCCCACCTGTTTCTGAAGCAGACCTGCAGGTGTTGGGCATTGAACTGAGAGCAGGTTTAAACCTCTGAAAAGGAGAAAATAGAGATGGTAGAGGAAGTGTATCTACTGACAGCAAAGGCAGGAAGCCAGGCAGTGTAGGAACATGAGGGAGGTATTAGAGTAGCAGTATGGGATCCCTAAAGCTTAATCACCTTGACTGTCCAAAGAGCTATGGTTTATAATATATTTAGGATTCAATAACAAGTCTTAAGACAAAAAAGGAACGACTTAGAGCAAAACAATAGCTTTTAAAACCTGTTAAGCACGTAAAAGGAGTGAAACAGATGTTAGAAATGATGTGACTATACGTTGTAGAGAGCGAAAGCTCAGTCGATAGGAAAAGGGAGATGTGTAGTAGTCTGCTTGTTAAGTTATTGCCATGGTGTAATAAAATTGCCATGGTTTTCAGACACAGCTTTCTAAATCAGGTTGGTAATAAAAGCTACAACCATTTAGATAGACAACAATGATTTCCTCTGCACTACAAAAAAGTTTAGAGGAGGAGCAAGGAGTGTTTACAAATTCCATGGTATTCTTAGCTTTCCTTAGGTAAGAATATATGTATCAACCTCTGAGTAGTAAATGATGGCCCAGGAAAACAGATCAGTTAAATTCCAACTTTCAGTAACAAGAAAATGATGAATGTATCTGCAAAAAAAAAAAAAAAAAAAAGGTGTTTAATATGTTCATGCATCCATAGCTTACCTTCATTAATAAGTCTCATGGTATAACCATAATGCACATACTTGTAACTGTTCTTGAACTTTGTGGAGCAGGAGCTATTTGCACATGCCGTACAGTCAAACATTTTAGGGTACAAAAAGAACCTGATATCTGCTATGCTCAATCACTTCCTCACCTTCATTTACAATATATCATTTCACATTTTACTCATTCATCAGAACAACCACAGTTCATCTCCTACTTGACTGCCCAGCGTCTTTGTGGCTTGATGATTGCTATACCTTGCCAGCGAGACAAGTTAACAAAATATTTTGAAAGGAGGCAAAATGAGTCCCTTGAAGTCCTTGTTCCAATGCTTTCCTTTTGTTATAAACATCCACTTACATTTCTGTGATTTACTAATTGCAGCTCCTATTATGGGAGAAGTTCTAGACCGTTCCAGCCACTCTCCGTAAGTTTGGTATTTAATACTTTGGATGCAGCTGAACTACATTTAAGTAATTTCAGAAGAGTGGGGGAGTAATAGTTATGAGCCCAAAATAATTTGTTGTCACACTGTAATTCTTGAGAGTCTTTTTTTGGAAGCCTGAATTTATTCAACTTAGCATTCAACAGGCCACAGCAGACAACCCTAATTTCATACTAACAATGTTTGTTTTGGCCTGGAATTTATTTTAAGACCTTAAAAAGGTCAGAACTTGTAGTACTACCTTTACATGTACTCCCAGACTCCTTTTTCTGACTCATGTATAGCCTTGGATTATGATCTTGCAAATGGTTGTGTATTTAAATTTGTTAGCATAAATACAATATTCTGCATATGCATGACTGACTGTAGTACAATCACTACTTCCCTAAGGACAAGAACATTTTCGTGGCAGAAGACAGGAGCAGATTGTGAAAATCACCAGAATTTTTCATTTTGTCTGCTACAGAGAAAGGTTCTGTTTGGTGTATGCTAAAATGTTAACACTATGAAGAGATTTTGGTGTATTTCCAAAATACACCATCCAGCCATGTGCCATATGAGGCACGGTCAGAAACAACTGTTCTAGCTTTTAATTTTCTGTATCAGCATTATTTCCCTACCAAATATCATGTTCCCACTGAAAATCAGGGACGTATCAGACCTCTAAAAGAAAGTCATGAGAGCTTTTTACACTGCAAACTTGTAAATGCTACACATCTCGATCTGCAAATAAAAATCCCAAATTATTTGTATTTACCCTTGAACAACTTCAAAGTGATTTCTTGGATAACAGTGCTCCAGTGGTGACAGCTGTATTAGTGCTAAAGTCAGCTTCTCAACAGAGGCAATTGTGGTTTACGGTTCAACAGATCTCGGGACTCCCAGGTTTCTTTATTTTTACTTCCCAGAATCTGCAACAAGTCACAGTTAGGATCGGTACTTATAACTTAAACTACAGTGGCAGGTCATGACAGAACGTATCAGGGAGCACTAGGATTCAGAGGTACATTAGGGCATGGAGGGGGATGCTCCATTTTGGAGAAGGAGAGAAAGAAGGGAAAGGATGAAATTCTGCACTGATAAAAGTAGGGAATGCAGTAGGCAGTGGCTGACGGCCTGAGGCTGGGATCCTGCTCAGAAGTGCAGGGCCAGGGAACTGAGGGACATCACTGTGCATGACCTGACACAGGTGGGAGCTGATGCTGTTCTTCTCTTGCCATTAAAGGCAGCGTTTGCCTGCACTATTACTCATGGCAGTATCTCGGCAAATTAAGCTTAGGGGAGGTTTTAGTCTCCGCTACTGAGCTTTTCTCACAAAATTAAATTGGGTAAGAGCATTAAAAACGCTAGCTGTCATAGCTGTGGCAGCAGGCCCGATGGTATAAACATAACGGTGTGGAGAAAGAAGTGCTTAATGCAATCTGAAGAAGCAATGCATACTTTTGTAATTATCTGAGGATGACCTCATTATGCTACTGCTCGGGCATTAAGAGTGGTTACAAGATAATGTCATTGCAGTGCCATCTGGTGACAAACACTGGAATTACCACGAGAACTTTAATAGACTAAATCAAGTGAAAATAAAGATGGAAAACCTATAATAAAATTATCTCTCTGGTCCCAGATGGACAGGATGACTTGGATTTTCTATTTTTATACCTGGTGGGCAGGCCTCCTTTCTCTGTTCTCCTCAACAGTACCATAATTCAACAAGATACATTCACTGTTTTTACATGGAGAGAAATGTATATGAATCACATTTATAAATTAATCTGTAAAACCTAACCTAATATGGTTAGTAGTCACCTTTATGCATACAATATTAATAGATTTTTTTTCCGTGAATAAAAACCAGTATTTCAGAATTATCCGAGTATGAAAAGTCAGTATCATTCTTTAAAACAACACTGGTCTCAAGGAAAGAAGGACTGAAAATATAGGAAAATATAGTTATCTGTGAAATGTACTTGTCAGATGGACATTTAGGCTTGACAAAAGTTATCTTGCTTTTCCAAAGCTACTTTCCCCACTAATGTAACCAATGCTTTTAATTTTGAATATTTTTCAGCATACTGTCTTTGCCTGTTAGGTAGAAGAGTGACTGTTAGCTACTAAGGCAAGTGGGAATTTAAGCCTTAAGAAAGCATTCCCCAAATACATTCAGCCCCTAATTTATCTCTAAACTGTGCTGTCAGCACATCAGCAAGTAAAGCTTCCTGACAGACAGTCCCTGGGATTAGGTCAGGAAGAAGCAGTTTGTGTGGAACAGCTGAAGTGACCCAGAAGAGCTGAGCTCCTAGCCCCAAAAGAAAGCAGTGCCACAAACGTGTTTTATTCAGGCCATTTTCTTCCCAACTGTCTAACACAAACTTGGGCAGTTGCAGTTTGCCACCAAACTGGGCAACTAGCCCAACCAAAATAGCCCACAGGCCCCAGAGGCCTTTGCACTTTCCACTGGGCCATCAGTCTTTCTCTGGGCCCAGGAAGCCTCTCTCTTTCTCTGAACTCCTCCCATGACACATGGCCTGCAGACAAACTTTAACTAATCTCTGATGGTTTGACCCTGCTATAAGCTGATGAAAACTGCACTACCAAATCACAGAACTGCCTCCTATTCTTCATCCCATACTTTGCGCACCATGAAAAGCATCCACCACCAGTCTATCTGGGGTTATGGCCTCTACACAGCAGCTACTGTCCAAATAACTAAGGTCATGGAAACAATCTTTGCAGTGCAATCACTCAAAATTGAGCCATGTCATTGATACAGTACTAGGTACTTAAAAATACTAAACCCCACACCCATCAGGTATTTTCTTCCTCAGTACTTGTGACACCATTTACGATGCAGGAACAACTTGTTGGGATCACATGAGTAAAGGAAGAGCACTGGGTTGACGATGAGTAGGCTACCAACTCTTGAGGACGAACCCTGTTAAGTAGCACAGATCTGATGCAGAGCTAACACCTCTCCTCTGCTCCATGGTGAATTTATGTACAGGCAGTAGGGGAGTGTTGACCCACCACATCTGGAACACGGGTTCACAGAGGAGGAGAGGGCTGTGGCATCACACTGAGAAGATGTGATAAACAGCCATTGGTCCAAAAGACAAAAAGACAATTATGAGAGTATCCCAGTAAATGTGTGAAACTTAGAGCAGCTGGAAACACTGGACCGGCTGAAGATGCTGTTAACAGCTAATTCTCAAGTGCTAGATAAGCAGGAGACATGCCCTGGTAATAGATCATTGATATGGAGGTAATGGGGTTCCAAGCACTGGCTATCTCAGTTTCTTTTTGTGAGACTTTTGGGGGGATAGTGGGCAATTCTTTTGAGTGCTTCTCTATTGCCTAATGATTTTGAGCAGGAGTTTTCACTGCATTACCAGGCAAGAAAGAAGCTGGAGTTTGAATGTGCTCCCTATGAACTGTTTCCCTTATTAAAGTGATGGGTTCGTAGTCTGCCCATAGAGTGCACAAGCAACTGAGCTGATTTAATAGTTCACTGTCACCAAAACAGGGCAGCAAACACCTCCTTCCTGCCTCTACTGCTTCTCTCTTCCTTACTTTCCTCTTACCCTTGGCCACAGAGTGTCCCCATCCTTGTGCTGGCTTCTGTGCTCAGCCGACCCTTCCATGATCTAGTTATCTCACTAACCAACAGAAAACTTGACGCTTTTCTACTGAATTAATTTTCTGCTGTGTTAGTGAATTGAATCAGCTCAAAGGTTTGACAAGCACCTGACCCAACACAAAAGTGAGCAACGTATAAGTGGCCAACAGCAGGGAGAAAGTGAAATCACAAAAGAGTTGATGTGTTTCAGTTTCAGCCATTACAGACCTTACATTTTGTCATTTTTGGTTTAGAGCAAGTAGTGGAGGCTGAAGCCTGGATGGCTTGGATAATGAGGAAGGACCACATCCTGCCAGAGCAGGGGACAAGCATGCCTTGCTATCACCTGGAAACCAGGGAAGTACCATCAGGTGAAGAAACAACGTGGGAAAGTTCCCTTTCAAGCATAGCTAGGAATTTCTTTGTTTATGACTTCTTCATAGTGATGCTTTTTGAATTTGAGGATAGTGAAGAAAATAATTATTTTTTTTTTTGTATGAAAATTATTTGGCAAAAATACTGTATTTTATAATCGTTACTAAGGTTATCTAAAACAGTTGCTAAGTTCCAAACCTGTGTAAAAAGTAAAGAATTCTATTTCAGGTGTAACCCCAGACTACTCTTCGCTGGGTTAAAAACTGGCTGGATGGCTGTGCCCAGAGAGTGGTGGTAAATGGAGTTAAATCCAGTTGGTCTCCGGTCACAAGTGGCGTCCCCCAGGGCTCGGTGCTGGGGCCGGTTCTCTTTAATATCTTTATCAATGATCTGGA